>CAKNXH010060749.1:12962-41187 GCA_932178445.1 Andricus quercusramuli
GTGAATACCTACCCAATTATGATGCAACTTGGTAAGAGACCAACTCAGTGCACAATTGGAGAACTTCTGGATAATAGTAAATATAGGAAAAAAGCAACATCTATCTGCAGAAGAAGAGGCATGTGAACGGCATTTCCAGTCGCATGTGCAACGAGATTCATCAGGGCGTTACGTGGTACGATTGTCATTTAATGAAAAGCGATAAGAATTAGGATCATCATATGATATAGCCCGGCGGAAATACTTTGCTCTTGAGAGAAGATTAAATAAAAATGTCAGCTTGCGTGATCAGTATTACGAGGTCATGAGATCCTGCGAGGAGTTAGGTCATATGGAGCATATTTCAGTCATAGACAGGAGCGGGTATTATATTCCGCATCACGCAGTCATCAAGGAGTCAGGCTTACTGCAAAACTCATAGCGGTTTTTAATGCATCAGAACAGTCAGACACAGGGGTCTCACTCAACGATACACTGATGGTGGGAAAAACGACTCCGGTCGGAGTATTTGAGTTAATCTTGCGCTTTCGTCGACATGCATATGTTCTAAGTGCAGACATAGAAAAAATGTATCGACAGTTTCTGATTCACCCTGAGGATAGGCAGTACCTGAAAATTCTGTGGCGGTTCAATGATAAGGAGCCTTTAAAAACTTACCAGCTTAACACGGTAACTTGCGGAACATCTGCGGCTCCATTCCTGGCAACTCGTCTAAAACAACTTGCTGACGATGAGGGTGAACATTTTCCAAGAGCAGCTGAAGTACTGAGGAATGATCTCTATGTAGATGATCTATTAACAGGAGCCAACACCGTGGAAGAGGCTAGAAAACTTAGAGATGATCTCATAGTACTGACGACAAGGGCAGGTCTACGTCTCTGCAAGTGGATAGTCAATGACGCAAGACTCATCGAGGAGTTGTCGGATTGCTCAAATATTGTTCGGCAGAAAATATGTCAGGATGAGACCATAAAAGCCCTTGGAGTATGTTGGAATTCTGCAGAGGATACGCTAAACTTTCACGTCAAGATGGATCTGGAAGAGAAACCTGCTTCGAAGAGGATTTTGCTGTCACAGATTGCTCAGTTGTATGATCCTTTGGAAATCTTGGCTCCAATCATCGTCTTGGCCAAGATTTAATTGCTGGACCTCCGGAAACTCAACCTGGGATGGGACGATCCAGTGCCCATTGAGTCAGCATCCTCATGGAAGGAATATTGAGATCAGCTGGAAGTAATAAACCTTTGGATCATTCCGAGAGCAGTCTCGGTTACAGAAACTCAGAATCTTCAGCTTCACGTATTTGCCGATGCCAGTGAGAAGGAGTATGGCTCCTGTATATACGTACGTTCATCAGATGAGAAAGGACACCACTCAATGTACTGAACCACTCCACAATAGTACTGAATTGGATCAACACCTCCTCTCATGTTTTGAAGACCTTCGTCGCTTAATGATTAGCGAAATTCAGGAATTGACTAATGTAATGGAATGGAGGCACGTTCCAACCAATGAGAATCTCGCTGATTTCATTTCAAGAGGACAGCTACCGCGGGACTTTCTTAACAATCGACTCTGGATGAACGGGTCAGCTTGGCTTAGTCAGTCTGAATCAGCGTGACCACACCTCTTGTCACCGAGGCTGGAGTTTCCTGAAAAAAGAGGATTACCGTCTTGACGAATATCATAGTTGAAAGCTTTGAATTATTGAAACGCTATTCTTCTTTGTCAAGGTTGATTCGAGTCGCTGCGTATTGCTTGCGCTTCATCAAGAAGGCACGTAAGCAATCATGTAATTCCGGTTCTATCATTGGTGAGCGCCGAGATGCATGGAAACGGATTATTCAACTAGTACAGCGTGAAGAAATGCAAGAAGAAATCCAGGCTTTAACAACAGACAAGGAGCTTCCCAAACCTTCCAACGTCGAGTCCATTCATGGAGAATGGAACCTTAAGTGTAGGAGGAAGAATTAAGAAATCTGATGTCGAATATGATCAAAGGCATCCCATCCTACTTTCCAAAACCAACCCTATAACTGATCTTCTAGTTCGCGAAATTCATGAAAAAACTATGCAGGCGGGTTCCAACGCTGCTCTGTATGCTATAAGACAAAATTATTGGATTATCGATGGCAGAGCCGTTGGCAGAAGAAGTATACATGCTTGCGATAAATGTTGCCGAGCAAAGCCCAAGGAATTATCCTATGTAATGGGCGACATTCCTAAGGTTAGGCATACTGCTGGTCGTCGCTTCGAAAAACACCGGAGTCGAACTACGGTTACTTTTGTATCAAGTAGAAGCGTTTTAAAAATAAAGCTAAAATAAAGGTTCACGCTGCGGTATTTGTCTGTCTGGCAACAAAGGCAATTCACATAGAATTGGTCGATGATCTGACGACAGAGGCATTGAGCAGTGCATTGAGAAAATTTTTTTTCAGGGTGAGGGAAAGCAAAAGTTCCCTACTCAGACAACGCGACCAACTTTGTCGGAGCAGATAATGAGTTGAAGGCACTTCACAGCTTGATAAATTCGAACAAGCATAACAACTAAATTAAGGAATCTTTGTCAAAACTAGAAATCGAGTGGAATTTTATTCCATCCCGTACTCCACATATTAGTGGAATATGGGAAGCAGCAGTGAAGTCCCTGAAACATCATCTGCGGAGAACAATAGGTGAAACTTTATTCACCTATGAAGACTTGGCCACATATATGTGTGAAATAGAGACGGTCCTTAATTCTCGCCTGTCAACGCCTATGTTGTCTGATCCAAACGCTTTGCGAGCTTCTGATTTTTCAAGTGCCAACAAATCGGTTGTCGACGTGGCAGCATATGCAAAAAATGAAACTGGATCTGTGGAAGCGATGACACCGCGAATATCTTACGGAATTTACTGTAAAAAATAAGTGGTATACAGGTCAAGCAGATATTGTAAAAATGGGCAGTTTAGTTGTGTTAAAGGATGAGAACTTGCCACCTTTGCGTTGGGCGCTTGGTAGGATAACAGAAGTGCACCCCGGTAATGACGCGGTAATTAGAGTAGTCACGGTTAAAACTGAGCGAGGCGAATTTAAGCGCGGATCATGGAAAGTGACGCTTTTACCTATCGACGCATAATTGTCTTTCAAACGTCGGTATCATTCAAAGTGGTGTAAAGTTTTTCTTTTAAATTTGAATAAACTCAGTGTTAAAATCCAAGTAATATATTTTTTTTCTTAACAGTCTTATAAAATAAGTATTAAAAAAAAAATGGTATAAGACTGTAAAGACCAAAAAAAAGTGATTACTTGGATTTTATCGACAACAGTCTAAGAGCGAAGTTGGGTTTTGGTTACCACCGAACCAATATTATTGATTGATACTCAGTGTTACCAGTTGTTACCATATTTTACGAGTACCAGAATTATTGATCCTTAATTAATTGTAACCACATTAAGAAACTTTTCAATTGTTCATACTTTTTTACAAACCCGCGTCAAGTGAACGAACCTTATTTTTACAAATTAGACACTTGCACGCGTCGACAGTTCTATATGGGAGACATCCAGTTCTTCTATGACATCTTGCATTATTGAAAAGAAAACTAAGACAATTATATTTGTAGAAGAAAAATTCTCCTGGTCTCAAAAATTGTTCAATAAGTATAAAACTGATAGGGTGCCTTTCTTATATCATCAGAAACTTTTTCAAAATATTCAAAATATTGGAAATTCTTGAATTTCCATATTTTTGAAGATGAAAAGTCTTCCATATTAAAGAAAAATACTCTTCAAATTTAAAAATATACAATTGAAAGTCCTACAATTTCGAACAATAACAATTTTAAATTATTCTAGTTTAAAAATTCAATTTCAATTTAATTTTTAAGATATAGAAATACATTTTCTTAAGATTTGAATGATTTTAAAGATCAAAAGTCGTGTTTTTAATTTTAAATCTTGCATAATTTTTAATTATAAATATACAAAATTAAATGAAAAATGAAAGAAATTTCGAATATAAAGCATTTAAATCAAAACGATTTTAATTGTGAAACTTGAAAAGGACATAATTTTTAGTTGTAACATTTCAAAACTAAAAACAATTCAATTTTATAGAGGTATAAATAAAAATTTTTTAATTTTCATGATTTTTAATATAAAAAATCAAGTTTTCAATAATAAATTCACAGAATTTACAGAAAGTTACAGAATTTTTATTGCAAAAGTTGAAACTTAAATATTTTTTAATTCTAGCATTTCAAAAGTGAAAATACTTCAATTTCAAAGATATGTGTAAATAAAAATTCTTTAGTTTTGATGACTTTTAAAATAAAGAATGAAGTTTTCAATTCTAAATCTTCCAAGTTAAAGAAATTCCGAATAAAAATAATCGATATTACAGAACTTTTAATGATAGTCAAGCTCAAAGTTGAATAATTTTTGTTTTCAAATTGACAAAATTAAAAAGTTTTTTATTTTAAAGGTGCATAATTAAGATTTTAAGATTTGGATTATCTCATAGATCAATAGTCAAGTTTTCCATTTTAAATATTCCAGATTGTACTCCTCGATATTGATTTTCAATTTGTTGTGCATGTCGGACAAAATTTGGCCAAAGAGTCGGTCGTGAATCCTCCATGGTTTCTCTACACAATTGTAGTACGTCGTTAATTTTGAATGTCTAAGGGCCGATTTCACCAACTCCGATTAAGTTGTTAATCCCCGTTTATTGTAATTTAATCGGAGCCTTGCGTTCCTCCATTTCCGTAACGCTGGTTGAGAGAGTTTAATCATCATTGAATTTAACCGCCCGATTTTGGCTCATTAACGGACGTAATGCGTGATTACCGATGGTAGCACCAAACGTAACCTATAGAATTGCAGTGTGCGTTCAGTATGGGGACGGCGACTGACACTTGCGGCCGCTAGGGTCGCTAGTGCGTCTGGTGATACACAAGACGACGGTTCCAACGGTGGTAACGTCTGCTATTCGAATTATATCAGTCCTTCATAACGCAGCTTTGAGGTGATTGCTTCAAGCACTATTTTCGAAATGCCAGGTCTGCATGTGGCATTTGTGTGTACAAATAAAGGAGCAAATCGCTTTCCAAATAATAAAAAACTAAGGAAACAGTAGATAATGGTGTACAAGGTACATCACCACTGACGGTGCTGCCCTCTCAGCTGAGCTTGACAAATCGCCGTCCCCATACAGTTCGAAAATGGAAAATTTCTTTTATGATGATTTTCTATCATCTGATGATGATGAAGATATTCTGCACATTATCAATAAAAGACCAAGAGTAATTAAAGAACGAGTGAATTATTTAGAGACAATGGATGTTCATCCATATTCATTTTCACAAATAAACACAAATAACTGGACAAATCTTCACTCGTCTTCTTTTCTTCGAAGTATGTAGCCAGCACGTTACTGTTTGTTCACACGCAATATGACCTCAGCGACCGATGCTCGCGCACGTACTTGACGGGACTTGAAAGTTGACCAATCAGAATCGTCGGATGAAGAGAAAATGGAAGTTATTGTGAATGGGGTATATGATTAAATAATGGAGAATCAAAACTTGATGATAGGACATGGTGGAACGCATTAGAAGTTAATGTCGGTTAAAACCTTGATTAAAAAATAATCGTGATTAGTTAATCGCCATTTTAATCGCTGTTGGTGAAATCAGCCCTTATTATTTGTTGCAACATGTTTCTTTATGTAAGTCCAAATTCATTCTATTGGGTTCAGTTCACAATGAGCTACTGCAAGCCACAGCAGCTTGACTTCACCACTTCTCACCTGTTGGGCTATTGTATCCAATAGATACATTTTTAGGAATCGAAACTGTTATGATAGCCTGAAAAGATCATCCCTTTTCATTTCATGAAAAGATCTTCTACCTGCTAGAATATCGCCTTTGCGAATTAACTAATTGATTATCTCTTCTTTCTTCCATGCTGTCGTTACGTTCCTGAAGTTTGGATCCAGCATTGTGTGGTACGCTGCTTGATCAAGCACGTCTACCGAATTTGCTGTTAAAACTGTCAAAACGTGCTGGAACCACACTTCAAAATGTTGAGCATTCATTTCACTTTGGTAGTCCGCTAATCCTTTCTTCCCCATGAAACACTTCATGCAAGTCTCCACGAAGCCATTTTCGTGCCCTATGTGCAACAGTATAACTCTCTTGCCAGCACCTGAAGAAGTAACGAATCCCTCACGATAATTCCCAATTCTTTCTACCCCGGAACGATACATGTCAAAATGCGCGGAACGTTCTTCCGAAACACATTCCACCCAGCCACTTTTTAGAGTGTGATTTGCCCCCCACCATGACTCATCCGTGAAATAAATGGACCAATTCAGTTCCCGATAAGATTGGATTAATCTTACAAAATCCCTGTCACTTTCTGCCGCTTCCGAACTCTCCATTAATATTGGTTTCTTATCCAATTTCGTGTAAAGAAAATTATTTTTTTCTTTAATCTCCACAAAATCGATCTGGACATTCCTGGGAAATCTGGTACTTCTTCCCTCAATGTGACCAGAAGATTTCGTACTTTCGGAAACGTTTTCTTCATATAGAAGTCAAAAATCTTCCTCTTGATGACTCCCAGAAAGAAACTGTCAACATGAATGCAAGCTCTTCCTGTCTTTTCATGCGGTTTTTTAATTCTCCGCTTACAGCTTCTCTTGTGACACGTTTGACTGTTTTGGAATTACATTTTGGTAATATTTCGTATCATATGGTTATCGACGAATACGTCTCTTTCATTGCTATTCACTTGTTGTCTTTCTTCAAATGGACCTTCATTATTTGATTCCATTTTTCTCGCAACTATATTTGCTTGCATATGGAAATTATTTGTGGGTTCCAATAGCCGGAAATATGCATTATAGTTTGTAACGTGGATCTGGTATAAGTCCACGTTAAAATAAAGACTCTCTCGGATCTCGCCGAGGCGGAAACCTAACCTGAAAAATGATTCCGGAAAGTGGCCAACTTACCTTCAAGCCTCGACCCCATAAATATTATCATAATTTGTTGTATTAATATTAATATTATTCCATTGCCTTGTTGTGTACCGTCGTTATCTCTGTCGGGGAGCCCAGCGTCCGTGGGGATATTTTGAATTTGGGTTTTAGGTACAGTTGCGTGAAACCGGGCTTTTGAGACGAACTTTCAGGAGAACAGAAACGTCATCCTCGAGAAGACACAGCTGCCAGGAGGTACGGGACATACTCCAAGATCCCGGATGGACCTGTCACTTTCGTCTGTTCCTGGATGTCAACAAAACTCAACCACCGTGGACCTACTATACAGAAGGGAAACTCGTATGGCGAACCGGTCGATGGCGGCAGTTCCGGCGTGGCACAGCGTGGGAGGTTGAGTGGATGTGAGTCCCGCTTGATTAGCCGCAACCAATGGGCGCCGGGGTCTCGACCGGTCACAGTATCTCAAAGATGGCCGATCAGCGGTGCCCCTTTCCGAGCAGCGCGTGACGTCAGCGGGCCGCGCACCAATCGGGCTGCACGCAAGAGGATACGTGCGCCACCGGCGGCTGACGGGCGCGGGGCGCACCTACTTTCCACGGTCCCTGGAATAGGGAGCATGAAGAAAGACCACGAGGTGAAAAGCTGAGTCGTGGCTTGACGGCTGAAGAAAGAGTGGACAGGTCCAGTTCGAACGCCACAAAAACGTTGAAAAAGGGAAGGGAGGCTGACTTGTTCGCGGCAATCGCGCAGTGGCTGCAAGGTGGGTCATTTCTACGCTTCCTCTCCTAGTGTTCTCGAAAGTCTGGTGCCGCGTATCGAAGTTTTCTCCGTTAAGTGGAAGTGTGCACGTGGGACGAACGCCGCCTCTGAAAATGGCGGCCACGGGTACGGGCTTACTGTGACTCCGGAACCTCTGACCGACACCGAGGAGCTCGGTCTCGGAAGCTAAACACATTCAGCGAGACCAGGCCCTTCGGAAGGTGTTGCAGC
Source organism: Andricus quercusramuli (assembly GCA_932178445.1). Taxonomy (NCBI): domain Eukaryota; kingdom Metazoa; phylum Arthropoda; class Insecta; order Hymenoptera; family Cynipidae; genus Andricus; species Andricus quercusramuli. Next base: position 20,942 of record CAKNXH010060749.1, read on the forward strand.
GGCCTCACCGATACCCTGCCACCTGAGGGCAGGAGGACGGCTTGGGGAGGTGCCACGCTGCCTCGTGGCTTGGGAAGCCATTTTCGGAGTCACAGAGGCCACGCAAGGGGAGAATTCAAAGGCCTGGGTTCCCCGACTAAATCTCTTGTCAAGAAGGCTCTTGGGTTGTATAAATGTGTAGCTATTAAATTTTCTGATTGTTTTTAAATCATTAAGAACTCTGGTTTTTGGAGGCAGACGCCTCTACGATCGCTTCTCTCGCTCCCACCCACGGTCCCACACTGAGCTATGTCGTAGGTCGGTTCAAAGGCCGGAGCCTACGAAGTTCGGGTGACGTAGTCTCGTCACCTGGCGCTGGAATTTTTGAATAAAAAACGAACTTCGTGGGTAGTCCACGGGGGTACGAAAGGTCGTGACCCGTGGACTCAAGGGATCCTACGTAACAACCGAGGTTTCTCTGGTTATTTGTCAACGAGGCTTTCCCCTCGGTTATTCCCAACCGAGGAAGCAGGTATGCAAGGAGTAAGAGAGTACCTTTTCACACCCTCGGGAAAGGGCTTCGTTACAAGTTTTGTCCGCCGGTGAATGACAGCCAAATTGTGGATGATTCTTCACCGTGCACAAAATCTTGTATAAAATAGTGTTCATCATTAAATAATCGAACAATATTCATATTTACTTTGTGTAACGCTAAAGGTGTACGACATTCAAGCTATGTGCCATATTCTTCTGCGCTATATGATCCAAGATTTCTCTGCGAAGGTGAAGATTGTCATCTCTTTGCAGTCCAAGAGCCATTGAAGGAAAAAGGCAATCGCCTCTTCTCTTCATGTATACTTCATACAAATAAAGTATACATTAATTCATTTTGCTTATTTTTTAACCACTGAAAATCACAAATATATCTGCAGGGTGTTGCGCAGGCTTCTTACTTTCACTACTAGAAGATGAGTTGTTCGGCCATCATCCGATACTGATATTTCATTTCCCGTTTCAGGCATTTATGTGTTCTCGTTCATTTTCCAGAGCTCACACTCACGTCAATATTGACACTTATTTTGGTTGAACGTTTGAACTAATTTGATCTAATGATACCCAAAAGTAACATATGGGTGATTCTCCACATACAGGGCACTTGTGTGTCTCGGATCTCTAGTAACTAAACTAAGTAGTGTTTCTTTATAAAACTTGGCTAACTTCTTCATTTTAGGATGATACAAGACCTCCGTAAAGAAAAATCAAGTCACATCATCGTATGTCTTAGCAATATGCTCCCAAATACTCGAAAAATGCCTTTTTGGGATGTCTCTACGTACACGGCGCCAAGTTTAGAGACGTGTATTCAATACATAGTGAATTATCTTTGAAATTATAATTGATAGTTCGAAAGTTTGACTCAAAAGCTATCAAATCCATAACAAATATTTTAATTTATTTGATATATTAGAAGAGAAAATTTAATTATACACGTGTCTCCCTAAATGTTTTCGATGGTTACGGTAAACGAATCTCCCATACCCTTCATCAACTTTTGATCATTTTTAAAGTCTTATCTTCTCAAAATATCTCGAACAAACGTCACACTACTCATCCGTCAAAACTTCATAACAAAAAAGTAAGAACTTTTTTTGCAAAGTGAAAAAATTTAAACGAAAATGTAGCGTATTTTTATTAGTATCAGATACCGTACCTGATAAGAACTTTCATATTTCGTAATAAATATCAATGAAAAGATGACAATTCCGTGTAGCAAATAATAAATGTGTTTTTGTCAGGAGGATTCATTAATTACTTTTGTTTTCAAAGCGTAAACAGTAATTTTGTATGGTTTTCGGTTACCGTAACATCGGATACCATAACCTGTGTTTCGCTGTCAGGGACGAAATGGAGCTAATCGAACCCCTCTTCCAAATAATTTTATTAAAAATTAACGTAAATCGAGAATTAGAATATTTTTACCTAAAAGTACTGCACACAAAAAATAAAGCGATTATAGGGTCAATAAATGTAAGAAAAATGTAAGAAAAATCTAATTTGAAAAAAAATTTGAAATTTGAAAAAAATATAAAATTTTTGAAAAACTTCGAATTTTTTAAAGAAAACTATTCTTCCCTGTCATGTTACGTTCAATGTGTGAATATTTTACAGTATTGTTTTACTTTACATACAATCAGAGAAAATCACGCGCAAAATCAAAAATTGAAAACGTTTTTATGTGCTACAAGTCCTTCAAGTGAGAATTAAGCGTGAATGATTTATAGGAATGACTTCAAGTTTGAATTTTGAAGACAGTTGAAATTAGAAATCTTTCTCAATAATAAGAATTTAAATAAAGAAGATTCTTGTCTTGAAAAGAAAGAAGTTGAATTGAAACTGTGTATCAGAAAATCGGAATTTTACAACATAGGGAGAAGTTCAATTGACATTAAAACGTGAGAACCTAAAAATTATTCAGAACTGTAAAAAACTTTATAGTAACGAAATTCACAGAGTGTCTACTCAAATCCTGGAAAGAAATCCCTGACAAATCCAGGGTTTTTCCAGGTACCACAAGTTTATTCGGTATTATAAATAATAAGTAGGTCAGTTGAATAACATTTTATTTTATCTTCTTAAACTTAAAATTCATTCCATATTTTCTTAAAATGTATAGAATATTTCAACCGAAGAGATGGATTCTAAAAATAATGAATACTAAAAATAATGAATGAATGAATGAACAACTAAAAATAATGAATCGTCAACGAACAAATGAATTTTTAACAAAACTTTGACCAAAATTGTGGACTTTTTAACCCAATAAAATAAATCTACAAAAAAAATGTAATAGTGAATATTTAAATCAAAAAAGCTGTTATTTTTAATGAAGAACAGTTAAATGCAGCAAACAAAACATTTTCTTTACAAGAGTTGATTTTGCAATTAAGAAAAATCTTTCAGTCAAGATAGAAAAAGAGTGTCAACCAAACTGTTAAATTTTCAATCAAAATGATTAATTTTCAACTAAAAAATATAAATTTTCAACAAACCGATTTTAAAACAAATTGATAAATTGTGAACTACAATAATAATAACTCTTAAATTGGAATAGTAGAATTTTAAATGAAAAAGATTAATTTTGTCGCACAACGATTAATTTTCAACAAAGGATATGGATTTTCAATTAAAATGATGAATCTTTAACCCAAAGAATGAATTTTCAGAGCGAAAGAGTTCAAATTTTAACCAAGTAGTGAATTTTCAAACAAAGAGATGAATTCTCAACAAAAAATGTAATAGTAGATATTTCAACGAAAAAATATTTTAATTACAATTAGAAACAGTTAAATTCAACGAAAAGAAAACAGACCTTTTAAAATTAAAAGTAAAAACATCGACAACTATAATTTGGTGATTGTGAATTTTCTTTTGTTAAAGCTCCTTCGGCGAACACACTTTCTTCACGAATCTCGTGCTTTGCACTCGATTTTGTTCACAATGCGAACTTTTCTACATTACGTTAAACACTATTATATCGAATGTATATTATATTTATTTCTGTACCTCGGTCTCGTACTGCTTATTCAGATATTGAAAAATAATGCACGAATTTTATTTTCCATGATTACTTTAATATTTGCTCCTTATTTTGCACTAATTTTTATTCTCAGTTACCCTGAAAAATGTATAATTTGAATAAATTTATTGAGGGGCTATTCACGGAATGAAAATGAGTTGAAGAACTTCTGATTTTCGAAGAGTACGCAATCTTGAGTCTGAGTTAAGGTGAGTGAGATTAGAAGCGAATCGAGTCAGAGTTGGTGAGAATCGGAATGAATACGGATGGATTGGAAGAATACAAGTAAGATCAGGAAGAGTACAAAATGAGTTGAATGAATATTGAAAGAGTTCAAAAAATATTGCCGACATGGGAATTGTCAGATGATTTACAGTCAATTTGCACAAATAAAAAATAATTAATATGTATCACTCATTTTTATTTTATATTTTTCGCAATATTTAAAATTCTGAAATTCTAAACGGTGAAAATGACAGTGATGTTTTTTGAAAAAAAATCACATTTTGAGTGAAGAAACAAATACAATCGCTTTAAATGTAACGGATTGTAGGCCCTCTCCGACCCTCGCCCTTTAAAGATCTGTACAAAATATTTATACCCCCCCCCCCCCCCTTCTACTGGTCGTAATTTATGGTTTCAAGAAATAGTGAGATATGAGACTTAATTCTAACACCTAATTTTAACATTAAGACTTAATTTTCAACAAAATAGGTGCATTTTCAAACAAACAGTAAACCTTCATCCAAAATAAACAAACAAATTTTCAACAAAGTCGTTCAACTTTTACCCACGCAAATGAATTTTTAATTAAAAAAGGTTGGTTTTCAACAAAATAGTTGAACTTTGAACCAAAGAGATCAACTTTCAACTAAAAATATAAATCTTCAAAAAAATTGTTTCTTAACAAAGTGGTTCAACCAAAATTTTCAACCAAACAGTTGCACTTTTATCCAAGAAAGATGGGATTTCGACTAAAATGGACGAATTCTTTAATTAAAAAGATCAGTTTTTCAAAAAATAGTTGCATTTGAAACCAAAAATTTGAATTTTCAACAAAATGGTTGAATTTTCAATCAAACAGTTCCATTTTTATCCAAGAAAGATGCAATTTCGACTAAAATAGATCAATTTTCAAATTAAAAAGTGAAGTTTTCCAAAAAATAGTTGAATTTTCATCAAAACAGTCGTATTTACAACCAAACTCTTTCATTTTTAACCAAGATTTTTTGAAATAATAACATTTTTCGTAATAATTTATTTTATTTAAATTCATTTTACGCGTCTATGAAGCTAAAATGCTTCAAATTTTAGAGTAATAAATTCCATCAGAAATTGCTAACCTGGAATCCAAAGGAACAACAGCTTAATTTTATTGTCGGGAATCCCGACGATAAAATTAAAAATTTCTATTTACAATGTACAGATTAAATATCTCAGGTACGCCAGGTAACGTGTTGGACACAATGGTGGGGGTATACTACTCAGGTCAGCGGCTGCGAGTCGGGAATCGCTCTCATTTTCATGCTCGTTTCCAGATGAAAATATAAGCCAATGAAATGTGAGGGCTGTTTTAACAAGACTTTATAACTGAAAACCAGATTCTCGGAATTGATACAAATTGAACAGTGAAAAATCAAGTGAAACGTGAAATGCATTCTTATTTTTGTTTTAGTGACTAAAAATTACAATAATTTCGTAGCAATATTCAAAACATCATTGTATCTCAAATAAAAAGATACTTCAGTGAATAAAAAATGTATGCAAACATTTATTTAGAATAACTGCAATTCCCTGTCTGTCCTAATGTGATAATTAGCTTATTATCAATTAAAATCTTCTTTATTACTTGTAGAAAAAAGTATTAGCAAGTCAAACATCAACTGAATACTCAGAAGTTCGGAAGAGTGAGCGAGAGTTCGTAAGAGTGCAAATGACCGCATTCAGCAACCGACGCAGTGTTGAGAAGAGTTCAGAAAAGTTGAGAAAATTTTACGTGATTCTCCCTGCTTTAGTGCGATTTCCTAATATTTGGACAAATTTCTCATTATCTGCCCGGATCATAGGAAATTTCTCTTGATTTGTTTTGAGCGACGAATGACTTTTCACTCATTTTCACTCAGTGAATAGCCCCTCGAAATTTATATTCTTACAATTTATAATATGCATTGGTATTGATACGTAGCTATTTTCATTGTCTTCTTCTTATAATTAAATAAAAAGTGCTCATCCTATAAAAAAACTAACAATTTTCTCAATAAACATTTTATTGCAACTTGTGTCATTTTTCCATAAATTTAATTGGTTTATTTTCAATGTTATTTTTCACGATTTAAACTAAAAATACGCATCCTACCGTAAAGTGGTTCTAAGGAAATTTGTAGATATAATTTAGGCGGAAATTTTGGTAAAATAAAATGTTATTGTGGCTTGTGTTGTTTTTCCAAACAGTTAATTTTTTTATTTTCAATATATTCTTATAACAAGAGTTTATAACGTAGATATTTTGGTTGAACAACTTTTGTATTTTCATTTTTCTCTCGTCTCGTGTCGTTTTAAAAATTTTTTTTTTCAATCATATTTTTTATGATGAAAATAAAATCTACTCGTTCTATCCAAAAATTAATAATAATAAATTTGTTGATCCTTTTTGGGTGAATAACTTCTGTCTACTTATTTTGTTCCGTACTTTGTGTCATTTTTCCAAAGATTTAATTTTTTATTTTCAATGTTTTTTACGAATAAAATAAAAATTACGCGTCCTATCAAAAAATGATTCGTACAACATTTTTTTTTTTGGGTGCATAATTTTTGTCAATTCATATTTTTTCGTATCTTACATACTTTGACCGCAAAATAGAATTTTTTGATTTTTAATTATTTTTTATTGCGAGTAATATTTGAATTTTTCATGAAAATTCAAAAAGTTACCATAATCTTGTAGGGCTTTCAAAAAGCCACATTTTTCTTCTCCTGCCTTTTTTTAATATCGTGCGTTGTTTAACTTAAAATTGTAATTTTCATTTTTTCCCCTGAATCTTACAAATGCTGTAACTCTGAGAATTTTCTTTATATCGAAAAAAGTCGTGAGGATAAATTGTTCGAATTTCCGAGTCGTTCACGAGTTTGTTTCATTTTTTCCATAATCATTTCATTATTTTTCTCAAACACTGCAGAAAACGGATACATGACTTTTCATCAAAATTACTAAAAGTAGATGAAATTCTTCAGATGTGTTGACCTGGAATTGCTGAAGTGTTTGATTTTGTCGGTATTTAATTATTTTCATCTTATGCGATCATTTTCCTCCAATAATATTTTTTATCTTTGAAAGTTTCTTATTTTCCTGGAGTGGAACTGTCAGCGTGAGAAGTTAAATTCATGTTTCCTACGCCTTTGGATTTTTTCAGTATCCCCAAATTACGGTCATCAGATAGCTGGGGGGAAGTGCCGAATAGTGACCCTCGACTGAAACTGACACTGATGACTCCTTTTCCTAATTCTGTACGCTAAAAATATTTTAATTCTTTAATTTTCATGACACCTGCATTTACAGAAAATGTCAAGGAATTCACCTGATTTTTTCGCCTCGTTTCTACTGATTTTTCAACAATATGTAACAAGTTGATACACACTACCGGTGTGAAAAGAAAACAAACGATACTTTGGAATTTGTGATTTCTCTCTTACGAGTACATCTGCTTGGGTCCTTTTATTTTGAAAATACCTAAGTAGTGAACTCGCAAATGACAAGCACTTATCCCAACTCATCGTTAAAGACGACCTTCGTTTGAATCATGTCCTTCGAAAAACAGATTTTGAACGGCGCGGATTACGAGTATATTTTACAATTTTCTTTCAAAACCAGGGTTAAATTTTATTGCCTCCGGCCCAGCTGCCGGCCGGGCGGAGCCCTTAACACGTTTCGTAAGGGCCCTGGAAAAACCAACTCTCCCTCTCCCTCATGAGAAGTCAATCTCTTGTGGATGTATAATATATATTATCGTTGGATTTTTTTAATTTTTGAATAGTATCCACGGAGCTGTCCCGGTATATATTATCAGTCACGGGCGTATTAATGCAATCAAGTGATCTGATAAGAGCATGTGCCTTGTCAAATTGGGCAAAGCACGATCCGAACCACCAGAACCTCGAGAAGGATACATAGAAAAATTTCAAGAGGTACCGGCTCAGGGATCGAACCCCGGACCTCTAAGGTGAAGTCTGAGTGTCTAACCAACTGAGCCACCGAGACTCACTTATCGTATATTATTATTAACACTAAAATTATTATTTAATATTATTATTATCCGCCATAATAAGTATTACGGTATATTTTATTAACACATATATTATCAACAACCATTTCGTTATACTAATAATAATATAATCTATTATTGTTGTTATCATTTGAATTATTTTGTTTCATATATTGTTACTTTAAATTTTTATCGTCTGAAAAGTACTACGTGATAATTATAATAAGGGATATTTTATCAATAACAGTATAAATATAATAATTATAAAAATTATATAGCCCATTATTATTATCAAGTTTGTCATATATTGTTATTTTTATAATACTCTGTCGTAAGAAGTATTAGGTTTTAATTATAGATAGTTATCGTAAGCGTGCGTTGATAATTTTAGCTACGACTGTATATTAAGAGAGTATAATTTTTATTTAGATCTACAATAATGTCACTATGAGTCAAGCTACCCATCTTAAGTCTGATTTTCGCTTTAATCGCCTTCATGAAACAAGTAATTTTTGTTTAGCCCATTCTAGTATTATTATTTAGTTTTTAAGTTAGAAAGGCGCGTGCAATTCTCGCCGCGTGGGACCGAGCAGGTGGAGAGTGGGTGGTGCACGCCACCACAGCGCTCTCCGTCCAACCCACGTTTGCACAGCCGGAACTCACACGGCCCATACCATCGGCCACAAACCCCACCTCGACGTACGACGATTTCCTTGAGATCCCCCTCGAATCATCCCTTCCCGGTTTATTTGAAAGAAATCCGTCAACCCAGCCTTCATCCTCCCCCACTCATCAAAAGGTCGCGCTCCGACTCCCCGCGAAATACCGTCATCGGAAAGAGCGGCCGGATCGGATCGTGAAACGTTATCATCACGAGCGCGATTACATAATCAAACGTTTTCTTGCTTCGATTCCGGAAAATCCCGAACTCTGCGAATTACCCTTTCAAAAATTGCACCGTCACCCCTTTTCCACGCGCGTCTCGGCCTCCTGTCGGCTACAGCAGACATGCCCAACTCGAGGAAATTCCCTTCGGGAACACATGTTCCGCATCCACCAACCACTCTTTCTTCTAGAGAGCGAGAGAGGTAGTAGACGCGTGCGAGAGTCTCTACTCTGTGACGTACACTGCACCGTAGATACAAAATATCTGTTGGGGTGCTGGGGGGCGACTGACTTTTCAACATAAAATTTTAATAGTAACTAAAGTCTTAATTATTTTATTGCAGTATATTTACATTTCTTTTCAATGAATGCAATTAAAAAGAGAAGTACACAAAGTGTTTCTTTGTTTTACATTATTGAATATTTCAATATCACCGTTTTCTACATCGTATTTCAAATATACACAAATGTTGGCTGATGCCTTTTGCAGTACAGCAATCTATTAACATTATGCACAACGTAGAAAGGTAAGATAGATCATTGCCCAATTTTGGCAACTGTATATGTCAGAAAGTGAAACAGAAACATATAGTATATATATAATTATTATTATGCCATGGTTTTTGAGGGAAAAAGTGAGAAAACAATATGCAACATTGTCCTAAATGATGTGAGATTAGAACAAGTTGACAAGTACGTATATCTAGGTAGTCTATTCACTAGCGACGGAAAAATAGATGGGGAATTAGATAGGCGCATAAATAAGGGTAAGCAGGTTATCGGTAGAGCAGGATCCATCCTCACGAATAAAAACATATCAAAAAAAGCTAAAATGGCCATACATAATTCCATATTCGTACCAACTGTACTATACGGTAGCGAGGCATGGACCTGTCAAGAAAAGGACAGGAGAAAAATCAACGTGATCGGCATGAAACCTCTGCGCATAATATGCGGAAAAACACTGATGGACAAAGTCCGAAACGAGATAATCCTAAAAGAATGTGGTACAGGAGACACGCTAGTTGACATATGGGAAAGAAATCAGTTAAGATGGTTCGGACATCTTGAAAGAATGAAAGATGAACGACTGACGAAGCAAGTATATAAAGGTAAAGTAAATGGCAGAATGCCCAGAGGTAGACCGCCGAAAGAATGGTTAGAATCTGTAAATGAGACATTGATCCGAAGAGACATAAGAAGTCATAGGAACAGAAGAGCTTGCATGAAGAAATGCATGGACGTAAATGAAGCTAGAGTAGTATGCCAGGACAGAAATGTGTGGCGACAAATAGTTTATAAGCAGAGTGACAATAGAGTGAATGATGCCTGAAACAAAGACCTTGGATACTAATGGGCCCAAGTGGGGAACCATACATAACAATTTTGTGAGGCTCCTCACTTGGGGTGATCGCTAGAGAGATTGATCAACAACCTGGGTCGGAGCGGTGTTGCGGAGTGAACGTGTTATTTGAATAAATAACACGAAAACTCCAGATCAATCTAAAATATCTTTACCATAACACATATACCTATATACCTATCTACCCTATACCATATAACGACCTACCTTACACCTATATACCTATCCCACTACTTTCCAACCGAGCAAGTCACGCCTACCCCGAAAGGGAAATGGCTTAATGGTATAATGCCGTTGCATAATGTTGATATATTGTTAGACTTTAAAAAGTATCAGCCAACCAAAACTGTGATATAAAAATCTTTCATAATATACAATAAAGAAACACTTTGTGAATTTCTCTTTTCAATTACATTCATTGAAAATAAATATAAACATACTGCAATAAAATAATTAAGACTTTAGTTACTATTAAAATTTTATGTTGAAAAGTCAGTCACCCCCAAGCACCCGAACAGATATTTCGTATCTACGATGCAGTGTACGCCACAGAGGAGAGATCCTCGAAAGCTTTTACTACCACTCCCGCTCTCTAGGAAAAAAAGTGGTGGACGCGGAACCTGTGTACTCGAAGGGAATTCCCCCGAGTTGGGCATGTCTGGGCTACAGCATCACGCCAGACCAGAACAAGCTTAACTTGACCGTCACTACATCATTTCTGTAAACGGTTGCCGTGAGACGCGTTCGAACAACTCGCCCCTCTCCGACAATCAGTCTCCTCTTTCGCCCCCCCCCCCCACGCTCTGTGGTCTCCACTCGCAACATTCAGACCGTAACAAAATCAAAGTTCACTGTCGTGAAATTGACGCTATTGACCGTGTTTTTGTACCTTCACTCAACTGTAAATTCTTTTGTAATTAATGTATGACCGATTACAATTTTTACTAACCGATCTACCGCAATTTGCATGAATCCGCATTCTTAAATGTTCCGATTCAACAAAATTGTATTGAATCGATACCTTTTTCCTGGGTGGGAACGTTTAGCTCATTGAAACTCAGAGTTTAGGTATAATATGTTAAGTAAATAAAATTGTTATCACTATTAATTGAAAAAATGTCATTTGGCAATTGTTTAAATTATTCTTATAAACAAATCAACAGTTTGACTATTTTTCAACGAATGGGCTCAATTTTTTCATAGAGTCACCTGTGAATGACTTTCCAATAACTCTTTGATATGCGCTTTGTAAATTCACAAGAATTATTGATTATTTAAACCATTTTCATAAACAAATTCCGACTTTGGCTATTTTAAAAGCAACAGGCTCAATTTTTCATGGAATCAACTAAGAATGTTTTTCCAGTGACTTTTTGATATGACGCTTTTTAAATTGACAATAATTATTCATTTTTTTAACAATGTTCATAAACAAATTCAGAGTTTGGCTTAATTAAACAATTTTCATTAACAAACTTAGAGTTTTGCTATTTTGAAACGAATAGGCTTAATGTTTATTTACGAAATTGATTAAGAATGTCTTTGTGGTGACTCTTCGCTATGATACTTTTCAAATTGACAACGATTGTTGATTATTTGAACGATATTCATGAAAAATAAAGAAGTTGGCTATATTTCAAGGAGTACGCTCAATTTTTGTTCACGCAATCGACTAAAAATGTCTTTCCGATGACTCTTTGCGACTCTTTGCTGGAACACTTTACACGTTGACAACAGTTATTAATCATTTAAACAACTAATCGTAATAAAACCTTATCTTCTCTCACATTTTTTACCAAAGCTATAGACTTCAATCAGCTAAAAATTTTCAGTCCCGAAAAATAACTTTTGTACTTTTTTTTTCATACCATTAAGCCATTTCCCTTTCGGGGTAGGCGTGACACTACCCCATTCGGGTAGTTTTTCTAGGTGGATTATTTATTACTAGTACTACTAGTGTGGGCTCACCAAACTAGTGTGTGTTGTAATTAGTTCGTTTAAAACATAAAACATAAGATCTGCTTTGATAAATCTGAAAATCTTATACAGGGTGGCCCAGACTCAAGTGTCCGGACTTATAAACATTAAAAAAATGAATCTAAAATTCCTTTTCCAAAAATCAGTTGATGTTTTAGTTTTTTAATTATTAAATATTTAAGCTGGACCAATCAGGAGCGCGGTATAAACAGCCGTGCGTACGTGAGCGGTTGTCCAAGGTAGTGTTATCGAAGCGAGCGCAGAGGTGGGGTTAGCGACGAGAGAACACTACGTTGGAATCCTGCTCACGCACACACGGCTGCTTATACGGAGCTCCTGATTGGACCAGCTTAAATATTTTATAACTCAAAAACTAAAACTTCAAGTGATTTTTGGAAAAGGAATCTTAGATTAATTTTTTTAATGTTTATACAGCCATATAAGTCCGGATACTTGAGTCTGGGACACCCTGTATAAAACGGTATTTCTGAAAAGTTAAAAAAAATTTCAACTTTGTTGCTAAATCAAAAATTTTCCTAATTTTTTATAAAATCTTTATTTTTATCTACAGTTATCGAAGTATATACAGTTAAAATCGAATGAATAGTGTAGGCTAAAAATTAATGTGTCTACAGAAACTTTTTTTGTTCCGCCGTGCTACCTTGAACTAACACACTAGAATGATTTTAAAAATTAAAAAATATTCTCCCGTGTTAATCTTATGGAAAACTTCAAGTGTATAGTGCGATGAATAAGTATTAACCGACTTGACTGAAATTTAGGGGACTTTCTATTTTAAGACATTCTACCCTAATAGGCAAGGATAGACCCACATAGAAAAATAGGGGACTGAAAGAGATAGGCGAAAAGGCTGGATAGACAAAGAGTTAGAAAACAATAGACTAGGTAGACCTTAACTTGAATCAGTGGAATTTAACTCAGTATCAGTGAAATACTTCCAACTATTTGAATCAATGAAACTTCAGTGATGCAAATAGCATAGTGATATGATTTCTATCTATTTACTTCCATCAGGGAAGATTTAATCCACAAAATCATGAAAAACCATAATATGGTTTAATTGAAGGGTCGTTTAGAGTACCGGAAGTAATTAGCGAACAGAAAGAAGACTGAACATGCTGAAATTGTAATTTTTTTCCAGGTGATAGTGAGGTAAAGAAACCAATTGAATCGGTGAATGTTCAAGGGGCAGTAGTCCAAGAAAGCTGACTTTTGGAAAAACGAAAAAAACAGTCCCGTTCCGAAAATATTGGCAAATTGCCAATATTTTCGGTCCTTATAGCATGAAACGATGCGGCTGCCCATATAGAACCCGAAAATGCAAAAAAAAAACCAAAATCGATAAAAATGGACAACTGCCCCTTTAACATTCATCGATTCAATTACTGAGTGTGAACCATTTTTCGACAAAAGAATTGATTTATTTCAACCTAAACCATTAATACGTATGTATCTTTCTGAGTAAAAGGGTTTAATCATATTTCAATTGAGACTTTAAAACAAACAAAAAAAACTAAATCGCAAAATAATGAACATAGGAAGAATTTAATCTTTGAAATAGACATTAGAACTTCCTCGATGATTGTTGCCTTTATCTATATATTATGTCGTTAGAAAATCTTTTGTTATTTAAAAAATTGTCCAAAATGTTTCAATAATTATGGTTTATATGTAATAATACAGGTGGGAAAAGTTAGACTTGTTAGTGAGGCGGTAAGTTGCGTTTAAGTATATTTTCCTATTTATAACACATCACACATAATTATAATATTAAAATCAAAACCATTAGAACATTTTAAACCATTTTATTTTTAAAGGAAAATATATGCACTAGGGTGGTTCTTATTTATACTTGGTACTTTATACTTCAAGCCACTCTTATGGGTCCCTAAAGAAAGCCCCATAAGTGAAAAATTTGAATTTTACCTAATATTGTAGTTTATTTCGCTTTCTGAAAGTTTTTATTCATAAATAATCATCAATAAGATTCAAATTTGTGACTTCTACATATTAAACGATTTCGCACATTGGAGCTTTTAAAAGTATAACAGAAAATTTAAAAATTATAATCACTATACATTTATCTCAGCAACTCGAGGTCGAAGCCTAGGAAACGTGGTTTTCTCGCGAAGACTGCCTCATTTACGACGTTGTGCTTCTTGCAGCGACTGAGTGAGCTGGTTCTGTATTTTCCTCGTCAAGTGTTTCAAAACTGATGTGGGACCCATTCTCGCTGTTATCTCCTGCTGTGGGACGAGTTGGTATGCCCTCTTCGTTTCCTATAAGGATTTGGTTGTAGGTATGGCCTGTTGCGAAGATGTGCAGGACGTAGGCCCCTTTCATGGACTCCAACAGCCTGTTACATCCGTCAATCTGATAGATCTCGTTATTGAAAATTTTCCTTATCAAGTAAGGACCTTCCCTTTTTACGGCGCGTCCCGCTTTGATTTTCTTTTCCATATCCGAGAGTTGGTGCGCTTTTGTTCTCACCTGGTTCCCAACCTGGTAGCGAGGACCATCTTCAAACGGAATAGGATAACGCCGCAAGTATCGTTCTTCCCGTAGCGGCGTTGCATCTGTTTCGTAACTTGAATAGATTTTCGGTTAGCTTGACATCTCAGTCCTTGTGTAAGTAATCAATTAATCGCAATCTTATCCCTACTGGTAGCGCTTAATTCCCCCTTTCCGTAGGGTTGACCTGGGGAAGATAATTTGGAGTAGTCCCGAGCCTCACAATTTCAAGTCTCACAGGGTTTTCTCCAGTAGTCACTCGTTAATTGTGGTCTGTTATCAGACAAGATTGCCCTGCGCATCTGCAGAGTTACAGTAACGATTTCCCTCGGACTAAGTACAAAATTTCAACTCCATTTTCCGCCTCTTGATCAACTTTGAAATCTTTATGCTAATTTTAAATTTTTTACTCATCTAAGTTCAGAGCGTGTGCAGAGTTCCAATTGGGGGCGTCAATATGTAGGTCCCAGTACTTGATCGTTAAGGTAGATTCCTGATACGCCGACCGACCGTCGATCCATATCAGGATTCTGATTACCGAATGAGGGCTAATACCGACTGATAGCAACTTAGGCTGGAATAGAAACTTGCTTGGTCGGTAAATCGCGCCATAGCAGTATAGCTATACTACTACTTTTTATGTAATAATTTTTATAAAATTATAATAAAAAACCGAAAGAAATTTAATATTATAAAAACTATATTTATTTTATAATAAATTATATCATTCAAAAGGCCTGCTTACCTAGATTACTTTTTCATGCTTTACAGTTGAGGGCATTACTTCCTTGGATGAATCGTGGTATGTTACGCCACCAGCTTGCTTTACGAGGGCAAGTCCTGTACACCTGGAAACATCGCCTCTGGAAGACCTACTCATAGAACACCCCAGCATGTCTGTTTATCGAGCTGCTGCACCTCCAATTGTCCCTGATACTCCACCACCTACTCCTGACACGTCAGAAGAAACTGATTTATCAGTCACATCTATACTTGTTACAAAAGCACCTAGCGTGTTTTTCAAGAAGAATCTTGAACAGGTTTCTAATTTGAACAGGAACGTAGAAATACCTCGGAGACCAAGCATACGTGACTATAAAGGATCGCCTAGAGAGAAAAACGTTGAAATTGTTCATCTTCGTTCTGCTCAGAAGGTAGGAAAAACCCAGTATATTCAGTATGCAATGAAAGTATGTATACCATGTAAATTAGACGTCTCGGAACTTAGCGCCGCTATTTTATAAAATAAAATTGAAAACTGCTATAATTGAGAGCTAATTTAAGGCGATTGAGGGAAGGGGGTAGAAAGTAAGGGCTCATTCAGGTCTCTCGATCTATGATAGGCCTCATCATGCAGTCCATGTATTCGAAAAAAAAAAGATACACACTCTGGTTTCATACGCGAAGCTTGTATTGCCATAACTGTCATTCCGAAACCAATACTGCAATCAATCCCGGCTTCATAATAAAATTAAGGGCTCATTAAAGGTTGAAAAAAACCCTGGGACCCAATTTTGAGCTTTCAATTTTCAATAAAAAATGGCTCGAGTGTTGAGTTCACATGAAGCTAGCATCGCCATACCCGTAAGTTCGAAACTGTTTCGTTGATCGATCTCGGGGTTTCTTAGAATTCAAGAGCTTATTGAAGTCTCCCAAATGGTTCTAAAATATCCTATTATCATAATACCTTTTTGCAACCCTAAAAATAGTAATAGAATGGAAACTCTCAAGCATAACTGTAGAAACATTCTGTCACCGCAATATATTTTTACCAACCCTAAATGCTATCCCTAAGTGCGTAAGTCATCTATCGGAAGCTGACAGCTATGAAATAACAAGGCAGCATGTTTTTAGTACCTGGAACTTTTAAAAAGGACTAAAACTAAGAATTTGTTTATAACAATGAAAAAAATATATTTTTTTAATGGAGGTTGTCGATGTAGTGACGGTTTTCGATCTACTAATCAATTAGTTTTTTAGACAGATTTATTTTATGAAGGTTTCTAAAAAAAACTATTGGGCTATTTAATCGAAAACCGTTTTTCAAAAATTATAATTATTATAATTATGATTATATTATTATTTTATTATTATCTATTTTTTGTCTCAGGCTGATGATGGTTACAGCCCAATATCACAAAGGTATTTTTTGTTAGAGTTGGATTTTTGAGTAGTCTGCACGGTGCTGTCCCGGTATATATCATCAGTTACGGATGCATTTTTGTAATGCAATCAAGTGATCTGATAAGAGCAGTGGCCTAATTTGACATATTGGGCAAAGTCTGGTTTTTACCTCCTCATTCACGGACTGAGTTGCAGCCAAGTGCATGATAGGGGGACCTACAGCTTAAGGTGGGTTCCGAACCACATAGACTTCGGTAAAGGAACATAGAAAAATTTCCAGAGGTACCGGCTCAGGGATCGAACTCTGGACTTCTAACGTGAAATTCGAGCGCCTAACCTACTGAGCCACCGAGGCTCTTTTTATTATATATATATATGGGGCATAATTTCTTAAGTGTACCCACCTTGAAAATGAAAGTTGTCCGATCGGGCTAAAAATTGGCCCAATTGTATTCCTATTAGATAGTATTCCTCACATTAAAAATTAATTCATTTTTATAATTATTTATCAAAAAAATTCTTTTTTTCCAAAAAATTTCTGGTGGTAGTAACGATTTGTGAAAAAAGTCCAAATTTGACCCGAATTTTTGAAAATCAAAAATAAATTGCATTTTTTTCAAATTTGGGCCCTTTTTTTTCTTCAAAATAGTTTTAAAAGAAAGCTGAGATTTTTTCCAATAAGACCCCCAATTTTCAGAGTGGAAAATTAATTTACCTTTGAGTAATGAAACGATACGTAAACAAGATGCCGTGATAGGGCGGGTGACGCGCGATCTCTCCTAGTGCTCTCAGGCCGAGGATCTTTGTGCAACGCTTTAGTGCCACTTTTTTAAGTTGAGTAATATTATATGCTACTAGAATAACTGTTCTCTGCATTTTCAGGATGAGTTAACCAGGCCTCCATTACGGTCAGTGTACAATTAATTGGGAATATGCTTCAAAAATTAGAAGTGAGAATATACTTCTTTTGAATTTACATTTTTTTTACATTTACATTTTTTTTCAAAAACCTGAAGGAAAATTCATTGCCTGGGGAGTTTTTGATTTGCTTCGATTTTGCTGAGAATCACGCCTTCATAATCCAGAATGTAGCGCAATGATCATTTAGCTCATGACACGGTGGCTGTTCACAAGTATCAAAAGATAATAGTAGAATACTTGAAAACTCATTTCAGGCCAAATAAAAACTACCATTTCACTGATGGTGCAGGGCAACATTTCAAAAATAAGGGTAGCTTTGTTAATCTCCAAGCCCATGAAGAAGATTTTGGTATCCAAGCTGAATGACACTTCCATGGTACATCTCATGGTAAGGGTGCATGTGATGGTATCGGAGCGAATGAAAAGAGACCAGCAGCACGTTCAAGCTTACAATGTTCTCCGAAACATCATATACTCACTCTCCATGCTTTGTTTCAGTGGGAAAAGAGTAACTGTAAGGAAACCGAAATTTTTTTCAGCAGCGAAGAAAATCATGCCTTAGCCACCGAGTGACTGAAAACCAGATTTGATAAAGCTGTCATGATGTCAGATACATTACAGTACCACGTTTTCATTTCCACTCAAGACGGAAAACTTCAACTCAAGAAGTTTTCGTCCTCTGAGAAATACGGAATCTTCTCGAATGGCAAAAAACAAAAACCGCAAAAGAGGCCTACAAAGAAAACAACTGTTAAAACAATCGCCAAAAAATAGAACAGAAAGACAGATAATATTGCCATATAATATTACTTAACTTAAAAAACTGGCACTAAAGCGTTGCACAATGATCCTCGGCGTGATCGCACTAGGGAAAATCGCGCGCCTCCCGTCCTATCACGGCATCTTGTTTATGTATCATTCTATTATTCAAAGAAAAATTAATTTGCCACTCTTGAAATTGGGGGTCTTATAGGAAAAAATCTCCGGTTTCTTTTAAAACTATTTTGGAGAAAAAAGTGCCCAAATTTGAAAAAAAGTCAAATTTATTTTTTATTTTCAAAAATTCGGGTCAAATTTGGACTTTTTTCACAAATCGTTACTACCAGCAGAAATTTTGTGGAAAAACCATCGAAAATATCTCAAGTGAAATTTTGTTTAAGGCAATAGAACAAAAGTTACAAACGCTTGAAAGTAAGGCTTTGCTTGAAAAACCCAAAAATTGTACCCCCTCCACTTTGATAAATAATTATCAAAGTGAATTAATTTTTGGTGTGAAGAGTACTATCTAATAGGACTACAATTGGGCCAATTTTTAGCCCGATCGGACAACTTTCATTTTCGAGGTGGATACACTTGAGAAATTATGCCCCATATATATATATTAATTATAATAATAATTATTTTTATTTTTCAATTATTATTAATCTCTCAATTCGTGTTTTGCAAACTTTTTTTATCGATTGCACATTATTATCGCTTATTTTGAATATCCTACGTGTCATTTATATCATAAGTATCTTGAAATTAACTTTTTTTTCTAAAGTTAAGGCCTAAATAAAAAAAAAATTATTTGAAGTATTTTTAAATAAGGCTGTAGCTATCTCTTAAGAACTTAATTATCCTTAATTTATTTTAAACCGGTTGAAATTTGTGGCAGAAATAATTTTGAAGATTTTTCCATCATTTTTTCCCACTTTGTAACGTAAAAGTCCTGTACTTCCAGTACATTCCAATTTTATATGGTTCACGCTGCTCTGACAGTTTACATTTGGAGGCCCTAAAAATAGCATCAAGGCAGAGTGCGAGCCATGCCTGAAACCGTAATTCAATCCAGGTTCCAGTGTAATTGAAATCTATTTAATTTATTTTATTCATATTTATGGTGCATTTGCTGTAAATATAACAAGCTTTTAGGTGTTCTCTCCTGCCGTAATTTGGGAAAACACTGTTAACTGCAGGAATTCGAAAAATAAGTTTTTTATATTCGAGAGAACGCGTTAACGGGCAGTTACAATATTTACTAAAATATCGGACAGTTGTCTGGAGCCATTGTAATTTTGGAAAGGTCCTTATGTGCTTGCGACGTTCTCCTGAATTATCCAATCGACGAGCAAAAGGCTTGTAATTCGTGAAACGCCGTAACTGCATTCATATGCGTTCCAAATTGCGTAAACGGCTTTCTCCCAAATCACGACAGGTCTGTTTATGAGTAGTGAAGACGCCAACCCCATTTCCGTCGAATTGACGAGGTCCGTTTGATTTTTTTTCTTCGCCATTCTTATGTGAGATAATCTCCAGAATCCAAAACTGTGTAGCACTTCTCTGGCAAACGTGCCATTCTCGAAAGTACATGATAAATAAAAGTATGCCGAAATTATCGATAAATTGTTCAAATTTATGTAAATTAGGATGATCGTCTAATTTTCTCGCTTCGAATTGATGTAACTCTTTCTGTAGAAGTAATAAAGATGTCGAAATTGGTTTACTTATTCTTTGAAGTTGTACCAAAATGATAACGTGGCCCAAAATCGTGAAATTTAAATATATGGTCCTGTACAATCGTCTAAATTTTGAGCGACTATCTCGGCTTTTGCGTGTAATAGACAGACGGGGGGGGGGGGGGGGGGGG
>CAKNXH010060749.1:43777-61888 GCA_932178445.1 Andricus quercusramuli
TCTAGAAATAAATGAAACAATATTTTGATGTAACACTGAATGCTTTTCAAATATTTTTTTAATCATAAAAAATATTGAAATTACTGACAGAAAATGAGTATTATCAGTTTGTTTTTAAATTTATATAAATCTAATTTTTATAAAATTATTGAAAAAATTGAAAAAGATTTGTGAATAATTCAAATGTGTCAAAAAAGAATGTAAAAAATTTTAAAGGCATTTTTGAATTTATTGTAAAAGTATTTTCACAAGATATTTAGGACTTTTAAAAGTTTGGAAGAAATCAAAAAATATTTAATAAATTTTCGGAAATGTTTATAAGTTTTAGAATACGTTTATTCTATTCATAATCTCTTTAATTCTTTAAAATATTTTTAACTGGCTCGAATTTTTCTTATAATTTTGAAAAATCATTAAAAATGTACATAAATTGCCTTCAAATCTTCGAAAATTTCCCAGAGATTTTAAGAAAATTTGTTTATTCTCTTGAAACCTTTCAAAATTCTTTTAAACCTTCAAAAGTTTTTGTTTGAAATCTTCAAAAATCTACATTTTGTAAAATCTTTAAAAGTTTAAAAATCTTTTCGCATCTCGTCAAATCTAATAAATATTTCTTGAATTTACTTGATTTTTTAAAATCTTTAAATCGTACTAAATGGAAATATTTTGCTTTAAAACATTATACACTATTTTTCGAAATTTTAGTATAGAGTTTGAAATGTTTTGAAATCTTTCAAATTTTTCGAAAGTTTTTTTTTCAAAATAAAAAATCATCTAAAATTTCACCGAAAATCTTGAAAAAATTCTTTTGTTCAATCATTTCAGAATTTCTGAGCCTTCTAATGTTTTGAAATTATTCAATTTTTTTTTTAATTTCTTTTAAATTGTGCAAAATAAAAAATTGTCTTAAAACCTTTCAAATTCTTCTTTGACAATTATAAATATTTTAAAATATTTTCTAATCCTTCTAAATATTCTCTTTTAATTTATTTTTCAAAATGAAAAATCATTTTAATTTTTCTTATAAACCTAATGACTAAATATCGCTTAAACTTACTCAGATTTTTTTAAAATGATCTAATATGGAAAATTTGAAAAATTTTCTTTATAATCTTTTACACTCTTTTTAAAAATTTCAGAAAAAATATAAAATACTTCAAACATTGAAAACATCAGAAATATTTTGTCATGTTTTTCAATTTTCCCTTAGAATTAATTAAAAAAATTATTTGAATTTTTCCCATGAATCTTAAGAACATTTTTTTCATTCTCTTGACACCCTGCCAAATTCAGTTTACCTTAATATTGTTTAAATCCTGAAAAATAAAAATGGTCTTAAAGTCTGAAACCATTACAAATTTTTGCAGAAATTACAAAAAAATAATCTCAAATCTTTCCAAATTATTAAGAAGCTTCTAAATTTTTTTTGAATTCTTCGAAATAAGTTTTTGCCCATAATTTCATTTTTCTTATCTCTTTGAAAATGTAAAAAAAGTTCACAAATTATTTACAATTTAAATTTTCTCGTTTTCGACCACAATGTGTTCGATATTTTCGAGATTATGTAGTAACATATCTTTTTTCTAACCCTAAGAAAGTTTGAATCCACTTTGAACAATTGGTTACGTTAACTGTGTTAAATGACCTAACCTCAACCTGACATAAGTGCGCAAGCACATACGTGCTTGTGAAACTTTCAGACGTTTCAGAAATTTTGGTCCTATGAAACGTTTCATTGTTTCATGAAACTTTCAATGTTTCAATGAAACGTTTCATAGACTCATAACCCTATATATGTGAGCTATGACCTCGCACAATCAAATCGTTTATTCACGCAACAAGTACTATAAAATAAAGTGTTTATACAAGTCATTATAAATCTTCTATTTGTTCATTTTATAACAATTCTATAGAAGTATTTATAAAAGTATTTATAAAATTTGATAAAAGCATCTATAAAAAAGTGAGGTTAGGTTTTCTGAATGCAATATTCCCAATATTGCATATATGTTACGACTCGCCTAAAGCTATTATCATTCTAAATTAATAAATTAAATAAATTAAAATAAATTGTTCAAAGGTATAAATTCATTCATCCCAAATAATTTTTTTTCTTTTTTACACCTCGAGTCTCAGCAAAGTTGAAATTGGTGCACTTTGCAAATAAATCGCTTATTATTAGTGTAATCACTATTGGAAAATTATCCAAACTGGCATTGACGTATCCAGGCATACTGATACTCCATAAAAATAAACCATTTTAGCTAAAAAAACGTTGACGATTAATTATTTCGATTGGTTTTATCAAACTGACCATGTATGGCGCCACAGGTTTCGTTTCAAAAATTGACATTTCCGGTTGATATTTTGTCACTTTTTAATCAATTATTATAAATTATTAAATAAACAAAATTAAGCTTTAATTTCACATTTCAATTCTTTGATAGTCAAAGTTTATAAAAAGCTCAACTATATGGCACACAAAATTTTTGTGGATGACCCTATTGTCAAATTAAAAGGAGGATGTTTTGTCGTGGATACAAGCATCGAATTTTCCATCCAAGCGTGATTTTATGCGGTTATGAAGTCTCGAATGGTGTCATTGTACTGGGCGTGAGGCTTTAAAACTTTGATTTTCAATCATCGATTCTAAAGGTACATCTATTGTTCTTGCCTCAGTCAGGTAGAAATAATTCACAATGGCGTCGACCTTCAATGCTACTTCAGGTCTGAATGTGACCGCCAATGATCGAACGAGTCATTTCATCTTATCATTCAATGAGTTTTGTCGATGTTTTTGGATATTCTTAATATCAAGGAGGCGTACGTGTAACAGAATGGCGACGACATTTGAACGCTTTTCAGGCTTAATTAGTGTGGCATTCTGGTAGACCATCATCAGTGCCGCCATTCTCAATTTTCGGCAGTGGCGTGGATGCGATAATGTCGATGCGAGTTTCTAAAAGAGTCTTTTTTAAA
Source organism: Andricus quercusramuli (assembly GCA_932178445.1). Taxonomy (NCBI): domain Eukaryota; kingdom Metazoa; phylum Arthropoda; class Insecta; order Hymenoptera; family Cynipidae; genus Andricus; species Andricus quercusramuli. Next base: position 46,757 of record CAKNXH010060749.1, read on the forward strand.
TTTATTTTTGTTTATTTTTGAGCGATAAAATAGCTTAAAAATTCAACAGGAACTTCCAATTAAATTTGTAATGTATTTTCGATTTTTTGGTCTTTTTGCCTTTAAACATTTAGCAACGTTATTTATTAATTTTCATACATTATTTTCTTCACAAAAAGAAACAGCATTCTAGTTCAATCGTAGATAAACTTTCAGATTGGCTACCTAGTGAATGTTTCTCCACAAAGGAAATTATGTTCTCCTCTGGTTTTGTTTGCAAAATGGAATTTGTTGTGCAAGGATTAGCGCGATCAGTCGGAAGGTTAGTTTGTAGAACGTAAAGTTGAACTTGCCCTAAAAAAATCTGTGACTTTGTTGTACAGGGATCTTTTGAAGCAATTTCGTCTTCTTTTAGGTTTCGGAAACGTGAATCTAAAAGTGCTTCTGAAATTTGCCTGTCCGTAATGGGGAACTTGTGGCCAAAGTTTTCTTGCATGTTTCTTTTTATTTTCGGTAAGTAGGAGCCATCATCTTCCTTTTCTTGTATAATAGAACTTAATTCAATTCTGAAAAGAAGATTCAGATTGATGCTACGTTCGGAGTCCTCTGAAAGAATCTCAATTTCAGATCGAAAGTTCAAAAAAAATATCATCTTTTCTAATAATTGCAATTCTAGAATAGAAATGTGAATTTTAGTATCAGACGTCTTTAGAAGTCTAACAACAGTCTTGCTTGATTGTCTTACGATGATATCCACGAGCAGATCCAAGACTCGGTCGGTGTGTAAAGTTCTGCAACACCGATATAAGGTAAATGAGAATGGAGTATGTACAAGTGTGCGTCGTATGGATATGTGTAGGTATACTGCACACAGCCTAGCTGACTTCGGCTAGCAAGAGCGGATGCCCCGCGCATAACTGTATCATCGTAAAGTATGTAATTTTTTATAGCTATCACTTGTTTGAACAGACTGTATACGAAATTCTCCCGGATGCCTCTGCAGCGACACTATTCATCGCGAGCATAAGTTCACTCATGTATTTTATACGGATGAACTGAAGATCTATGCTTCTGGTAAAAGCAAACTTTAGAGTGCTTTAAATATTGTCAAGAGGGACACAGGAGAGATTGGTATGGACTCTGAATTGGAGAACTGTGCCAAGATTCTTCTGAATAATGGAAAGATCATTTGCATTACCAATGGCCCTGAGCTTGTAGATATGTGTTATCAGGCATCTTAGCACTGGAGAGACCGACGAGGTGTGGACAAAAAGTTCGTGGACTGAGCTTACCAAATATCTAATTTTAATTATTCCGAAACGGGGATATGGTCACCCTCGAAGTACTCTCCTCCTGACAGAATACACTTGGTCCAACGTTTCTTCCATTCCTGAAAGCAGTGTTGGTCGAGGGTGGTCGATCGTAGTGATATTATTTTTGGCTAAAAATTTACGCATAACGAACGCGGTGTGCGCAGGTGCATTGTCCTGATGCAGGATCCACTTGTTCTGCGCCCACAATTCTGGTCGTGTACGTCGCACACGTTCACACAGACGCTTCAGGACTTCAACATAGAATTTCGCTATAACACTTCGACCTGTTAGAGCATATTCTAACAACTTCACGAATATCGAAAAAAACGATGAGCATTTCCAAAATTTTCCGAATGGTTTTGCCGAGTTTTACGACAAATTTGATGTTGATTCTTTGCTCGGTTAAAACGTCTCACTCCATTACGCGCACACGATCAAAAGTACGTTCAGAAAAATAGACACCAAAAGCAGAGATCTCACTCGGCCGGGACCAACCTTTTACTGAAAACACGTGACGCTTCCCCCTAGATATTGCAACACTGTAGAAACTCACAATGTTGCCACGTCGACAGAAAAAATTCAGTCTACGAACATTTTGTCCACACCTCGTATACATTCCTGGGTGTAGCTCAAAGCCGCATTCAGGACGTAACATCAGCGAGGGAGTTTTTCTGAAGCAAATACAAACATCTTCTTCGACAGATTTGGTCTTCAAATCTATCGGCGTTGAGCAAGGTATCTGCGACTAACATGCTTGCCGTCCCAGTTCTACTCCACTCGTTTGAGGTGGCTCAATGGACGAAGAACGAGCTTACGGCCCTTGATATCGCCTCACGTAAGATCATGCATGTTGAATAAATGGATACACAGAGTAATGGAAAAACAGTTTATTGGAAATCAAAGGATGGTTATATCCTACGCGGACGAGCGATCATCGCGAAGTGAAGAGGGGTTGCGTATGGCTCCCTCTTAGGATCGAATCATAGCATTACGCTGGTGCTCTGATTGTAGTAGTCACACTTGTGAATTCTACATTTCCAACACTCCCACTTAGAATATACAAGTGTGTAAAAAAAAAACATTTCTCATTACATAATTCGCAAGTTACAATGGATGAAGTCTTACATTAATTAAATCTCGCAAATATTCAAATGATTTTACAGGCAGTGCTTTCGTCAGAATGTCTGCTTGTTGATTCGCTGAATTAACATATTCAATCTTAAACTGGCCATTATTATAGTTTTCTCTTATAAACTTGTACTTTATGTCTATATGTTTTGTACGACAGTGATATCTCAAATCTTTTATCAATTGGATCGCGCTCTGATTGTCAACGTATAGCTCAGGTATTTTGCAATTATCATAAAAAGCTTTAATCAATCTTTCGGTCCAAATAACCTCTTGTGCAGCAGTGCACGCAGCAATAAACTCAGACTCGGTTGTGGAAAGAGCAATCGTGCTCTGTTTTTTAGATCCCCAAGATACAAGACTATCACCCAGCTTGACAATGAAGCCTGATACCGATTTTCGCGTTGCGTGGTCACTTGCATAATCCGCATCACTATACGTTGATATTTTTGAACAATCATTGTAACTTTTATAAATTAGACCGTAACCTTTCGTTCCCTTCACATATTTTATTACTCTTTTTATTGCATTCCAATGAATTTTCGATGGATTTTCCGCATATCGGCTAAGCACTCCCACTGCAAATGCAATGTCCGGCCGAGTTATGGTTGCGAGAAACATAAGGCTACCGATAGCTTCTTTATACGGAACATTGTTCGCACTCTCATCCCCACCATTTTCAAAAATAGCACAAATGCTGTTTGGATCAGCCGGTATTCGGACGCTATTAGCATTGTCTAGGTTAAATTTAGTCACAATCTTTTCAGCATATGTTTCTTGATGTACGAACAACGAACCATTAGATAAAGTATTAATTTCTACGCCTAAAAAGGTTTTCAGAGAACTAAATGTTATTTCGAAATTTTCTTCGAGATATTTTAGAAACAGATACAGTCTTTCTCTACTTTTCGACGCGATTACACCGTCATCAACGTAAATTATTAAAAATAGTTTTTCTTTATCACCTTGACTAATAAAAACGCACGGATCAGCGTCCGTAGGATGTAAATCAAATTTCTCTAAACAGTCTACAAATTTCGTATTCCAGCATCTAGCAGATTGTTTCAATCCGTACAAGCTTTTTTTTAACAAACATACTTTATCCGATCCGTCTTCAAAACCTTCAGGTTGGTGCATATACACGGTTTCTTTTAGATCGCCGTTTAAAAAAGCTGATTTTACATCGAATTGCATACAATGCATATTTTCTGAAGCAATTATAGCTAAGAAGACTCGAATCGAATTGTATCTCACCACGGGGCTAAATATTTCTTTATAGTCTACATCTTTTTTTTGAAGAAAACCTTTTATAACTAACCGTGCTCTAAATTTCACATTATTTTTATCTGGATTTGCTTTTATTTTATAAACCCATCTATTAGAGAGTATTTTTGCATTTTTTGGTCTATTTATTACAGTCCAAGTTTTATTTTTATCGAGTGCTAAAATTTCTTCATTCATAGCTCCTCGCCAAGCCTTTGATTCCTCGCTATTTATTGCCTGATTGTAATTGTTTGGCTCATCGAAATCCGCAATAAACAAATCTTCAATGCTTTCAAAATCGAACATGTAATTGGTAACTATTTTACCACGGTCTGGTGGTTGCAAATTCCTACGGTTTCGCAAATTATATCCTTGTTCGTTCGCTTGTTCGGGTACAATTATGTTCTGATTTACATTTTCGTTTTCTACATTTTCGGGGACATGATTTTCATTTTCCAGATTATTTACAATATCAGATTCCGGTTGATTAGTGTCGTAAGGTGTTTCAAACATGTAAAAATCATGCTCATTATCGTTTGTTTCTACAATATTTGATTTTAACTCATTTTTAAATAAAACATCTCTGTGTTTTTCTATTTTATTTTTATCACACATTAGTATCCTATAACCCTTCGTACAATCGTCATAACCGACAAAAATACCGATTTTAGATTTTGCATCCCATTTTCTTCTCTGATTTTTATCAATGTGTGCATAAACCTCAGTACCGAAAATTCTAAAATACCTGAAGTGACATTTCTTTCCGTGCCAAAAATCATGCGGAGTTTTACCCGGAATGCTAGTTTTTCTACTCCTATTTAGTACATACCCTGTTGTGTTTATGGCCTCTGCCCATAGATTTTTTGGTAGATTTTTAGCGAGTAACATCGTGCGCGCCGCTTCTACAAGCGTGCGATTTTCGCGTTCGGCTTTGCCGTTTTGTTGGGGCGTGTAAACAACAGTTCTTTGATGCTTGATACCGTTTTTAAAAAGTATTTCACCCAATTCTTTATTAACATATTCTAAGCCATTATCAGTTCTTAATATATTTATTTTCATGCTAGTTTCTTTTTCTAAACGTTGCATATAATTAATGAAACAGTCTTTCACTTCGTTTTTATGTTTCAGAAAGTAAATATCAACATACTGCGAATAATCATCTTTAAATAATAAGAAATATCGAGAGCCACCGATGGAATTAGTTTCCATTGGCCCACATAGGTCTGAATGAATTAATTCCCCTACTCTTTTTGTATGATTTTCGCTAGATGGAAAGGGACTTTTATGCATTTTACCGAGGGCACAAGCATCACAGAACTGATTCGATTCGTTTGCTTTAACATTATTGCTTCTAAGAAAATTCTTAACATGCGTAAAGTTTTGGTGGGCTAAACGCTCGTGCCACACTTGCAACATATTTTTCTCAATAAGTGTATTCGCGCTGTCTTCAGCAAAATACGAGTTTTCTATTTTATCGACTTTTATTTTCATTATGAATAAATTACTATTCTCGGGTTTTTCTCCCATTGCCGCGATTTCATTATCTTTATAAAACGTACATTTAACTTTATTCGATTTAAAAATCATATTTTTAGCGAGCGTTGCTCCCATAGAAAAAAAGGTTATATTCAATTTCCGGCACGTAAAGAACATTTGACAAATATTTTCTTACCCATGTTTTTCCGTTATACGCTAATACATCAATTCGACCTATACCTTCAGCGTATAGAAGATGTCCATCTCCAAGGCGAATCGGCAGACGAGCAATACGCTCGAACGATGTGAAGTATTCCCGCTTGCTAGACATGTGCTGCGATGCTCCTGAATCCAAGAACCATGCTGCTGACTTATTTTCATTTGTTGAGATTAGTGATTCTCCTACAAGAGCGCTGTTGTCTTCCGACGATTTGTTGTTGTTGGGGCGTCGTGAGTCAGAATGCTCAGGCCGTTGAGATTTACCTTGAAGGTGCCAGCAGTCACGGCGCTTGTGTCCGACCTTTCCACAGTACCTACAACTCGCTTATTTTGAATTGTTTCTATCAGGGTCGTATTCACTGTTTCCTTTCGCGTTAGTATGCCCTTTATTGTTATTGAATTTTCTTGTATTCCTTCGAAAATGGCTGTTTCTGCCGCTAGCCACAAGAGCACCACTCTCCGAATCTTCTTGAACGGACATTCGCATTTCCTCCATAACCAGACGCGACGTTAAATTCTCTAGTGTTTTCTCACTAGTTGCAGCTGAATCCCAAGCAGATCGAAAATAGTTGTAATTCGAGGGAAGGGTCATGAGAATTTTAGTTATTAGCATGCTTTCAGATATATTCTCATTTAGCCCCCTTAGTGTATGACACAAATCTTCAATTTTCGAAATATGGGTTGCTATGTCGTCACTTGGATCTTTCTGCAGGCTGAACCATTTTTGCTGTAGCACGTGGACACTTGCGTCTGACCGATTTTCGTAGATAGCATGTAGTTTATCCCACATTTCTTTTGCTGACTGGCATGTGAGTATGCGCGTCATTGGTTGCCTTTCTATCGATGTCACTATAAACTTTTGAGCAATACCGTCCTTCTTATTGAACTCCTTTAGGTCTTTCTCATACTGCGTTCTTTGCTGCACAGTTGGCGTATCTCTCTCGGTGCTTTCTAAAGCGGCTGGTTTTGTCACTGTTCCATCCACAACTTCATAAACTTCATGAGACAATAGAATCACACGAATCTGGAATTTCCAGACACTCCAATTTTCAACACTTTTCAGTTTTGCAATTTTTAACAGATCGCCCTCCATTTTGAACACTTTTGCACTTTCGCACTATAGGCTGGCTTGGTTCAAACTTTCACTTTTCCACTTATACGACTCCGCGCCGAATGCACGTATAATCCGTTTTATACGAGCTGAGTGTTAGGACCCATAACCTGTTGAATAAATGGATACACAGAGTAATGGAAAAACAGTTTATTGGAAATCAAAGGATGGTTATATCCTACGCGGACGAGCGATCATAGCGAAGTGAAGAGGGGTTGCGTATGGCTCCCTCTTAGGATCGAATCATAGCATTACGCTGGTGCTCTGATTGTAGTAGTCACACTTGTGAATTCTACATTTCCAGCAATGCATATGCATAAGAGCTTTCATATCAATTCGTCCGTTCCGCGATTATAAATTTTACGCTGTCAAGGCGGATGCGGACTTCTGAATCTCCAATGCCTTCATAACCGAATTGTTCTAAGTGCAGCTTACATCGTTGCAAATGGCAGAGATCCTCTCATAAAGATGGTCAGAAACCACGAGATGATTGGCGAAGGAGCGTTCCTTTACAAAGCCGTGGAGCAAGCTGCCGAGACCCTTGGCCTGAATTTTAACATCAGACGTGAGGAAAAAACATTACTCCATCTAGATGCTTCACTTCTAAAAGCCGACGTAAAGATAGCAGAGGTGGAAAATTTTGTCATCCTTGGGTCGCTTCGTGTTCTCAAGACACACGAGGGTTTCGCCGGCCTGTCGTTGTGATTTCATCGTGCCCTGTGGCCACCCATCTTACGGTTGTGAGACGTGGCCATAAGTGTGATTTACCGCGGTTCTATTGGAGGCTGTTGACATTTTTAGATGGCAGTTGCTCTGACTGGGACCCTGCGGTGGTTGTTTAACCATTTTTTTAAATTATTTATATATAATTTAAAAAAATAGTCGGACACCCAGATAGTATGTGTTCTAGGTACTCAGCGTGTGCATGACACGCTCTGCACCTATCACTGGGAACTTCTTGACATAAAATGCGGGCACGGTATGCTAAGGTGGAAATGACACCCTCCTGGCATGCAAAAATAAAACCCTCTGTACCTGAATTGAGCCCTGATGATTTGAGGAAAGCAAAAGTTTGCTCCTTTGACAAGGTCTGCTTTTCCACATTTCTGTAAAAGTTTCCGTGCATATGCTTGTCGAGTAGCTCTTGGTGAAATTTTCTAACCTCTGCTTTCTTTACTTCGGCTTTTAGAGGTGAAGCATCTAGATGCAGTAATGCACTTTCTTCATTTCTGATTTTAAAATTCAGGCCAAGGGTCTCGGCCGCGTGCTCCGCGGCTTTGTAAAGGAACGCTCCTTCGCCAATTATCTCTTGATTTCTGAACTTTTTTAGGAGCGGATCTCTGCCATTAGCAACTATTTAAGCTGTACTTAGAACAATTCGGTTATGAAGACACTGAAGATTCAGAAGTCCGCGTCCGTCATGACGGCGTGAAATGTATAATCGCGGAACTGACGACATGGTGGGTGACATCAAGGGTCTATATATATATATATATATATATATATATCTCACCCATCTCTATATATATCCACCCATCTCACGGATGTGAGACGTGGCCATAGGTGTATTTTACCGCGGTTCTACTGGGGGCCATTGACATTTTTTCAAGATGGCAGTTGCTCTTAGTGGTACCCTGCGGTGGTTGTTTAACTTTTTTTAAATTATATATATATATATATATATATATATATATGTATCTTCGGTAGTATAGTGGCAAGTATCCCCGCCTGTCACGCGGGAGACCGGGGTTCGATTCCTCCTCGGAGAGCCATTCGGTTTTGGTTTTGGTTCCTTGGTATTCGAACTGAAGGGCCTATGACAAAGCCACCGGACAATTGTCCAGGGATGGCCCCAAAGGAATAGCCCTAGGCGAAGGCGTCTCCACCGTGCCGAAAGCTGAATGACACCTGGGTGAGGTGTCTCAAACGGTGACCTGAAATACCGGGCGACCTCTCAGAGTATCAGCCTTATCCTTGCACGCGGGGCTCTTCGAGGATGGACGAACCCTTTCCCTAGCTGCTCGTGGGAACAAAAATGACAACACCAAATATAGTTGTAGTAAATTCGGTTGAAAACTATCGAACGCGTAGGGCTCCCGACAATGGGTCGGACAACAACGCCGACTACCCTAGAGTTGGGGGAGCCAATCAAGACAGAGTCAATGCGATTGACCAGCAGAATCTCATTACTTTTGGGTGGATGGATCAACTCAATGACGACCTATTAGAGTGCTACGATAGTAGTATGACCCCCGAGCGAGAAGGTTACATGGCACGACTGCAAGTTCTGTGGTGCGAGAAACACCCAGAGCTCTCGCACTTTTCGCGGCAACGTTTGCGAAACCATGCCGAACAACTCCGAAAAAGGGGCTATGTAAGCAGAGCGCCTACTCTACGGCAGCCAGAACAAGCCGCCAACAGAGAAAGAGTGGCGACACTGAGACCAACCGCGATCAGGCGTTCAATAGACGAAGAACGATGCTTCAGGACTCGGAGAAACATCAACATTAAGGTTTCTCCCAAGCCCAAAGATCTGACTGAACTGGATGATGAGCTTCGTGGAGATTTTTCCGAAGAATCCGACCTTTGGATTATCAATTGTAGTGTGTACAATGCAGCGAGAACTTTGGCAGATGCAAACCGTAAAACAAAATCAAAGGTTGATCATAAGACCAAAAGATGAATGCATCAACTCAGCACAAAGATAGGCTGGGCAAGACAGTATGCGTCCCGCATTCAGTGTGTGATTGACTACATAACATGCGGCAGGACTTTCACTGCCAAGGTTCGAAAGTTCGTGCGCGAATTCCGGATCCGTCATCACACAATCAACAAGTCAAAGCTACTGACCATCAGGCAGCATATTGTTGACAGAATACGAGTACCATCTAACGCTAAGAGAAGTCTAGAGCAAAGGGAGACGTGGGTCAGAGAAAATCAACAGTTTTTGTCTGACTCATCTGGACTCTTCCAAGACCCTCCAGTTACTGTCGACCATCCGCCCAAACCAGAGGAGGTCGAATCATTTTGGAGAGAAGTCTACGAGGTCCAACATCAACTTCTAGAAGACTCAAAGAACATAAATAGCTTCAAGGAGCTGTGCAATGCCCTCATAACAGCTGAGGAGGAATGCCCTCCTATCACTACCAAGGAGGTGAAAAACGTTTTAAGAGGCATGAAGAACTACTCCGCCATCGGTCCAGATGGTATCAAGACCTTCTGGTGGAAGAAGTTTCCTTCAACCCACCAGCATCTGGTTTTTGAGAAGTCAACTTTGGACAGCTGCTGTCCGAAGCCTAACGCTTGGCGATCTGTGCCAACATACCTTTGTGTTAGTTAGAGATCCCAATTAATGCCAGATGGCAACACATACCCAATTTTTTAAATTTAGTATACTTAATTGGAGCGCAAACTTTTCTTGGGGTGTAATACACCCTAGGTGCCATTTAAGGGTTAAAGGTTCATCCACACATCGTGCGGTGCATAGAGAGAATAATGCCGCTTTGGAAAACCAGATTTACTATCTTATCTGGAAAACATCGTGTGATCACTAACAGTGTCACCTTTCAGAGAGGTGTGTTTCAGGGCGACACCATGAGCCCTCTTTTCTTTTGCCTTACATTATTGCCACTGTCTCTCGCACTTCGCCATTCCGAAGGGTACCTCTGTGGCAAACCTGGAGATCGAAAGCATAAGGTCCCTCATGTATTTTACATGGACGATCTCAGGATCTATGCTAGATATAAAGAGAAACTACATCAAACTCTAAAAATTGTCAAAGGTTACACTCAAGAGATTGGAATGGAGTTCGGGTTAGAGAAATGCGCCACGGTTCATTTGAAGAAAGGAAAACTTAATGGCATCCGCGAAGACCCTGAGATCGTCGACAAAAACGCTACACGACACCTTAGCGCTGGAGAGACCTACACATACCTGGGCGTGCCACAAAGCCGCATTCAGGACGTGACATCGAAGGACGAGCTCAGATCCCTTGATATCGAGACGCGTAAGGTTCTGCAAATGAACAAAAGCATGCACCTTAAGTCTTCTGTTCCGCTACTTTACATCTCACGCCGCCTGGGTGGTCGCGGAATATTGAATGTCTTGAATGTCTTCATAACAGGATTATTCTAGGTACAGCACATATAGATGCAAATGGACAAGACCCTCTTCTTAAAATGGTCAGGATACATGAAGAAGCGGGCAAAGGGGCGTTTTTGTACAAAGCAGCGGAGGAGGCTGCTCAGACACTCGGCTTTGACTTAAATACCGGGGGTGAGCAAAATGTATCAAATCTTATCCATCTTGAATACTCACTCCTGAAGGCCCGGACCAAGAAAGCACAGGAGAAAAACTACCGCGAAGAGCTCCTCGACAAGAAGATGCACGGCATCTTCCACAGAAATGTGGAGGATCAGTCGAGGTCGTATGAGCTGAAGTATGCTTTGCTTAAATCATTCGGATTGAGGTCGGGCACGGAGGCTTTCATTTTGGCATGTCAAGACGGTGTCATTTCCACTCTAGCATACCGTCGCCACATTTTGAGCCAAGATATTCCCGATGATAGCTGCAGAGCGTGTCATGCACAGCCTGAGCACCTAGGGCACATAAATCTAGTTGCCCAACTCATGCGGGAACGACCTACATCCAAAGGCACAATGCGGCACTAAGAGTGCTTTATTACCATCTCTGTCACTCTTACGGAATTAGCTCAAATACCGCTCCGCTAAACGCTCCTAGGGAAATAGAGTCAATTATCGAAAATTAGAGGTGCCGTATGTACAGGAACTTCATATTCTTGACAAATGTTTCTGCTGCGCACTCGAGGCCTAACATAGTTCTCCTTGACTTCGAGAAACGAACCATGTTCGTTATCGAATTTTCGGCACCAGCTGACGAAAACGTCACAGCCAAGGCGAAAGAAAAGAAAGAGAGGTGCCACAGTTTCACTGTTTGATAGCTTGAGAAGCATCCCTTTGTGTCAACAAAATGCTGAGACACTTGCGGGGAGAATGCAGAAGGCGGTCTTTCTTGGGTCGATTCGTGTCCTCAGGGGGCACGAGCCTTTGGCCAAATCATCGTATTGAATTCATTGCAGACTGCTACCGCTTATCTCATGGTCGTGAGACGTGGTTATCGCTGAAATTTTCCCGCGATTTCGCTGGGAGGGGGTACAATTTTTCAGATTAGCACCCGCTCCCGGCGAAATCCTGCGGTTGTCCTTATGACAAACTTTTAACTATAACTATATATATATAAATATATATAATTAAAAAAAAGTTAAACAACCACCGCAGGGTACCACTAAGAGCAACTGCCATCTAAAAAAAAATGTCAATGGCCCCCAGTAGAACCGCGGTAAAATACACCTATGGCCACGTCTCACATCCGTGAGATGGCACGACGAAATCACAACGACAAGCCGGCGAAACCCTCGTGTGTCTTGGGGACACGAAGCGACCCAAGGATGACAGCTTTCTGCATCCATCTCGCAAGTGCTTCGGCATATTTTTGGCACGCGGGTATGGCTTTAAGGTTACGAACCAGTGATAATTTAGCACCTCCGAGAGCACCTATCACAAGGGCAATTACTCGTACCGAATATTTTGGGTACAGTCGTTGCAGCTCTCTTTTAAAGTCTTGATACCTCTCCTCTTTTTCTTTCTCCTTTGCAGTGATGTTGTATTCGGACGGAGCCGAGAATTCGATCACGAATATAGTTCGTTTCTCGAAGTCTTGGAGAACAATGTCAGGCCTCGAGTGCGCAACGGAGACTGCTGCCCGAAAATCGTAGTTCCAGAAAATCTGGCACTTCTCGTTTTGGACAATTGACTCCATATCCCGTGGAGCGTTCGGCAGGGCAGGGTCGCGACCAACACCGTAAGAGCGACAAAGGTGGTAATAAAGTACTCTTAGGGCCGCATTATGTCTATAGATATACGTTGTTCCTGCGTGGGTCGAACACCCCGATAGTATGTGTTCTAGGTACTCAGCGTGTGCATGACACGCTCTGCACCTATCACTGGGAACTTCTTGACATAAAATGCAGGCGCGGTATGCTAAGGTGGAGGTGACACCGTCCTGGCATGCAAAAATAAAGCCTTCTGTACCTGAATTGAGCCCTGATGATTTGACGAAAGCAAAAGTTTGCTCCTTTGACAAGGTCTGCTTTTCTACATTTCTGTAAAAGTTTCCGTGCATATGCTTGTCGAGTATCTCTTGGTAAAGTGTTCCAAACTCTGCTTTCTTTACTTCGGCTTTTAGAGGTGAAGCATCTAGATGGAGTAATGCACTTTCCTCACTTCTGATGTTGAAATTCAGGCCAAGGGTCTCGGCAGCTTGCTCCACAGCTTTGTAAAGGAACGTTCCTTCGCCAATCATCTCGTGGCTTCTGACCATCTTTAGGAGAGGATCTCTGCCATTCGCAACGATGTAAGCTGTACTCAAAACAATTCGGTTATGAAGACACTGGAGATTCAGAAGTCCGCGTCCGCCTTGACGGCGTGAAATGTATAATCGCGGAACTGACGAATTGGTATGCAAGCTTTTATGCATATGCATGATCTTACGCGTGGTGACATCAAGGGCCTTAAGCTCGTTCTTCGTCCATGAAACCACCCCAAACGAGTAGAGTAGAACCGGGATGGCAAGCATGTTAGTCGCAGATACCTTGTTCAATGCCGACAGATTGGAAGACCAAATCTGTCGAAGAAGATGTTTGTATCTGCTTCGGAGAGACTCCTTCACTGATGTTACGTCCTGAATGCGGCTTTGAGGCACGCCCAGGTATGCGTAGGTCTGTCCAGTGTTAAGATGTCTAATAACACTTATATCCACAAGCTCAGGGTCCTTGGGAACGCCAGTTATCTTTCCTTTCTTTAAATGAATTTTTTGCAACACCCACCTCAAAAGTTGACGTTTGCATGCATGTAGATGGTGCCTAAAGTACCTTATTTGAGCAGACTGTGCGTGAAAAAATTTTCGCGCATGCGCAGTTTGAAGATGGCTTACTTTAGACACTGGTGAAAAAGCTGCGCATGCGCACATTCGAGATAAGGTACTTTAGACACTGGCATAGGTAACTTTAAACACTGGTGTTGGTATCTTCTTGAAATAAATTTACATTTAACTTGAACAAATGTTTGAATGATTGAAGTTTTGTTTTCAGGGTCTCGTAGCCCCCCCCCCCCCCCCCCCCCGGGGGGGGGGGAAAAAAAAAAAAAACCCCAACATTTTTTCAATAATTTTTTTCCAAAAAATTTTTTTCAACAAATTTTTTTTCACAAAATTTTGTTTTTGAAAATTTTTTTTCACAAAACTTTTTTTTCACAAATTTTTTTTCACAAATTTTTTTTTACAAAATTTTTTTTCAGACATTTTTTCGCACCAATTTTTTTTCAGAACATTTTTTTTCAAAAAATTAAAAAAAAATTTTTTTTCAAACATTGCAATTTTTTTTTTACTGTAGTTTCTTTACTCCACTCTATGCAATATAAAATTAGTATTTTTCGTTACCGCCTCCTGACAACTTTTTCGGACGGGCGTTGCAAAAAATTGCGTGTGATACACGTGCGCGTAGGTGATTGTTAACTCGTATGATTGCATCATTCGCCTGCGGTTCGAAGCACTCGTCTACGTTTTCGCACTCGCTTCGCTCGTGCGCTAACCACCGACTCATGCTTCGAGCCTCCGGCTTATGCTGCAAAATTCACATTCGCACACAATCACCTATTTTACGCACTTGTATCACAAATACCTATTGGCACACTTGTCCAAACCAAAGTCCATCCCAATTTCTCCTGTGTAGTTCTTGACGATATTTATAGTAGTTTGAAGTTTGCTTTTACCAGCGGCATAGATCTTCAGGTCATCCATATAAAATACATGAGTGACCTTATGCTCACGCTGATTACTGTCGCCACAGAGGTATCCAGGAGAATTTCGTAGTGCGAGAGATAGAGGCAGAAGTGTGATGCAAAAAAGCAAAGGGCTCATACTAACCCCTTGAAAGACGCCCTTCTGGAAGGTGACCTTGTTCGTCGTCAGACGATGATTCCTAGATGAGATGGTAAATCTAGTTTTCCAAAGAGGCATCAATCTCTCTATGCATCTCACTATGTGTGGATGTACCTTCAAGCTTTCCAACAGACAGATGATAAGTCTATGAGAGGTTAGATCGAAAGCTTTCCTTAGTCAATCCAGGCCATTGACAGGACGCGCTGATGGGCGGCAGCGTCTTTACAGGCACACCTGTCAATTAGCAGATTCTCTCGACAGCCTGCTACACCTTTTTTCGAGCCACGTTGTTCGTACATCTCTCGCCATACAGGCTCAATTCGTCGAACAATCCTGTTGTTAAGGACAGCTGTAAAGATCTTATACAGTGTGTTTAAACAAGTGATTGGCCTGTAATTCTCTGGTCTGGACAATTTGCCTTTTTTCGGTAGGAGTATAGTGCGTCCTAACACCAGCCACTGCGGAATGGGCGTCTCCGATTTTAAATATGAGGTGAATATGCGGGTTAAATGTCGGTGTATAGAAGTAAACTTCTTCCACCAAAAGTTCTTGATACAATCTGGTCCAGCACCGGAAAAGTTCTTCGTGCCTCTAAGTGCTTTTTTCACCTCTTCGGCAGTGACTGAT
>CAKNXH010060749.1:76888-102870 GCA_932178445.1 Andricus quercusramuli
ATCAGTCACTGCCGAAGAGGTGAAAAAAGCACTTAGAGGCACGAAGAGCTTTTCCGGTGCTAAACCAGATTGTATCAAGAACTTTTGGTGGAAGAAGTTTACTTCTATACACCAACATTTGGCCCGCATATTCACCTCATATTTAAAATCGGAGACGCCCATTCCGCAGTGGCTGGTGTTAGGACGCACTATACTCCTACCGAAAAAAGGCAACTTGTCCAGACCAGAGAATTACAGGCCAATAACTTGTTTAAACACACTGTATAAGATCTTTACAGCTGTCCTTAACAACAGGATTGTTCGACGAATTGAGCCTGTATGGCGAGAGATGTACGAACAACGTGGCTCGAAAAAAGGTGTAGCAGGCTGTCGAGAGAATCTGCTAATTGACATGTGTGCCTGTAAAGACGCTGCCGCCCATCAGCGCGTCCTGTCAATGGCCTGGATTGACTACCGGAAAGCTTTCGATTCAACCTCTCATAGACTTATCATCTGTCTGTTAGAAAGCTTGAAGGTCCATCCACACATAGTGAGATGCATAGAGAGATTGATGCTTCTTCGGAAAACTAGATTTACCATCTCATCTAGGAAGCATCGTCTGACGACGAACAAGGTCACCTTCCAGAGGGGCGTCTTTCAAGGGGATAATATGAGCCCTTTGCTTTTTTGCATCACACTTCTGCCTCTATCTCTCGCACTACGAAATTCTCCTGGATACCTCCGTGGCGACACTAATCAGGGTGAGCATAAGGTCACTCATGTATTTTATATGGATGACCTGAAGATCTATGCCGCTGGTCAAAGCAAACTTCAAACTGCTGTAAATATCGTCAAGAACTACACAGGAGAGATTGGGATGGACTTTGGTTTGGACAAGTGTGCCAAAATTCATTTGAAGAAAGGAAAGATTACTGGCGTTCCCAAGGACCCTGAGCTTGTGGATATAAGTGTTATTAGACATCTTAACACTGGACAGACCTATACATACCTGAGCGTGCCTGAAAGCCGCATTCAGGACATAACATCAGTGAAAGAGTCTCTCCGAAGCAGATACAAGCATCTTCTTCGACAGATTTGGTCTTCCAATCTGTTGAACAATTTGAACAAAGTATTTGCGACTAACATGCTTGCTGTCCCGCTTCTACTCTACTCGTTTGGAGTGGTTCAGTTGACGAAGAACGAGCTTACGTCCCTTCATATTGCCACACGTAAGATAATGCATATGCATAAGAGCTTGCATATCAATTCGTCAGTTCCGCGATTATACATTTCACGCCGTCAAGGCGGACGTGGACTTCTGAATCTCCAGTGTCTTCATAACCGAATTGTTTTAAGTACAGCTTACATCGTTGCGAATGGCAGACATCCTCTCCTAAAGATGTTCAGAAACCACGAGATGATTGGCGAAGGAGCGTTCCTTTACAAAGCCGCGGAGCAAGCTGCCAAGACCCATGACCTGAATTTTAACATCGGAAGTGAAGAAAGTGCATTACTCTATCTAGATGCTTCACGTCTAAAAGCCGCAGTAAAGAAAGCAGAGGTTGGAAAATTTCACCAAGAGCTCTTCGACAAGCATATGCACGGAAACTTTCACAGAAATGTAGAAAAACAGTCCTTGTCGAAGGAGCAAACTTTTGCTTTCCTCAAATCATCAGGGCTCAATTCCAGTACAGAGGGCTTTATTTTCGCATGCCAGGACGGTGTAATCTCCACCTTAGCATACCGCGCCCGCATTTTATGTCAAGAAGTTCCCAGTGATAGGTGCAGAGCGTGTCATGCACACGCTGAGTACTCATAGAACACATACTATCGGGGTGTCCGACCCACGCAGGAACAACGTATATCTATAGACATAATGCGGCCCTAAGAGTACTTTATTACCACCTTTGTCGCTCTTACGGTGTTGGTCGCGACCCTGCCCTGCCGAACGCTCCACGGGATATGGAGTCAATTGTCCAAAACGAGAAGTGCCAGATTTTCTGGAACTACCATTTTCGGGCAGCAGTCTCCGTTGCGCACTCGAGGCCTGACATTGTTCTCCAAGACTTCAAGAAACGAACTATATTCGTGATCGAATTCTCGGCTCCGTGCGAATACAACATCACTGCAAAGGAGAAAGAAAAAGAGGAGAGGTATCAAGACCTTAAAAGAGAGCTGCAACGAATGTACCCAAAATATTCGGTGCCAAAAATATGCCAAGACACTTGCGAGATGGATGCTGAAAGCTGTCATCCTTGGGTCGCTTCGTGTCCTCAAGACACACGAGGGTTTCGCTGGCCTGTCTATGATTTCGTCATGCCCTGTGACCACCCATCTCACGGATGTGAGACGTGGCCATAGGTGTATTTTACCGCGGTTCTACTGGGGACTATTGACATTTTTTTTAGATGGCAGTTGCTCTTAGTGGTACCCTGCGGTGTTTGTTT
The DNA here is from genome assembly GCA_932178445.1 of Andricus quercusramuli. Classification (NCBI taxonomy): domain Eukaryota; kingdom Metazoa; phylum Arthropoda; class Insecta; order Hymenoptera; family Cynipidae; genus Andricus; species Andricus quercusramuli. The sequence continues at coordinate 79,315 of CAKNXH010060749.1, forward strand.
AACTTTTTTTTCAATTATATGTATGTATGTATATATAAAATATGGTGTTATTTTCTTGAAGTTGAGACATGTAATTAATCTTATAAAACACCTACATGAACTCATCCATTCATCATTATTTCTGATATAATTTGTCACAGCGCTAGTTGTTACAAGGTTTCCAAACCATTAGAATTATATCATATTACTTTTATTATATTTTTTCTGGAATTCTCGTCTTTGGTACGCCATATGGTATGTGTCAGTCCAAAGCATCGACGGTATTTAATTGATTATTTAATAAACATATTCGACTGTCAAGCCGCAAAAGTTATTCATCATAGTTTAAGCATCGGTCGCCTAAGATTCTACAATATTTCTCTTTAATATCTAAATTGTAAGTCTAATGACAAAATGTTTAGAGATTGAAAAAATGTAAAATCCAGGAATAAAAAACGATCACATTTGGTGAAATATACATGCAAATTAAAAAAATAATAAAGTATAATTATCTGACCTCCAAATCCCCTTCCACTTTTCTTTCGCGCATTGATTTTCGAGCAAAAGTTGTGAGATTTATACAAATAATTTTGATTCTAGGAATGAACAAGAGATATGAGCGCACAGCGAAAAAGAAATATCTTAAGATTTTCTTTAAACTACGGAAAATTGTAGTAATATAGGATCCTATTTTAGGTAAGAATTCAGAACCCACAATTTGCATGGTTACTGGGATATATGAGGTGAGTCTTGGTGCTGTTTGGTTTGCAGATAATTTTTTTTTAAATGTTATTGCGTTAAAACAATATAAAAAAAGGTTGGGTTTTTTTTTGAAATTAAAAATAAAAAGTTGGAAATGCGCATTAAAAAAACTTAAAATTTCTAATTCACAAACATAGATGTACATAAAGAACATTTCAGGGAATACTGTGGTATTAACCCTTTGAGCAACATGCTGTGTTCAAGGAAATGTGCCCTGGGGAAGGGGGGGGGGGCAAGATGAAAATGACCTTGGTTTTTCGTCCATCCTGGTGCCCTAAGGTTTTTTAAGTCGCAGAATACAAATCTTTAGTCAAAATTTGGAAATCCAAAATGGCTGATCCAATATGGCGACTCAAAATTAACAAAATCCAAAAATCGATAGATTTTTACGAAAGTTTGTATCTTGGAGTTTCTCTGGCTACAGAGCTGGTAGAAGCAAACTTATTTCAAATAATTTTTATTGTTTATATTACGTCAGTTTATATGCATCTAGGGGTTAATTGAAGTATTTATTTAATTGCGAATCCCCTGAAATTATCATTATATCCAATCAACTTTAAAAACTAGAAATTTTAAGCTTATGAAAAATTTAACCTGTTGGAGTTAAGTCATGCCGAGATATGAGGAAGTAAAATAATTATTTGATAAAACATATAATTGAACAGGCCTTTGGAGGAAGTTGAGAATAAATGAGGCGCATTGACGGTTGATAGAAAAGGAGGATGTCCAAAGTGCTGTTTAATTATTTCTTAAATGAAATAATTATTTTGTCTCAAACGTCAATTTTTCCCCTTCTAGGAACTACTTACGTTACTTTGATTTCGAAGAATAATCAACATCTGAGAAGTGCTATACGCATGAAAATGGTGAGTGTACGGGCAAAAAGCCAAGTATTTAGAGGATAGGTAAAATGGAATGCCTTATTTAAAAAGTGGATGCTGAGCGCATACAATAGAGTCATTACAAAAAATTGATAATTTAAGGATTGATATTAAACGATTGAAAAAAATAAGATTTTCAGCTACCTAGGACTCTCCACCGATAGAATGGGCTAGGGGTAGTTTTTGGCTAACTTTTTGTCGTGTACATTTGTTTGTTTTTCGTGTTTACCTTCTTTGAGGGCGGCAAGCTGAGACTTTCCTGGAGCCAATAAAATTTAAGATGCAAGTGCTGGTGGAAGCTGAGGAAAACAGATTTGACTGAATTCAACATTATATTTGAAAGTATGGGGAAAAATGTTTGAATTTAACCAGTTTTGAAAAGTTGTAATTAACAATAATAACAGGAGAATTTATTTTCTTCAAATTCTTTAAGGACAAAGACTTGGTTTTATTGTTGAAATGAGAGTATAAACTGAAAATCGAGCGGTTAGATCCGTCCCGTCAAAAACATCGACTCTGGTAGTTATCCGATCTATCCGAAATTAATTCCTAGATTTGAGGTGTAAATCGGTGAAATTAAAGTGAAAACGGAAAATCGTCCGAACAAATCCGAAATCCGTTCGGTCAAAAACATTGACTCCGGAAATAGTCATATTCTATTCGCAATCATTCCGCAAATTAAAGTTGTAATTCGGTGAAATTAAAGTGGAAAACAAAAATTTTCCAATTAAATCCGAAATCCGTAAGTTCAAAAACATCGAATCCGGAAATAGTCCGATTCTATATGATATTAAACTGCCGGTTTCAGTTAAACTGCGGTGAAATTAATGTAAAGACTGAAAATAGCCCGGTTAAATCTGAAATCCGTCTGGTCAAAAACATCGACTCCGGAAACATTCCGATCACACAAAATTGAATTGGCTTATTTTACTCCATAAATACTACACGGAGAGAAAAATGTAGGCATTAGCGCGTGAACATTTGTCACGCATTAATTCAAAAAGTGCGAGCGAAATTTCTAAGAGCCTCCACGGACTTTCTCGGTGAGTCTCCTTGCGATTTGCCTTTAGGCCACGCCTTCTGCAAACATTTAGTCGTGCGAACGTGTAAACAGGCAGAAGGCGTGGTCTGCGTGGTCTAAAGGAAAATCGCAAGAGACTCACCGAGAAAGTCCGTGGAGGCTCTTGGAAATAACACAAGAGACGCCTGCGATATGCGCCTGATGAATAGTCTATGCGTTAGTGCCTTGAACTCTTTTGTGCTAAACCCCGGATTTTTTTCTCCGTGTAGAATTACATCTTCTTAGAATAATTATGGCCTATTTCTGTTTTTAGTCCAATCTGTATTCGGAATGAAAAATTGGCTAATTTCAGTAGTTTTTGTATAAAACTTTTTTTTATTCTAACCCGAACATAAAAAAAAAGTTTAACACAAAAATGATTGAATTTGCCAATTTTTCACTCCGAGTACAGATCTGATTCAGACCAGGAATAGGCCCTAATTATAAAATAAATATATAATTCAAGCATATATGGAGTTGAATGAGGCCATTCGATTTTGAGGTTGGATCCTGGTTTCAACATCCTTAATTCCAAAATCCGTCCAGTCAACAAAGTCGACTCTGGAAGTGGTTTGATTCTATTCGATATCAATCGACATGTTTGCGTTGTAATTTAGATAAATTAAAGTGAAAACGAAAAATCGTCTGCCTGAATCCGAAATCCTTCCGGCCAAAAGAATCGAATCCGGAAATAGTGAAATTCTATCGGAAATTTATGCGCAGGTTTTAGTTGTAATTCAGTGAAATTACAGTTAAAGCGTATAATCGTCCGATTAAATCCAAAGTCAGTCCTGTCAGAAACATCGACACCGAACGTAGTCCAATTCGATCCAATGTAAATCCACAGGCTACCGGTTAATCCGTGGATTTGAGGATTAATTCGGTGAAATTAAAGTGAAAACGGAAAATAGTCTGATTAAATCCGAAACTGGACTCAAACTTTACCACTAAAATTCAATCGGGACTAAGGTTTTAAAAACGCGTTTTGAAAATGTTCTTGGCACCGGAAGGGAGTTTTGCGGTGGCAGGACATTGCGTAAGTTTCTGGTTTTCCGAAAAAATACGGTAACTGCTAAAAAGTGAAAGTGGAAAAAGGTAGCAACCACGTAAAGTGTGAAGGACTCTGACTGACGCCATCCCGCGATGACAGCTTGATCGTACTGCGAAAATCCACTGTCGGTAACAGTCGCATCTGAATCCTTCCACTTGTCTTAACGGGAATTTTAAATAATAAAGGATGCAATTTGTGATTTTCTTCATTTTTGTTTATTGACAAGTCAGAGTGATTCGAGAATGCAATATGCAATATGCTGGTAGGATACTGAGCCTTTGCCGACAAAACTATCGATGAGCAGGTTCTCCCGACATCCTGCTACTCCTTTCTTTCAGCCGCATTGTTTGTACACCTCTTGCCACACAAATCCGATTCTCCGAACAATCCTATCATTTAGGATAGCTGTGAATATCTTGTACAGCGTGTTCAGACAAGCTGTTGGCCTTTAATTCTTAGGGTAAGACAGATTTATTATCTTCGGAAGGAGCACTGCCTTTCATCAACCATTCTGGAATATACTCTTTTGACTTTAGATACATATTAGCTGAAAATGCGGGCCAGATGTTGGTGGGTTAAAGGACATTTTTTCCCACAGAAGTTTTTGATACCATTTGGTCCCGAAGCGGAATAGATCTTCGTTCATCTTGATACTTTTTTCACCTCTTCGAAAGTTATAGGGGGGCATTCCTCCTCAAGTGTTAGGAGGGCACTGCGTATTGTAAAGTCACCGAACGCGTCCTCGGGTTGCGGATAGAGGGTCCCCGTACCAACGGTTTCTGCTGAATATAGTTAGAATAATTAATAAGCAGTCGCGGACAGTTGTCCAGGGATGGTTCCGAAGGAATAACCCCTAAGCTGAATGGCACCTGCGTGAGGTGTCTCAAACGGTGATTCTGAGGACGAACCCTTTCCCTAGCTGCTCGTGGGAACAACAATGACAACACCAAACATAGTTGTAGTAAGTGCGGTTCAAAACAATCGAACGCGCAGGGCTCCGGACAGTGGGTCGGACAACATTGCCGACTACCCTAGGGTTGGGGGAGCCAATCAAGACGGAGTCAATGCGATTGACCGGCGGAATCTTGTTACTTTTAAGTGGATGGATCGACTCAATGACGGCCTGCTAGAGTGCTACGATACCAGTACGGTCCCCAAACGAGAAGGTCACATGGCACGACTGCATGCTCTGTGGTGCGAGAAACACCCAGAGCTCTCGCACTTTTCTCATCAACGTCTGCGAAACGATGCCAAAAAACTCCGAAAAAGGGGTTACGTGAACGGTGCGCCTACTCTACCGCAGCCAGAACAAGGCGGGTATAGAGAAAGAGAGGCGACAATGATTCCAACCGCGAACAGGCATCCAATAGAGGAGGAACGATGCTTCAGGACTCGGAGAAACATAAACATTAAGGTTTTCCCCAAGCCCAAAGATCTGACTGAACTAGATGATGAGCTTCGTGGAGATTTTTCCGAAGAATCCGACCTCTGGACTATCAATTGTGGTGTGTACAATGCAGCGAGAACTTTGGCAGATGCAAGCCGTAAAACAAAACTAACGGTTGTTCATAAGACCAAAAGACGAATGCATCAACTCAGCACAAAGACAGGCTGGGCAAGACAGTACGCGTCCCGTATTCAGTGTGTGATTGACTACATAACATCTGACAGGACTTTCATTGCCAAGGTTCGACAGTTCGCGCGCAAGCTGCGGATCCGTCATCACACAATCAGCTAGTCAAAGCTACTGATCATCAGGCAGCACATTGTTGACAGAATACGAGTACTATCGCACGCTAGGAGAGGTCTAAAGCGGAGAGAGAGGTTGGTCAGAGAAAATCAACAGTTTTTATCTGACTTACCTAAACTCTTCCAAGCCCCTTCAATTACTGTCGACCATCTGCCCAACCCAGAGGAGGTCGAAACATTCGGGAGAGAAGTCTACGAAGTCCAACATCAACTTGAAGAAGGCTCAAAGAACATAAATAGCTTCAATGAGCTGTGCAATGCCCTCATAACACCAGAGGAGGAATGCCCACCCATCACTACTGAGGAGGTGAAAAACGTATTAAGAGGCATGAAGAACTATTCCACTCCGGGACCAGATGGTATCAAGACCTTCTGGTGGAAGAAGTTTCCCTCAACCCACTAGCATCTGGCCTGAATTTTCACCTCATACCTAAAGTCGGAAGAGCCTATTCCGGAGTGATTGGTGGAAGGGCGCACAGTGCTCCTGCCGAAGACGGGCAACTCAGCTGGCCCTAAGAATAACAGGCCAATAAGTTGTCTCAACACACTGTATAAGATCATCACAGTCATCCTAAATGATAGGATTGTTCGGACAATTGGACCTGTGTGGCGAGAGATGTATGAATAACGCGGCTCGATGAAAGGCGTATGAGGATGTCGGGAGAACCTGCTCATCGATAGATGTGCCTGTAAAGACGCAGCATCCTATCAACGATTTCTATCGATGGCTTGGATTGATTACCGAAAAGCTTTCGATTCAACCTCCCATAGACTTATAATCTGTTTGTTGGGAAGCTTAAAGGTTCATCCACACATCGTGAGGTGCATACGGAGATTAATGCCGGTTTGGATAACCAGATTTACTATCTCATCTGGAAAACTTCGTGTGATCACTAACAGTATCACCTTTCAGATAGGTTTGTTTCAGGGCGTCACCATGAAGCGTCTCCTCTTTTGCCTCACATTATTGCCACTTCCGCTCGGATTTCGTCATACCAAATGGTACGTCTGCGGCAGTCTTAAGATCTATGCTACACGGAGAAAAAAACCCGGGGTTTAGCGCACGAGAGTTCAAGGCGCTAACGCATGGACTATTCAACAGGCGCATATCGCAGGCGTCTCTTGTTTTATTTCCAAGAGCTTCCACGGACTTTCTCGGTGAGTCTCCTTGAGATTTGCTTTTAGACCACGCCTTCTGCCTGTTGACACGTTCGCACCACTAAATGTTCGCAAGGAGACTCACCGAGAAAGTCCGTGGAGGCTCTTGGAAATTTTGCTCGCACTTTTAGAATTAATGCGTGACAAATGTTCACGCGGTAATGCCTACATTTTTCTCTCCGTGTAGAAATCAAGAGAAACTACATCTAGCTCTAAAAATTGTCGAAGAGTACACTCAAGTGATTTGAATGGAGTCCGGGTTAGAGAAATGCGCCAAGGTTAATTTGAAGAAAGGAAAACTTAATGGCATCCCCGAAGATACTGAGCTCGTTGACCTATGTGCTATACGAAACCTTTGCGCTGAAGAGACCTATACATACCTGGGCGTGCCATAGAGCCGCATTCAGGGCGTGACATCTATAAAGGATACTCTTCGATGCAGATGCAAACGTCTCATCCGACAGATATGGTCTTCCGAACTGTCGGCGAGGAACAAAGTATCTGCGACGAACATGCTTGCTGTCCCAGTAGTACTCTATTCATTTGGAGTAGTTCCACTGACGAAGGACGAGCTCAGATCCCTCGAGATCGGGTCCCGGAAGGTTATGCACATGAACAAAAGTATGCACCTTAAGTCTTCTGTTCTACGACTTTACATCTTATGCCGTCAAGGTGGTCGTGGAATAATGAATCTTGAATGTCTTCACAACAGGATTACTCTGGGTACAGCTCATGTAGTTGTGAACGGACAAGATCCTCTTCTTAAAATGGTCAGGAAACACGAAGAAGTAGGCAGAAATGTGGAAGATCAGTCGATGTCGTATGAGCTGACGTTTGCTTTCCTTAGATCACCCGGATTGAAGTCAGTCACGGAGGGCTTCATTTTTGCATGCCAAGATGGTGTCATTTCCATTCTAGCATACCGTTGCCACATTTTGAGCCAAGACATTCCCGATGATTGTTGTAGAGCGTGTCCTGAACACCCCGAGAATCTAGGACACATACTATCTAGTTGCCCAACTCATGCGGGAATAACCTACATCCAAAGGTACAATGCGGCACTAAGAGTGCTTTATTACCATCTCTGTCACTCTTACGGTATTCGCCCAGATACCTCTCCGCTAAACCCTCCTAGATAAATAGAGTCCATTGTCGAAAATGAGAAGTACCGCATATACTGGAACTTCATATTCTCGAAAATTGTTTCTGTTGCGCACTCGAGACCTGACATAGTTCTTCTTGACTTCGGGAAACGAACCATGTTCGTCATCGAATTCTCGGCACCAGCTGACAAAAACGTCACAGCGAAGGAGAAAGAAAGGAAAGAGAGGTGTAAAGACCTTATGAGGGAGTTGCGACGGTTATACCCGGATTATTCTGTTAAGCTAATCGTCCTGACCATCGGCGCTTTCGGAGGTGCCAAGTTTTCACTTGTTAATATCCTGAAAAGCAGCCCTGCGTGTCAAGAAAATGCTGACAGACTTTTAACTATATATTATAACCTTGTTTTTACTGATTATTTAAATTCTTATGGATTTGACTAAAGCTTGGGCACAGAATTAGTTCAAGATATGCCTAAAGGGCGCTAGGTAGTTTTCCTCGATCAAAACTACCAAAAGAAATACATAAACATTATCTTAAAATCTCCGAATAAAAAAATGGTGTTTTTGCCCGATAGCTCCAGCAGAGTGGCTGAGTTAGGGGGGACGCAGTGAGAGGTGAAGTCAGATAAAGTCAGCATTTTAATAATAAGCACTGATATAATTACTTGAGAAATTCGCTTAATAACAGTACAATGAAATCATGACTTTAAGACGAGTAGGCCTTTGCCCCACTCAAGACGAAAGTAAAACTGGACTCGACATTGTCTTTTCACTTAATATTAGTGGGGTTCCATACTGACCCATAATATACACTAGATTGTCTTTAAAATTATATTCACTGACTCGGCTTTACACCCGTGACCTTGACCGAGGTCAGCAACTCACAAATTTCAGCGGCGTGTGTCTACTGACTCGAAACACGACGTTGAACTCGAAACGAAGTTACATTAACAAGAAAGGATAGAAGAAAAGATAGGGCACCTACCTGGCAGGATTCGGCCTCCTCTGCTTCGACCTCTCATCCTTGATCCTTTTATCCTTTGTCACAAGCTCTTTTAAAATTTATCTTTCTCCGTCCCTTTTCTCTCTTATTGCCGACAGGCGAAACAACCTCTACAAGTCCATAATCACGAATGAATTTTAGAGTGGCGTACCCGTTCTCCCTCTCATAGGAGTCAGAGCGCCACTCGAGTACGAGCGTAGAACTACAGAGTGAGAGGACGAACGAAGAAAAAGGACAAGTGCCAGGTTCGGTAACCCGCAGCGTGGTCGCGCATAGTCGGGGTGCGTTCTGTTCCCAGCGCTCTTGTACGTGCAGAAATCCCGTCCACTACGCATGCGCCAGGGAAATCTCCTCTTCTTAGTCCCTGGCGACAGCAGATCTCCATTGCAGGCACCCTCGTATGAGCTGACAGTTGTTGTTATTGTTGTGTGGGGTGGTTGATCCACCCTTGCCACTCGAGTTGAAATATGAAACGAAATAAAATAATACGAACCAAAAATTAGAGGAAATAATAAACTTGATATAAACTGGAACCCCGTGGTCTGGTAAGTATTGGTTCCGGTCGGATGACCTAACCTCCCTATTTCCGACAGGTGATGAGTTTCTTGTTTTATCTTAGCTAATACTGAATATAATTTCGTAATTGAGTGTCTAATTGAAGTTCTTATTTTTAACATCTCTAGTTGGTATTAGCCGTCGAACTCTCATGTTCTAGGCTAATACTTCCTCTACTATTTTCAAGTTTTCCATTTAATTTAGTTACCTAAGTCTCGGTCAAGATTAAAGAATTCTTACGATTTAACATTCTCCTTAATGACCAGCCGTAGAACTCTTATATCCTCGGGTAGTATTAGGGTAACCAGAAAAAAAAACTTTTGGTTTTCTTAGGAGTAAAGGGAAAATAATGGTAGTTTATGCGATTGTAGAAGCCAGATTTTTTTTTCTTTAATTTTAAGCAATATTTAGAGGTGGCCCATCGTCTTTGAAAGTTCTCATTGCAAAAGCTGACAATTTCGGTAAGTGAAGAGTCGATCGTAAAAGTGCAACACCAGTTCTTTTCATCGATGTGACTTTATAATAGGATTAGTTAGCGTCTCCTGAATCATTATTATTCACTTTTCTGACAAAGGGAAATATGACTAAACATAACTTGCCGAGAACGGGTCTGCTTTATGAGTTTATGGTGTCAAGACCCACTGTGATTGACTTTTATTGCTGAGCTGATGAGCGCTCCACCCCGAAAATTAAACAGCTTAAGTCGTAGACCTGTCAAACTTCAGAAATTTACTCAGATTTGTTTTCATTATTGCACGCTTACTTATACTTTTCCTAACATGCTTTTTCATAAAATGCGATCTTCAACCTTCAAGGAAAATATTCGTTAAATTTCGATATAAGTTATATATTATTAGAGCCGTTATTAGTTTTTGAAAACAGTAGAAAACAGTGGAAATGGCACTTTTTAAGCAACCATAATTAAGGCTTTTTATGAATTTTTAATTGAAAAAATGGTTTTATGTGAATTCTGAGAACCTCAAGAACAACATATTAAAAGTTCAAATTAAAAAGTGAATAACTTCGTGGTTAAAATCTTGAATGAAAAAATAGTTGAGTTTACCCATGTTGATATCATAAGAACTTCAAAGACGATGATCCACCTCTAAATATTGTTTCAAATTAAAAAAAAATCTGGCTTCTACAATCGCATAAACTACCGTTATTTGCCCTTCACTCCTAAGAAAACCAAAAGTGTTTTTTTTTCTGGTCAGCTTAATATATATATATATATATATATATTTATATATATATATACCAACATTATTCCCGTTCGCGGAGGCTTAATGGCACGTATCCACACTCTGTGGTGCCAGAAACACCCAGAGCTTCAGCACGTTTCGCATCAGTCTTTGCGAAATCAAGCCGACTACCTCCGGAAAAATGGACCTCTGGACAATCAATTGCTCAGTTTATGGTTCTGCTAGAGCTTTGGCTGATTCTAATCAAAGGCTAAAACCGACGATGGATCAAAAGACCAAAAGACGCTTGCATCAACTGAACAAGAAGATTGGATGTACAAGACAAAATGCGTCCCGTGTTCAATGTGTGATTGACTACATAACATCTGGTAGATCGTTCACGGAAAGGGTTCGAAAGTTTACCCAAGATCTAAGGATCTTGAATCACACACTAAATATGTCAAAGCTGCTGACAATCAAGCAGCACATTGTTGACAAAATACGGCTATTATCTGATGCAAGTAGGAGAATACAGAAGAGGGTGAGATGGATCAGGGAGAATCAACAGTTTCTCGCTGACCCATCGCGCCTCTTCGGCGATATTGGAGGTGCCAAACTATCATAGGTTCGTAACCTTAAAGCCATACCCGCGTGCCAAAAATATGCCAAGGCACTTGCGAGATGGATGCAGAAAGCTGTCATCCTTGGGTCGCTTCGTGTCCTGTGTCAGGCCTCGAGTGCGAAACAGAAACAATTGTCGAGAATATGAATTTCCAGTATATGCGGCACGTCTAATTTTCGACAATTGTCTCTATTTCTTCAGGAGCGTTTAGCAGACAGGTATTTGGGCTAATGCCGTAAGAGTGACGGAGATGGTGATAAAGCACTCTGAGTGCCGCATTGTGCGTTTAGATGTAGGTCGTTCTCGCATGAGTTGGACAACTAGATAGTATGATATATGATGCTCGGGGTGTGCATGACACGCTCTGCAGTTATCGTCGGGAATATCTTGGCTCAAAATGTGGTGACGGTATGCTAGAGTAGAAATGACACCGTCTTTCCATGCCAAAATGAAGCCCTCCGTGCCCGACTTCAATCCGGATGATCTAAGGAAATCAAACTTTAGCTCATATGACATCAACTGATCTTCCACATGTCTGTGGGAGATGTTGTGCATCCTCTTGTCGAGGAGCTGTTCACGGAAGTTTTGCTCCTGTGCTTTCTTGATCCGGGCCTTCAGGAGTGAGTATTCAAGGTGGATAAGATTTGATGCATTTTGCTCATCCCTGATATTTAAGTCAAGGCCGAGTGTTTCAGGAGCCTCCTCCGCTTCTTTGTACAGAAACGCCCCTTTGCCTACTTCTTCGTGTTTCCTGACCATTTTAGGAAGAGGGTCTTGTCCATTTGCGACTATGTGTAAAAATTCGGGTCAGATGCTGGTGGGTTGAAGGAAACTTCCTCCACCAGAAGGTCTATATATATATATATATATATATATATATATTGTTGTGAGACGTGGTCATAAGTGAGGCAGGTAGAGCAAGATTCGAAAAATTTTCATTGTCCAGAAAAAGTACGATCGAAGAGCAGTTGGAGCAAGAAACAGAACATTTTCCTTCACCGTAAAGACGAACAGATTGAAGTTGGAGGAAAAGAGCGACAACGGAGTCGCACTTTTCCTCAAACTTTATTGCGCTCGTCTCTACCGTGGAGCAAAACTTGTCTTTTTTTTGCTCCAACTATTTGGATTTCTATCTCTTCGCAAAGGGTTCTCATTTAGTTCTTAAGGCGCTTCCTCCCGTTCGATTTTAAGCCTTTTTCTTACCCGCGCCCATTTTCCTCCTACACGGATGAATTGTTCGATGTAATATCTGAACTACATAATCTCAAGGGTATAATGCCCAACCTCTCAGTCTCATTTTTTTTGGAAAAATGGTCTTGTTTTTTTTTTTTTTTTTAATCAGTCGGAAATGTGGTTCATTTCTGCGCCTGGAAACGAACAATCCGCCACCGGGAAAGTACCCCCGTTGAACCGAAAACAGGCGCTTCGAACCTGAAACGAATTTTATCCTAATTCACCGTGACGGTTTTCGAGGATGCTGAACCCAGGGGGTAGGTCGCAACTCATCCGCCCTTTCTATTGTTGCGTCCTGACACGATTCGAGCCTCTTGAACGAAATTGATAAGTATTAAAATATGCAGAAATTGAATTTTAATATGCTGCAATAGGTGCCCTGGCGTACCGAACGAACGGAGCGGATACGCTACAGCGTATCCTTATAGTATCCACATCGTATCCTCTCCGTATCATGCAAGAAGAACTCATTAAAAAAGAAAGATTAACATTTCACTTGTTGAAATTCGGATTCTACGTGAAATTTTGAGTTAAAAGGTCACAGAGTAATCGCAATACTTTTTCTTGCAACATTAAAAACTTTTAATAAATATAATACTCATCGATGACGTGCGCTGGAGGCGACTTCAAACGCATATCGTCATTCAGTAGCAGTTCGTAGGCTTTATCCGTCGACGATGCGTTTGAAGTCGCCTTCAGTCCACGTTATCGATAAGTATTATATTTTTTGAAAGTTTTTAATGTTGCAAGAAAAACTATTGCGATTACTCCATGACCTTTTAACGCAAAATTTCACATAGAATCCGAATTTCAATAAGTGAAATGTTTATCTTCCTTTTTAAATCAGTTTTTCTTGCATGATACGGAGAGGATACGATGTGGATACTATAAGGATACGCTGTAGCGTATCCGCTTCGTTCGTTCGGTCCGCCAGGGTGCATTACATAATTACGAGACGATTAGAAAATGATAGAAAAAAATCGCTCAACCCGTTCAATTTCTGTTGGGAGTTTTGGTAATTTTGCATTTTATTTCAGATTACCTTCAATACTGAGAATATTGACGGATTTTCCTAATCCTTTTTTAAAATTTTTTTCCAATTGCATCATTTTCAAATTTTATCAGCTAATAAAAATGTCATAGATCCATGTTTTGCGCAATTTTAGACATTTTAACAGTATTCATTATCGGCGGGCGATTTATTTTGGTCTCTATCCAAAGACAAAGACAGAGTCAAGGATGATTAAGCAATTGATGAACTATTCAATTAATTAATTTATAGACGTGTAGGCCGTCGCACGACGCCACCGGCTAACTTGCTTAAAATCGTGACGAAAAAGAATGCCGAAGTATCCGAAGAGTATAAATTATGTACAGGATATCGAATGTAATTGTGATAACCAAATTATATTAACAAAATGTCAACATATTGAACATTTTGCTTGCAAAGTATATTCGTATGTTGGCATTGCTTGCCGTTATCGAGAGGATCAAGTTTCATCATGAAATTTTTTTTGAACGTAGGTTGTTTATTTTATCAACAAATTTGATAAACAAATTCACAGTTTCGTCACTTGCAGGCAGAAAGTAATTGTTTTTTTTTCTAATCGTCTTCGAAGGATAAACGATCACTTTCTACCTATAAATGGTTAAACCATGCATTTGTTTCTTAAATTTGTTGGTGATATAAACAAATAATATTGATTGACAATTCTTGGTCACTAAATATCACCGTGAATGTAACTTTAAGACGATTAAAAGAAAAACGATCACTTTCTATCTATAGATGCCAAAACTGTGCATTTGCTTAGAAAATTTGATTATAACATAAAAAAAATAATATCAAGTGACAATTCTTCATCAATAAACATCACCTCTTTTGGAAATTCAACACGAGTAGAAAGAAAAACGATCACTTTCTATCTATAAATGGAAGGCGATTAGAAAATAAAACTATTACTTCCTGTCTATAAACGGTCCAACAATGCATTTGTTTGTACAATTTATTTATAAAATAAACAAGTAATATCGAATGACCAATCTGAATCACTAAATATTACCACTCAGATAATCTGACAGTACTGAGAAAGAAAACGATTCCTTTCTGCCAAAAATTGCCTAAGCAATGCATTTCTTTACATAATTTGTTTATAAATTAAACAAATTATACCATGCAACACATTTTCATGACCAAAAATGATCCTGCTGATACAATCAAGCAATGTCACCTTGCAATGGGATCAATTGCGTCACTGATTTGAAGATAGAATATAATAATTAGCAAATGTCCCTGGATATCGAATGTAATTGTTATGACCAAATTATATTAACAAAATGTCAACATATTGCAAATTTTGCTTGCAAAGTATATTCGTAACTTGGCATTGCTGTGCCGCCGGTCAAAATACAGCGCGAGAAACTTCCGAGGGTGATTTAGTTTCGTCTTTCTCGAAAGATGAAGGCAAATGCAAGGAAATCAGATAATTGCACATGGGATGAGTTAATTGATTACTTAATGGATGATTATTCTATGAGTTAGTAGACACTTTGGCAATATAAGGTAAGTAAAGAATTATTTCCTTAATTAATGTAGTATTTTGCGCTTAATGCATTGATTATTGTATCAATAAACAATGATAATTAATTGCTCAGTTCAAAATTACTGCGTTCGTGCGTGCATTCATAATCCACGGGTAATCATATTTTTTATTCGTGGAAGAACACAAGATAATTACGCATCACATTAGTGAATGCCCTGATCGATGATTCATCAGGAAGTTAGGGTGAAATTTATTAATATTAGGCAATTCGCAAATTTCATAAATATTTTATAAATATTTCGAAAATATTTTACAGATTTTATAACGATTCAGAATGATTTCACAAAAATTTCAAAATTTTCGTAAATATTTCATATTCATTTCGAAAATTGCACAAACTTTTCGATAATTTCCCAAAGATTTCGCAAAAATGCGTAAGGTTTCGCAAACATTTACGATCGATTTACAAGAATTTGATGATTTCGGGAACAGCTTGCAAAGAATTTGGATAGATTAAAAATATTTCTGACAGATTTGAAACATTGCACCTGGGTTTCAATTATTTCCCAAATATTTCGTCAAAACTTCAAATACTTGGTAGGGTAGATTTATAAAATTGTACTAAGACTTTAATGATTTTCCAAATACTTCACAAATTTTTCAAATGTTACACAATATTTTGAAAATATTTCAAATATTTCCCTAACATTTGGGAAAGATTTCACAAATATTGTACTGAATTCACAAAGAAATTGAAATGGAAAGTCAATGATTACCCGAAGATGTCAAAAAATTTAACACGTATTTTGCAAAGATTTTGAATGGACTCACAAACATTTTAGATAGATTTCAAAGAGTGTCCAAAGATTGCAATTTTATATTAATTTAAAAAATATTACTAAGTGCTTAAAAAATACTTCAAATGTTTCGCAATGATTTTTCAAGATTTCGAACATATTTCGGATAGGTTTAAAATATTTTACAAAGACTTCAATTGCTTCACAGAAATTTGAGATAGATTGCAGAGTGCTGAAACATTAAAATTATTTCACGAAGATTTTCAATATTTTGCAAACATTTTACATACATTTTACATTCTTCTTTCGAATACCCTAAATATACTTCTCTAGTAAAATACGTTCGTCTTTCGATTTCTTCCGATGTAGAAAATGCATAATCTCGGACGGTCTTCCTATTTCCACGGATTTTCCCAAACACGTATTTTCCGATCGTTTTACTGCTATGAAAACCTTGCGCCTCTGTCCTTTTACAGCGACAGTTTCTCACGCAGTAATAAAACTTTTTCGCCCATGGGTCGCGCGGCGAACGATTGCGGTGCGTTTTCACTCCTTTGCTAATCTTTCCGAAATGTTAAGGTTTTTATAACTTTTAACCATTTCTTCCTCATTGGAAAATGCGTTCGCACTTTCAGTTTATTCGAAACTTCGGTCGGATAAGCATCTTGCCACATTTTTCTTACTCAGTATTTTCAGTTTTGATTGCTGTGTCAGAAAATCATTTTCATTCTTCCTATAATACGATCTTTTTATAATTGTCATACGCAGTACTTTCACTGCTTTAATGTTGCAAAAAGTCGTTCTTCTTAGTTTCAGGAAACGATTTTTGCACAGGTATCCAACAAACTACTTCCTGTACTATATAGTTTACTACATTGAATTATTTTCTGGAAAATTCGTTCTTTTTGTTTGTGATAAATTACTTTTGTCAACTGAACATTTAAATATTCTATTTTTTTGTGAAAGTATCTGCGGGCTAATTGAAAAGTGTCGAGTGTTCGGGTGAGTTTTAGTGCTTTGGAGGTATCCGGGTCATTAGCTTTCGTGTACTAAAATCTTGTAAGGAAGCACAAAATATATTTTTCACACAATGGTGGAGATAAGGAATAATAGTATTCAGAAAGCAAAGTTCTTCTCCTTACTTTTTTCACCTCGTGCGTTTCGAGAGATGTTGAAATTCGTTTGCTTTTTGGAATTTTGTAAATGCTATAACTCCAGTATCTTTTGCTTTATCCAAAAAAACACATTGACATGAATTCGTCGTCTTTTTGAGTACTATAAATATTCGTACATAGAATTTTTAAATCACAAAAAAGTGGTCTCAAAAATTTTGAATTAGCTCACTTGTGGAAGTTTTATCCAATAATGGCTGGCTAACGAAATTAACCTTCATTTTAGGACACTTGAAGAGTGTAAAAAAGCCAAATCCAATTCGTGAATTATTCCGGTAGTCATCGTCCTCACAAGTAAAAAGCTACATACATGCAATCAATTTTAACAAAGATGTCACAAAGGTTTGAAGTAGTTTGCAAACATGTCCGGCGACATCCAGTTCCGGCGATCCGATGAATTTCATCATTCCATTTAGGAGGGGTGTAAATTAGTACTTTGCCTCCCCCTGGTCGATTTCTACTACAAATTTTCGTTCAAAAATTTTAGGCGCCGCGATTTGTGTGCAGATTTTCGTGAAAATCTCATCAGAAAAAATTCCAGAAATATGAGACAAAATGCATGTTGCAGGTGGCGGTTTTGCTAATAGTAATACAGAGTTTCAAAATTTTCAGTTGATTAGCGATTATTTCCGGGCGAGTGAAAGGTGAAAAAGCATAATAATCATTGTGATGCGATCCGAGAAAAGGGTCCTACTAGTCAAAAAATAGATGTTCGGATTATGATTGATTCTATAAGTTGTAGAACTGATCTTTCTAGGGGTTTCTACTCGCCGCGGCACCTGCGCGGAACTCTACGCTTCGCAGAATGAGGTATTTCATTTTATGAAAAATAAAATTACCGACACTGCAAAATTCTCTGACTGGAAAACTTGCGAATAATAAAATTTCCGACAGACTGTAACAAAAAGCTTTATTTTGTCCATATAACTTCAAACTTTAAATTTGAGAATTATTATTCAAAGTTTAAAATAACAACTAGGGACAATTTTTATCTTGAATATCGTAAAAGTCGTCTTCCCTTTTTTTTTTTACAAATTAACCGTAAAGAAAATGATTATGAGATTCAATAAGTCAATTAAGAGGAAGATAATACAAGCACAAAGACGACATTTTAGAGAGAGAAATGAGATACAACCAGATGATATCACGCTCGAATAATATGTATATTTAAAATAGGTAAACGTAGTTTTCAAAATAAATTATAACGCCAATGTTTAAAAACGAGATGAAGTGTAAAATTTCGAGATGAGATTGGGCGAAATTCATTTACCCTTTAAATTCTTCGAATTATTAGTTTCGCCCAATTAAAATAAAAAAAAGGTTCACACACACACAAATTCAAATTAAAAAAGTCACCAACATTATTAACAAAATTAACAAAAATAAGTATGTTCGATATGAATGCATGAGATGGATGGATAATATCAAAACTGATCGAAAAAACATAGATTTAAAATATGGCTGCTTAGAACCTAGCGTTTCTACTTATCGCTTGTCGAGTCGCGTCGATGATGAAGAGATTACGGAGATCATCATAAAACGGGAAAGTATCAGCGTCTAGATTTCAGCAAATGATTTCATCTGGTTGTGACATTTGTCCATGGATTGAAGATTGCATAAAGTTGATTGATGTTCAAATGTAACAAGGTTCCGATGTGTTAAGCTTCCTTCCAATTTTACCAAGCATCTAGCGTCGATAGTCGTAACACTCACTTTTCATCGTCACATTATATTATAAATAAACCACGCTGAAACACACACAAAATTCGAAATTTCCTAATCGTAACTTCACTCAAAAGAAACCATAACTGATAAAAAAAAACATTTTCAAAATAACAATAAATACCTCGCTTAAATGAATACATTGCTCCGCACAAACGTGGTTAACAGAGAATTAATTAAATGCTCAGATTTATGTTTTAGCAGTCAAACGGAATAAAGTCTAATGATCATATTATTTAGTCAATGTCGCTCGAAGCAGTAATTTCCCACTCTTTATAATCACCTTTCGCGACTCACCGATCGTCTGGATTACATAAGAGCACGTGACAATTCATTTTCCGCGTTTCCAGAAATTCGAGCGCGAATTGCTGCCAGCCAATCTCTCATCAGAAATAAAATCGTTCTATACATAAAATTTCCTGCGCGCTAAATTATAAATCAGTCACGTCACATATCCCCCTTGTTTGGGACGCAAATTTATTCAGTCACAAACAATATCAAAACACATATTCGACAATTCGTACGCATACATATCAGTCATAGTTCCATTATATGTCATAATTCTACCCTGTCCGAAATATTATTATAATTAACATCAATTTACATATGCTACAAACCAAAATTTGGAATATAAAATGTCGTGGATCTAACACAATCCCAGAAACCACCATAGATTTCGCGTGATCAATGCTCTCCTACCTTTGAAAATATTTCTTCAAACTAAAACGATTATAAATACCTTTAAATACTTTTGGATCATCAGGATCAGATAATTCATATGAAATGTTACCGTATGCTTTTGAAATTTTATATAGCCCATAATATAAATGAAAAAACTTTTCCGTGACTTTATCTAGTTTCTTTGATTGCTTAGGAACACGCAAAAGCACAAGATCTCCCTCCCGCAACTGCACTGATGACACGTTTCCTTGACCTTGTTTCCTATACTCAAAACTTTTGTTAATTTTCTCTTTGGCTAGAAGAATTTTTGCTTCTTTACTAATATCAACATCTACTGGGAAGTCGATTATTTTTTTAATTTGATTAAATGGTTTAATTCCAAAATGTAATTCAAATGTTCAGAAGCCTGTGCTACAATGAGTAGTAACATTTAAAAAATATTCTATTTCCGGGACATGTTTTGCCCAACGACTATGTGCATCTAAGCACAATGTTCGGAATGAGCGTCCCAATTCCCTCATAACGCGCTCCATGGGATTACTTTGTGGATGTCGCACCGAACAAAATATTGGTTTGATACCTACTTCCCGTAATTCTTTACGCCAAACTGGTGAGGTAAATTGCGTTCCATTGTCCGCTAGCAATCTCTTGGGTTTGCCCATTTCTGATATATAAGAATCTTTAAGTTTTTTCAAAACTGTTCTGGTATTTGCACATGTAATGGGATATAATTTTACATATTTTGAAAATGCATCTAATACAACAAAAATGTACTATACACCACCGATTGACGTTGGAAGAGGACCAAAAAAATGGACCGTGACTAAATCCCCTGGTTCAGAAGATTGGACGAGCAAATATTCCCCCTCCATCTTAACATTGACATGTTTTACCTTTTGACAAAGGTCGCACGAAAGAATAAATTTTTTAACTTCGTTATTCATTCCTTTCCAGTGATAAAAACTTTTAATGTACATAATTGTTTTATAAACACTTGGATACCCTAATTTCGAATGAATTTGATCTAAAAGTTTTCTCGTCAAATGCTGAGGTACAACAACTTGCCAATTCTGCGTAACGTGATCGCGATAAAACAATATCCCTTCATGCATTTGATAAAAATTCTTGTATTTGATTGAATCTATATTATCAATGATACTTTTCGTATACGAATCACTAGCTTGACTCTCACTAGGGATGGCCAAGTCGATTCCGATTCCTTCGAAGAATCGATTCTTGGCGACGATTCTTCGATTCTTCGGAATCGATTCTTGGTTTTAGGGAATCGATTCTTCCTTGGAATCGCCATCGATTTCGATCACAGAGTTAAGAGGAAATAAATTTTCGTTTTCCTAAAGAAAAAAAACCTAATTAATGAAAGTTTATAAATTTTCTTAAAAAATCATCAAAACATGAATTGAAATTTATATTGATTGCACTGGTTTTAATATTTGCAACAAACCTCTTCAAAAACCTTTTGGAATATTTAATTTACGCGGGCTTTTTTAGATGGGGGGAGTAGGGGAATACTACAATAGGAATCGAAGAATTGGAATCGAAGAATCGATTCCTACCTTCGATTCTTCGATTCCTCGGAATCGATGCATCTGGCGGAATCGAGGAATCGAAGAATCGATTCTCACTGAGCGTTACCCATCCCTATATAGGAGTTCTTTTGGCCTTGAGAATAGTTCCAATTGTTTCCGTATGGTTCATACAATCGCTATTCTTCCGCAGGGTGATGATCACTGCGAGGATCATTCTGATATTCATGCTGGGTTTTTCTAGATTGATGGGAGATACGGAAAAAATCGTGTGCTACTCCCGAAGCATGCCTTCTCTCGTCGGCATGTTTTGCAAACTTGAAAGCTTCTTCGAGGGTTGTAGGATCTTTTGCTTCTACGGAGGCTGAAAGATCATCGGGTAATCCTCGAATAAAAGCCTTGATCGCGGCCTGATTGACGGGGACGGATGTAGCTACGGCGATCGCGTGAGTGTGGGCTGCTTCGAGCGCGGCTTTAGTGCCTCCTATATAAGAAAGCAGCCGGTCATAGTACTAGTTGACTGACTCGTTTCTTTTCATTACCAAATGATAGATTTCATTGTAGTAATATTCAAACGGTTTTCCCGGCGCGTATCGCTCTTTTAAGAGATCGATTAGCTCGGTGATTTTTGAGAACTGTTTAATTCGGGTACATTCCCTAGCGGGACCGGTTAGTTTTCCTAACGCGGCCGTGATGAGCGACGTTTCGCATGAAACGGGAACTTCAAGTTGCAGCGTTTACTATATCTTGTATAAAATCCCGTACCGGAATGTTCCTAACGTCATACGAGGGGATGTTATTAGCGGCTTGCTGGATGGATAGCGTATCAGCAATTGACTGTGCTACCCGGATTGCTGCGTTGTCAGCGCTTGGAGTTTAGCTAGGTTCCGTCCTAGTTGCTCGGGTGTTGGGCTGGAACCCTATGTCTGCTCGTGAGCTGTACATTTCTGCTACCGATGACGCGTTAAGGTCAGGTTGTGGGTTAGGAACTCGGTTCGGATTTTCGCCAGGGAGACCTGAGTTCCTCTCCTTCTGTTGGTCTTGGTTAGGGTTATCCGGCCCCTTATTGCTGTCACCGTTGGTCATTTTGATAGGTGTTTTTTTTTAATCGATAAGTTGTTTACCAAATTATAGGTGTGTAACAATTATTTTATTTTAGGAAATTAATTGAACATTTAATTGTAAACAATTTTAAAAATGTAGACTTTAGATTTTTTTCAGTTGGAGTTTAGAAATGATAAAAAACATAAAGCATAAATTTAAATAATGTGGAGCGTCAAACAAAATGTATAATTTGAAAATACAATTAAATAACGTTCAGAAAAGCTAAAAGAAATTAAATTGGTAAACAACGAGTAAGGTTAACAAGCATTCACGAGTCAAAGGTTTTCACTTAGGATTAAAATATCGATGTATTCAAAGTTAAAATCAATACACATACAGAAACATTTCGAGCAACCAATTCACCTTCAAATTAGAATCATACACTTTCTCGCCTCGTAATTCAAATCTATCGGTTAAAACCCCGCTAAAGCCTATATAGAATAATAAGATTCGCACCGTGATAAATAAATGTTAAGAGAATCAATTTAAATAAATATAAAATTCGCACCGCCAAATAAATGTTAATATATCAAATTTAAATAAGAATAAAATTCGAACGGTTGATAAAAGTCGAGAGATTCAATTGCAATCAATATAAAATTTGATAGTGAGCAGAAATCGAGCGTAAATTTAAAGATAAATTATTTATGATCCAGGAAGCTTTTAGGATACTTATCGCACGTTGATGCCTATCCGTTGATTTGAGATTGAAAATTCGACGATGGCACAATCGCCAAACTCCAAGATATCCAGCGATTTTGGAATTCGTCTTCACAAAGACAGGAGTTTCCTTTAAACGACGTTATTGAGGCGATTGCGTCCGAAAATCATCAAGATGGCTCATTTGTCGGATTGCTTGTGCTCACACAGATATAAATTGCTCGTTACAAAACACCACACTATTAAACAAAATAAATGGCGAACAAAAATATTTTAGAACGGTTTCTCTAAAATCACACTTTTGAAAATTTATCACGGTCTACAATAAACAACAGATAGATACCTTCTGCGAATCTCTCTAAGTACGTAGAGTGTGGTGCGGATTTGATTGCGATGACCCAAAAGAAGACGATCGAATGAATAATCATTAGAAGGTCTTATTCCTCGGTACCGCGCAATCGGTCTTGCCCCACTCCCATCTTTACATATGTCGATACAGGTTTTCGGTGATAGGCTCTGTTTCGTCAATTAACTTCAGAATAAGCGACATTTTTCTCTCGCGGGGAAATTTAAATAATTCGCATGCCTCAGGTGAGTATCTTGGTCCTAATTTTTTTCTTAGCTCGTTATACAGATGTATATATGTACACTTGGTTAAAATAGAAAAGTTCCCCTTTTACCAGTATAAGTTAGTGGTTTCACGTAAAACTGGAGTTATCACTTGTAACCCTATCAGAAGTTGAGGGGACCACGGAAATATTTAACTCTTTCAATAGGCTTGTTAATTCGGTTTTCATTCGTAGTCGTTTTCCCGCGCGATGTTTTCTTTTCCGCACTGTAGCCTTGGAAGGAGGATATTTTTCCATTATACTAGAAAAACATTCATTTCGTAGCAAATTCGGAATGTGTGTGTATTATGTAGATACTGAGAGATTTATAAAAAGAATTTTTGAATTTAAAATTGAATTAATTCGAGGCCCTATTTGAGGCCCAGGTTTT
>CAKNXH010060750.1:0-42396 GCA_932178445.1 Andricus quercusramuli
ATATTAAACTCCTTCAAATTTTCAACTTTCTTAGGCAAGTAATATATCATTGGAATCGGAAAAATTCTTAGATGCTGATTATACTATTTTGAAATCGCTAGTTGAAAAATTAAAAGTTTTTAAATTTTCTTACTTTGACCTGCCTGTGGACAAAGGACACCCATCGGGGCGAGCGCACCCGCACTGAGCTCCGTGAGCCGATCGGAAAGTAGCAGAAAAAATTAAGCCGGGTCCAGCCTGCCCAGACCTGAAAAGTGAGCAAAAAGTTTGCCGACCACTTTTCTAAAGGGAAATAAACTACCTTATTTCCTAAATAAATTTACATCCTTTCCCCAAGGTCCTTTTTTAATTATTATAAGTTCTGAATGTGAGAACTTCGCTTTTCGCAGGATTCTAAAATCTTTTATCTTAAAACATTATGAATATTCCAGCAAGCTTATTCGAAAATTCCCGCATAAAAGATTCGATTGGTTTAATCGAATGTGATCGAGCGAGGAACAGCTGGAACAGTCGCAATAGTCGCTCGTTACACCTCCGCCCTTATTAATAATTTTACAAAGGAAAATGTGTAAAATTGCTCTGAAGTCTCATGCAAAACTGTCAACAGTGTTTTTACAAGTGAAAACAAAGTGTGAAACTGTCAGTTGGTGAATTTCTCATTAAATAGTTGTAAAGACCGAGCCCGTAGTTCATCTCAGGTATTTTGATCTACCCTAACTTAAAATTCGAATGATGTTTTGATCATAATAAAAAATTTGTTTTGACAAATGAGCTAATAAAACACTTGTACTAATTTCAGAAATTCACTAATGAGGTATATAAGCAAGTACCAGTCGCTTGACTCTCACTCCCCCCTTCATTTAGAGAGAAGTTATTGATTGAGAATTTATGAGAAGTACATTCAGGAAAGTATTTAAATTATTGAAGAGGAATAAAGTAAAATGTCAAGGTTTGTACTATAATAGTTAAAATATTCATTACACGTAAATGAAGTATTCTACAAAATCATTGAATGGTCGATCTGTATACAGTAGAAGTCTGATAAGTTTCTCATTTTGGGGCTGTAGGGGCGGAAAATTCCAGGAATTGCGGACTTATCGGATGCCCCCTCTAGTAGCACGATATTAGGTGCGCGCATGCGTAAGAATGATGCGCAAATCATAAGCAAAATAGCACACGTAGTGGGAGAACCGCTATAAGTGTGCGTGCCGTGTGTGTGATGACGTTTTAAGGGGAGTGTACACTTATCGGACGGCAACTTATCGGACTTGTACTGTATGTCTTTACATTATATATAATTACATGTATTTACACTTACGTTATTTACACCTTATGCCTACAGTGTTGCATGGGATCAAAACCTTTTTTCTTTTAATCCACATTTTCAGTTACAGTTTTCTGATCTGGGAAAATTTTTAGTGTTTATGGTCGAAGGCTATTCATGTGACTATTTTTTGATTTCCCTTTACCGATGTCTAACTCAACATTGTGTTAATTAAAAACTTCGACTATTTTGAATGGCCCCATATATTCTGTATCGAATTTTGAGGATTTTGTAGATCCTTTATGGCCACCTGTTGTTGATGAATAATTTTCTCTAACTAAATTTTTCCCGGTCTGTTTCAGGTGGAATTTCTATCTCGCCAAGGCAAATGGTAATCATGAAATCATGCTGACCGAAAAGCTTATGAAACTCAGCTTCTATCGATGGCCAGGAGATCTGATTGTCGTCGCGCAAAAATAGTTTTTGCAACACCCACCTCTAAAGTTGACGTTTGCATGCATGTAGATGGTGCCTAAAGGACCTTAATTGAGCAGACTGTGCGCGAAACAATTTTCGCGCATGCGCAGTTTGAAGATGTCTTACTTTGAACACTGGTGAAAAACCTGCGCATGCGCACATTCGAGATGAGGTACTTTAGACACTGGCAAAGGTATAATTTTACATTCAACTTGAACGAATGTTTTAATAATTGAAGTTTTGTTTTTAGGGCTTCGTAGCCCCCCCCCCCCCGGGGGGCAAAAAAGCATAAACGCCAACATTTTTTTTCTCAAAAAATTTTTTTTTCAAAATTTTTTTTCAGAAAATTTCAGGGATGGGCACACCGCACTCAATATTGTCTTCATCAGCCATAGGTGTGAGTAGTGCAGTCCCAGCATGGGCTGGGATCGCCCCACGACCTACCAAATCAGACTACAAAAATAATAAATATGGCCTCACCCAGGGTTTGTGTAATGCAGTCCCTGCCATCATCGACAGGGATCGCCCCACGACCGCAGGAATTGTTGGTCCCGTCGTCAGCAACGGTGTGAGTAGTGCAGTCCCTGCCATCATCGACAGGGATCGCCTCACGACCGCAGTCTTCAGACACAAAAATATCATACATGACCTCACCCAGGGTGTGAGTATTGCAGTCCCTGCCATCATCGACAGGGATCGCCTCACGACCGCAGGAACTGTTGGTCCCACCTATGAGTTGATACTGCTCATCATCACTCTTTTCCTCCGCGGTCTCAAAGGCTTCGTCCCCAGAATCAGGTTCACGACTTACTCATTAATAAATTTGCAACAGAAATTAAAATATATATATACTTTATGAAATGGAAATTTTCATTCTTGAAATCTGCCTTGAGCAAAAACATTCTCGCTGCGACCTCGTTTTTTTTCTTTCTTCGGATAGGCAATGAAGGAACACAGATGTTCGATTCAAAGGAATCATCACCTTGTGCATGGGGATGTAAGGAGACTCGTAGCTACGAAATCAAGATCGCGTCGATCCTGCGTTTCATCGACGTACAGGTTTCAAGAGAAAGCATCTGCATTCGAATTTGCGTTGCCCTTTTTTTTGTAACTGATCTCATAATTATAAGCAAACAATCAATAACTTTGAATTCGAAAATTTTTGTAAGGTTATGAAGCTATACAAGTGGCATATGCACAGTCTGTAATGTAAATTCCTTCCCATATAAGTACAAAGCAAAATTTCTACTAAGAACAAAATTGCCAGAAACTCTTTTTCGATAGTCAAGCAATTTAGTTCAGTATCTGATAACGTTCTAGAGTCTAGAGGCATAAGCGAGCGAGAGGATCTGTCCATCAAAATCTTGATTTGAAATCCCCCCAATGCCGAAATTTGAAGCGCCACAGGGAATAATAAATAGTTTATTAAAGTCTGGGTATTGCAATAGAGGATAAGGGTACACAATTTCTTTTAATTTATCAAAGGATTCCTGTTGACAATTGTTCCATCTGGAAGGGACGTTCTTAGTCCGCGTTTGAGATAATTGAAAATTTTGGGATGAGCTTGCGGTAGTGACTGGCAAGTTTTAGAACTTTTTGATGTTTTTATGTTGAAGAGAGTGAGATTAGCTTCTTCTAAACAAAAGTCCTAAATTTACTCGTGTGAGCGGGTAAATTGATTGTACTTAGAATCACGGCATCGTCTAGGGATATTTCAGACATAACAGAATATTATATATATATAATAAGATCATAAATAATGATAGTAATATATATACAATGATAAATAATATAATATAGTATTATGTTCCACAAAAAGCTATTGGGAAGTTTCCTCGGAAAAGTTGGAAATTCAGTGTCCTGTCAAAAATGGATAGTTTTACTCAGCCTCGAGATTTCTGCACACTCGTTAAGTAAGTACTTTTTATACGAGTTGGAACATATTTTCCCCGCAGGTAATTCAGCACACACACAGTCCGAAAATTCAAAAATGTATATGCGGACGGAATTATTTTTGCTACTTAAGTAAAACAGTAACAACAATAGTTTACTTTAAACTTAGAGGCTACGTTTCACATGATTTACCCTGGTGTTACTGAACTGTTTAGTGAATAAGTCCGTAATCACTGATTACTTAGTGAAATGTCTAACTACTATTTCAATCAGTGAATTTTTTATATGTCAACGACTAATTTGAGTCATGTCGTCTATGTATCTACCAAATTTTGTTTTTCTTTTATTAAGACCTTGGGATCCTACTCTGTAGTCTATCGGGTTTACATATATGTAAATCGTGGTTAATTCCTATATCCCCACGCGAGTCCAATGTCTTTTCCATCTCTCATGAATATCCCAATTTCTTAGATTCAATTTATTTTCAAAAATGATATTTTTAGTTCTACCAATAAATTAGAAATGTTCATAATTTTTGAACGATTTTAGTTTTATTAAATCTACGGAGGTATCAGCTTACCAAGTACGGTAGAAAAATATATTCAGAAATATTTATTCATAAGTTAATTAAAATAACAAAAGAAAATATATGGGAAGCCCAATGTGAATTTATGCCAGGAAGATCATGCACTGATCGGATATTTAGCCTGAGATAGGTCAGACAATGTATCAAAGTTTTCTGTGCGTTTGTTGATCGAGAAAAAGCGATTGACAAGGCGGACAGAAATAAACTTTGGGAAGTTCTAAAAGAGTACGGAGTAAATAGATAACTCCTTTGAGCAATAAAGTAATATATGCAGATAACTAAGCGAGTATGAGGGTTAGCGTTAGCAGATGATACGGTTGTTATCATAGCAGAGTCTATCGAAGACTTGCAAGAATTTTGAGCAACTGAATATTAGCATGAAGAATTTGGACTTCAAAATTAAAGCAAATAAAACAAAGTTTATGGCGTTTGAAGGAAAAAGGTGAAAAAACAATATGCAAGATTGTGCTTAACGATGAGAGGATAGAACAAGTTGATAAGTATGTGTATCTTGGTAGTTTATTTACTACTGACAGAAAGTTCAATGTACAGATAGATAGTTGTATTAATAAAGGTAAGAAAGTTATTGGTAGAATAGGATCGATTATCAGAAGTAAAAAATATAACAAATAAAGTTAAAATGGCAATATCTAGTTCTGTGAGAAGAAAAGTATGAGAGTAAAATTAACACCATTGACAATTAAATTATTGTGCACTATATGCGGTGAAACGCTAATAGATAACAACAGTAATGAGAGGATCCTCAAAGAAAGTGGTGCAGAGGAGACTGATTTACAAGTTTGAAAGAAATTCGTTGAAATGGTTTGGGCATATTGAACGTAAAAAATGAACGACTGGCGAAACAAGTATATCGAGGAAAAGTAAATGGCAACGTACTCAGAGGCAGACCGAGGAAAAAATGGTTAGAATGTGTGAATGAGACCTGAATTCGGAAAGATATAAGAACAATAATAACACAAGAGCTTGCATGTGGACATGCATGGGTGTGAAGTAAGCTTAAAGAGGTAGGCCAGGACATAAAAGTATGGCGACATTAATTTATAAGAAATGCGTGATGAAAAGTGTAAGTGGAGTGAATGAACTTGAAACTAAAGACCGTACATGCTAATCAGCCCGAGTGGAGAGCTTACGTGGTGACATTTTAAAGCTCTTTTTGTTATTCAAATAACAACACAGACATTCTAGAAAAATATATACATGAAAGGGATATGGCTTGATGGCACAGTAACAATAACAATAAAATTGGTTGTTAACAAAGATTCGGATTTTCGAACTTGGATTATTTTCCTTATTATTTCAAAAGAATTTTAAAACATATAGTTAAATGTAAATTTGCCTAGATAAATCGAATAAAATCTCTGTGTGCAATATATTCCACATTAAATTCATTGATATTTGTTCAACAAAATAACTTCAGCAAAAATGCATTCTACAATAAAAAAAAATGAATTTGAGAAGATGACGGAAAGACTGGACCGCTCAGAAGAATACGCAATACTAAATTCAAGTAATATTCGTTAGTCTAATCAAACCTTGAGTTGTCCATAGTGTAGATTCGCCTGGGTGATTTTAAAATAATCTTCACTCACAGTATCACGAAAATGACCTTTTTCTTTATAAAATAAAGAATTTCACTCCCGCACTTTCACTGTACTGGAACAAAATCACCCAGATCCTCTCGCAGCTTCCCTCGTGTTGTCCACCGATGAAGTTCTCGTTGTAGATCCACATGAATACCGCGACGACCCACGAAGAAGAACGCTCAACAGGAATGATTAGCAGCAACACAGCAATGAGGCAGGAACACAGGAACAATTATCAATGAGGCAGGAACACAGGAACAATCATCAAGGCAGGAACACAGGAACGATTAAGAAAATTCCGCGACAGATCAGCATCTCAGGCAAAAATGTTTGATTGAAGAACTGGATTTCATTAATGGCTAAGGAACAGGTCAGCAACAGTCAGACGTAATCACTGAATATCGAAGTTCTTTTCACTCGCGAAAAAGTAAAAGTTCCTACTAATATTGTTTTATTTTCTTATCAATTTTCAGGTTCAATAAATCACTAAACAAGAAATAGTTGTCTGTTTTTTCCTATCGGCTTAGGAAGAAAAATTAAGTTTGAAGACACAGCACTATCACTTCACGGAAGCAGCACAAGATTAAAATGCTCACAAAAACTAAGTTTCTCGAAGTATTTACAAATTCCGCACATAAATTTTAATTTTTCCCGCACCAAAACTATCCCGGTGACGAGCCCCCAGATATGTTACGGGCCGCGCATGTATATACGCGGAATTGATTCGTTTGTAGAGTTCCGTTGGTGTCATGGTCGTATACACAGGTCCGGGGGCTCTCGTGGTGGGGGAAGTTCCCTTACGTAAGCCAGAAAGTTTCGCACACTGACCACTGTATGTAGTGGCGTATGTGTCGAGTAGTGTAGGATTTGAATTTGAAAAGATAAGCAAAACACGTTTTCTAACCTCAGAGTGTCAACTGGAATTCAAGACCTTATTGTATTGAATCCTTGTAAAATGCTCAAATTTTACATTTAAATATTTGATTATTCAATAAAAGAAACATGAATTATTGTATTAAATCCTTGTAAAATGCTCAAATTTTACATTTAAATATGTGATTATTTATTTCCAGGGGATCTGACTTATTGTATTGAATCCTTGTAAAATGCTCAAATTTTACATTTAAATATTTGATTATTTATCACTAGGGGCCTGAGTTACTGTATTCAATCCTCGTAAAATGCTCAAATTTCACATTTAAATATTTGCTTCTTTAATACTAGAGACCTGAGTCATGGTATCAAATACTGCCTTGATCCCTAAATATTACATACAAGTATGTATTTATATAATAATATATATTTATTTGTCCATTAATAATATTGCTCGTTATATTTTATACAATTTTCATGATTTACATTTATTGTTGACCGTGATATTTTATTAGACAAATATAAAATTTTAAAATAATTAAAAACAAATTTGTTCAAGTGTTAACGCAACTCGTTGCACTATAGTAATATTTTCAAAAATCATTTTCATGCAATTTACTTTAAATCATATAATTTTCAGCATCAATATGTGTTTATTATTTGCATTAATTTAAAACTTCAACCACATGATTCAAATTCTTGAATATATCTGGATTAAATTAACTTTTTGAAACTGAAATATCAAATTAAACCGCCACTTTCTCTACTCTACTATTACGCCACTACCGGAAGTGGCAACTTTGTAAAATAATCGGAAGCTTCAATAAGGGAACTTCCCCTACCACGAGAGTCCCCGGACCTGTGTATACGACCGTGTTGGTGTCAATCCTGAAAAGGAACCGGGAAATTTGAATAGCCAATAAACTAGATTTTCAGATTTACGATGTAACGAGTATAATTATTTATTTAACAAATTCTCCCAAACTAAGTCTGGATTTACAAAAGCTATCTACAAGAGCTACGATTTACAAGAACAAGTCCGCGAATTCTACTCCAGTTGTGCCCAGTACAAATCTGCAGTTCAACGAGGGAACATGCAGACGCGTTTTGGGTAGAATTCTATCTGACTAGCCTGTGCCCTGACACCGTTCACCCAGTCGTCACTCACCCTCACGCATCCCCATTCTCGATTTCAGGCCCCGTCGAGGCGGGTCCACTTTCCAAAGTTACACGACTTGAAAAGGACCCTCCCCGAAGAAACCCGAACTTTGCCGGTTCAATCCGGTATTACTTCAGGTATCGTAGAAAGAGTTTCTCACTCATAAGAAATAATAATTTAAAAGCTTTCCTCTACGTGCCTAACTGAACCCTAAGCAGATTTAGTAAGTTTCTATTTTATAGAGTCTATTAACCCTGGCCACTTTAGGGCCCTATCCGCTCTAAACTCATTTATATTTATCCTACCATCCAGACTTAGTTAACCCTCTTCCTTAATTCTAATACAATAATATTCAGAGACTTACAAAAAATCTTAAAACTAAATTTACAACATACAGCTGCGTTGACTACTCGTAGACATATTTTCAGTTTATTCTAAAGGGAAATAAACTACCTTATTTCCTAAATAAATTTACATCCTTTCCTCAAGGTCCTTTTTTAATTATTATAAGTTCTGAACGTGAGAACTTCGCTTTTCGCAGGATTCTAAAATCTTTTATCTTAAAACATTATGAATATTCCAGCGAGCATATTCGAAAGTTCCCACATAAAAGACTCGATTAGTTTAATCGAATGTGATCGAGAGAGGAACAGCTGGAGCAGTCGCAATAGTCGCTCGTTACATACAAGGAGACGACAATTTAGTTACAAAGTTTCTCTGAAGACGCGCTCTCATCTGGGAAGTGTAATGCCCGGAGATTGATTCGCGTCCTTGCTGTAAGGAACCAGAGTTCGCCTCGCGTTGTGCTGAAAGTCTTATGAAAATGAGTATAATTTATTTTCAAAAATAAAAAGAGGAAAACACCAAATTTTCAGTATGCAAAATAAAGTATGCGCCAGACTTGGCTGGTTACAAGTATCTGGAAAGTCTCTTGTGGAACGGACCCCACAGGATGTTCTTTGTTTCCCTGAACCGAATGCTTCAAAGGACTAAGCTCGTAAAATTCTGGAGGGTGGGCACTTAATATTTTTTTTGGAGGAGGGTCTGGAATTTCTAACAGCTTTTGAAAAACACGACTGAAACTTTTCTGAATCACGGAGACAGGAAACTGGATTGTGGGGAAGAATATTTCTTTGAATTAATTTGAATTAACGCGAGGGGCGCTGGTGCACTACGATGAATACAGGTACTAAACCGGATTCATCACAGAAGGAATAAAAATCCGAGAACAGGCGATCGCGAATTGGCGCTAGGTGAAATATATGGTGTGTGGTCACCTTGTAGTACTTCGTGCTGTCAACTGTTAGCAGTCAGTAGTCAGCAGTGTCTTAGCTGTCTATTAGACATAACCTGCTGATTTTATCGCGGAGGATTTTTACAAATTTGATGGAGTGCTGCTTGAGTATATCTCTGATGAATATATCTTATACGTGCGGTAAGTACAAACAGAACCTTGTTTCGTTTACATTTGTTTTGTAGAAAATATTCGTCTTCTTGAACTGAAGAATTAACTTCACTAAAAAATTCATTTTTTGAATAAACGATTCATTATTTAGTTGGAAAGTCATCTTCTTGCTTGCAAATTTAACGATTCTTGTGAAATTTCTTTTTTTTCCATTTGTTGGAAATTATTTTTGGTAGAAGCTATCACGGGGTTCGCATCCAGCCCATTGAATGATTAAATCTGCCGTCGGGGGACCTATTGTTTCTGCCGAGTCGAGCGCTGGCCATATAGTCTTGTTCAACAGGACGTAAGGTTCGCTCTACGAACCCTCTGTAGTACGAACGATAGTACCTATTGTCGCGATTCAGTGCAACACAGCAATGAGGCAGGAACACAGGAACAATTATCAATGAGGCAGGAACACAGGAGCAATCATCAAGGCATGAACACAGGAACGATTAAGATTTAGATTTATTAAGATTTAGATTTAGATTAAGATTTAAGATCCAGCCCCGTCTGGATTTATGCTAACAATTTAAAATTATTTTACTGTTTTTTTTCTTTTTTTTTTTTTTTTTAAATGTAGATTATTTCATCTATTGTTGAGAATTCATCTTTCTTTAGAGAAAATTCAACAGTTTGGTGGAAAATTCATCACTTGTGTCAGAAAATTAAACTATTTAATTTGCAGTTAAAAACGCATTTCTTTGTTGAAAATTTAACTATTTGGTTGAAACGGAAACAATTTGCTATTAGAAAACTACTCTTGTTTGTTAAAAATTTATTTTTTTTTGTTGATAGTTCAACTATTTTTAACAGAAAAAGAATGTTTTTGTTACCGAAGTTAAAAATTCATAGTTAATTGTCAATAATTCTTTTTCTTTTGAAAACTCTCATTAAAAAAAAAGTATTTAAACAAAAACTGACGAGGTTCTTGAAAATCTAACCAAGATATTCATATGTCTCGGGGACCTATGCGAGCGTACAGAATTATTAGTTCCGACTGTTTTATAGCAGTGACTAGACTAATTGAGTCTAGACCAATCACTTAGATCTATTTCAAGCATTCGGTTCTTCACAGGTAGGTAATTCAGTTTAATAGATGAGTAATTCAGTTTACGAAGCGAATAATTTATTTTTTTAACATGCAATGCATCATTTACAATTAAATGGATGAATTCTAAATGAATCACTTTAAAATAATTGGAATTTGAATTCCCGTTTCCATAATATGAAATAATTTAAATTTAAACCAAAAAAAGAAAGAAACCGTAAAATAATTTTAAATTGTGAGCATGTATCCAGACGGGGCCCTATAATATGTAGTTCTGCACTGTATTTCCTTCCATTAATTCAAAACTCAATATGAGTTACGAAGGCTTCTTTACTCGCTCGTAATCTGAGAGCTTATTATCGGAATGCTTGCGCAGCATTGCAAACCTCCGAGTCCTAGCAACGAGCCAACTTGCCCAATGAGGAAGGCAACGATGCAAGAAAAGAATTTTTCGAGAAACTAAAATTATTTTTGGATAGATCCCATCCCTGGCGAAAGTATCGGATAGGAATTAATTCCAAACCAATCCGAAATCATCCGAATCATTCCAGAATATGTATCCGAACCAATCCGAGTTGAACCAATCCGAATTTTTTTTTTACATTTCGTTCGACCCAAATCGGTCCAAAATTAATCCGACTCAATCCGGTTCAATCCGAACTTCCAGTCCGAATGAATCCGAACTCGGATTGAAAATCGTTTCTGGTCAATCCGAGTTCGGATTCATTCGGATTGAAAATCATTTTTGGTCAATCCGAGTTCGGATTCATTCGGATTGAAAATTTGGTTCGAATTCATTCGGATTGGACGTTCGGATTGGACGTTCGGATTGAACCGGATTGAGTCGGATTAATTTTTGACCGATTTGGATCGAACGAAATGTAAAAAAAAATTTGGATTGGTTCGAATTAACTCGGATTGGTTCCGATACAGATTCCGAAATGATTCGGATGATTTCGGATTGGTTCGGAATGAATTCCTATCCGATACTTTCGCCAGGGATGTTCATCCTCAATGATGTTAGGGTGGATTGCAGGAAAAAAATGTGTGGTTGGATGCATGCATGCGTGGACAGACGCAGGTGTGTATAAATGCATTTAGTTCAAGTCATATCAAAACTTGTTAGATGACATTAACCTAAAATAAGAAAAATGAAAATGAGCGAAAGGGGTCAAAATTTGGATCATCAATTTTAAATCTGAAATAAAATCCATGTGCAGTCCAAAGCGAAAGAAGGTGCACCTATACACGCCGCGATAGCGAGCAGACACACATACGCGTGGGCACCACACTCGATCCCTCTCTTGCCAATGTCTGCATAGCGCTATCTCCTTCTCACGCATAACCACGTTGCTCTCAACGGCTACTACGGTTCAATGCGCCTCGACAGTCATACTCTGTTCTCCTTCTCTTTCTTAGCTTCCCTCACATAAGTCCGTCTCGCTTCTCGCTATACAGCCTGCCTACCGTAATAGTTGAACTGCCTGACAGTACGAGCATGTGATGCTGACTCCACAATGTGCCTTAAGATTTGCACGTATCATCCATACGCATTCGTTTCTATGGCACCAACGCGTTGTTATCGTTTCAGGGTTCATCTGTCATCTGTCATTACTGCGATTGTTGTAGGTTATGTCGATTCTGTTTGGACGGTTTTTCTGATTTTTATGTTCAGCGATTGATTTAAAAACAAAAATTATAGACTATTTAACCCTGTTGACGCTTTCCGTCCAGCACGTGCAGCTTGTCGAAATGTATCTGGAATACAAGCGTAGGAGCTCGTCGCGTTTGTATTGGGATGAAACCACATCTTCAGGATCATGTGCGGGATGTTTATGGTGAATACGGATTATTTACCTAGTTTTACTATTGTGGTCATCAAAAGTTTAGAAAAATGTTTCGAATGACTCCAGGGCAGTTCGATAAGTTGCACGATATAGTAGGAATTCTTCTACAAAAAAGGAGCCTAAAGGTGGAGTTCGAATGCTGCGGCTGAACCCAAGCTGGCCGCACGGCGGAATACCTGCAAATCCGGCCTTGTGGTCAAAGCCACATGTTCGATTTTGAATGCGACGACTGCACCCACTATATCCGTGTAGTTTTATCATCTGCGGCAGTAGGTTGTTGTACGCCATGGCAGAAAGACTACAATTATTATTAAATTTCCTTGACAAGGAGGAAGATCTATTATTACTTTTATTAAGAGATGCAGTTCGGAATGAATCTTGTAGTAAAGTTATAATAAATTCATATCAAATTTATAATAATTATAACATGTATAATGCTATGTATTATATTTATAATTGTCCAGAAAATCAAATTTTAACATAAATGATTCATTTCATTTATTTTAATTATTCATTGATTACGTAAATGATAATTGAGCCTAAAGTATTAAATATTTAAATTAATAAACAATAATTATTTCGTAGCCTGATCGCAAATATTATCATACGAACTTTATTATTTTCAATTATATTTATTCACACATCACTGTTCGTTGAAAATTCATATTTTATGGTTAACAAAGTAAACTGTTTTGTAGAAAATTCAATGTTTTGTGAAATATTTCATCTTCTTTTGCTAAAAATAAAACTGGTTAAAAAATATTCTTTTTTTCGTCGATAATACAACTATTAGATTGGGAAATCGTCTATTTGGATCAATTTTGTATCAATTTATTAGTGCAATTTTTAATGAAAGAACACGAATTCTCAATGAAATACATTAACTTTCAACCATACAGTTTATTATTCTACCAAAAATGAATTTTCAAACAACAATTTAATCTTTAATATTCCAACCAAGAAATACCAATTTTCAACCAAATACTTGAATCCTCAACTTGCAGTTGGATTTTTCTCTAAAAAATTTACCGTCTACCAAAAGAATTATTTTTCGACAAAATACGTAAATTTTCAATAAAAAGTTGAATTTTTGATTGAGAAGATTAATTTTCAACCAAAAAGATTAATTTTTCATTAAAAATATAATAGTTTATATTTCAATAAAAAAAGACGAATATGCAACAAAACATTTGAATCTTCAATTGAAACATATTAGTTTTCAGCCAAACAGTTACATTTTTAACCAAAAAGATTAAATGTATACCAAAAGAAAGGAATTTTCGACCAAATAGTTGAATTTTGAACCAAGAGGATTAATTTTCAACAAAATACATGAATTTATAAATGAAGAATATTTATTTTCTATCAAAAATAAAACAGTTGAGTTTTCAAATGAACAAAATAATTATCAACCACAAAAACGGCCCCACCTTATCTTTGACATTAAGGTCCTTGTAAAATTTGTTTTTTGCATCAAATATGCAGGGATGCTGCCGCAGTAATTCTACTATCTTCGAAACGTCCATAATTTTGATTACAAAATAAAATTTTCCACGAAACTGTTGTTCGATAAACTAGACAACCGTCGCGGCTGTGCGTCTAGACTGCTACTAGAAGCAGTCGTGACGTCCGGGGTGTTTGTCTCAAACTTGTCGCACACCTGTCGCCGCAGCATTGGAAAGGGTGCCATAAGATTTAATGAAAAGCAGTACATTGAGTGACGCATACAGTTCGTGACGTTCCGTTAGCTTAGGTTCAGCCGCAGCATTCGAACTCCACCTTAAAAGAAGACCATTATCTTCCAGATTTCAATGAGCGCAAACCAACGAAACATGCGACAGTTGGTAATAACTATAGTGATGGGCACTGCTGGGCCTGACTGTGGTAATACCTGACCTGACCGGTAATGCCCGGTCATGACGGTAAAAATTGGTAAAACGCGGTTAGACCCAAATATCTCCGCCAGGAAAGTTTTTTTTATAGAAAAAAATGGTGTAGTTGTTAGGACATACCCTATGCTAAACCTGTACAAAAACTTTATCGGTTCTAAATGTTCCAGTTACTCTCAAAGTTATAAAA
The DNA here is from genome assembly GCA_932178445.1 of Andricus quercusramuli. Taxonomy (NCBI): domain Eukaryota; kingdom Metazoa; phylum Arthropoda; class Insecta; order Hymenoptera; family Cynipidae; genus Andricus; species Andricus quercusramuli. Next base: position 14,281 of record CAKNXH010060750.1, read on the forward strand.
ATGTGAAAAAGATTAGCATAGCAGACAACACTTTTGACAGTTTCGCGCGAGTTTCGAGGAGAATTTGAAAATTACACTTTAGAAATTTACAAAATATATTGAAAATCTGTTGCATTTACTAATAACTAATATTTTTAAAATAATAGTTAGTAGTGTGCTAAGTTATTTTGAATAACATTTCAATGAATATGACACTTGAACATTAAGTTAAGCATTGCGTATCGTATAGGTTATATTCCCTAAATGAGAATACAGTTTTTTGTCTTTAAATAAAATAAAATTAATATCTTATTATTATGAATTTAGATGAGTAATTTGTTTAAATAATTTATTATTTGTTATTAATTATATGTGAAGAAATTCAATACGGCAATTATTATAATTAAAAATGGAAACAATGAAAGTGAAATAAAATTTAATTCTTTGAATGGGTTTTCAAGAAAAAGAATTGTTTCAGACATTTCTTAATATTATTTTTGCAACACCCACCTCAAAAGTTGACGTTTGCATGCATGTTGAAGGTGCCTAAAGTACCTTATTTGAGCAGACTGTGCGTGAAAAATTTTTCGCGCATGCGCAGTTTGAAGATGACTTACTTTAGACATTGGTGAAAAAGCTGCGCATGCGCACATTCGAGATGAGGTACTTTAGACACTGGCATAGGTAACTTTAAACACTGGCGAATGTATATATTTTTTTTAATTATTTATTTTTTAAACACTGATGTTGGTATCTTATTGAAATAAATTTACATTTAACTTGAACAAATGTTTTAATGATTGAAGTTTTGTTTTTAGGGTTTCGTGCCCCCCCCCCCACCCCCCGGGGGACAAAAATACATTAACGCCAACATTTTTTTTCAATAATTTTTTTCCGACAAATGTTTTTCAACAAATTTTTTTTTTCAAAATTTTTTTCACAAATTTTTTTTTTCGAAAATTTTTTTTCACAACATTTTTTTTCACCAAATTTTTTTTCCAAACATTTTTTTTCACCAAATTTTTTTTCAAACATTTTTTTGCACAAATTTTTTTTCATAACATTTTTTTTCAACAAATTTTTTTTTTTTAATTTTTTTCCAACATTGAAATTTTTTTTTTATTTTTGTAATTTCTTTACTCCACTCTATGCAATGTAAGATTAGTGTTTGTCGTGACCACCTCCTGACAACTTTTTCGGACGGGCGTTGCAAAAATAGCGTGTGATACACGTGCGCGTAGGTGAATGGTAACTCGTATGATTGCATCATTCGCCTGCGGTTCGAAGCACTCGTCCACGTTTTCGCACTCGCTTCGCTCGTGCGCTAACCACCGACTCATGCTTCGAGCCTCTGGCTTATGCTGCAAAATTCACACTCGCACACAATCACCTATTTTACGCACTTGTATCACAAATAACTATTTTCTTGGTATTTACACGTATTTTTCTATAGTTATTTTTTCTTCTACGTATAAAGAGAAATAAAGAAAGCTATTACGTTATTAGGAAATTTTATTTCACCCAAACAGTTTCAAAAGAATATTATAATAATTACTGGGAAAAGAAATTGTACGACTAACTCAGTACCCTTGCATAAACAAAAAACTTGATAAATTTTTGATTTCTTGAAGCCTCGCCCTCTCATGGGAAAATTATTCCAGGGTGAGACATGAAAAAAAGAACAAATTTTCGTTTTTCTCGATCACCCTAATATGTATTATATTATATTGTAATGTTTTAATTATTTATTTCAAATTATTTAGAAAAATTCTTTAATTAAATTTATACATGACTATGAAACACACAATTTATATATTACCACTAAATGTGAATTGTTAATCAAATTTATGTATACATTATTATTCTAAGATACTGGAAAAAATTTAAACAATCATATTACAAGTTAAAAAAAGCAGCATTTTTATTTGCGATCATAACCTACAAGATACAAAGTACTCACTTCAGTATTTAGGAATAAAATTAATGGAATTTTTGTTGAAAGTAACTTAACATACTATTATTGTTGAAACATTGCTTAATAAATGTGACACATTTTCAATGTAATTTGTCATTTTATAAATTGTCAGTTTTAAATTCCCCAAGAAGCAAGGGTACCTAATTGCTCATAACATTCTTCTTTCCATTAATTATTATGATACTCTTTTAAAACTGTTCGTGTGAAATAAAATTCCTTAAGAACATACAAGCTTTCTTTATTTCTCTTTATATAAAGAAGAAAAAATTACTATGGAAAAAATCGTGTTAATGTGAGAATTGCTACAAAAATTTTCCTAATTCCCAAGAAAAATAATATTAAAAAATGTTTGAAACAATTCTTTTTCTTGAAAACCCATTCAAAGAATTAAATTTCATTTCACTTTCATTGTTCCCATTTTTAATTATAATAATTGCCTTATTGAATTTCTGAACATAGAATTAATAACAAATAATAAATCATTTACACAAATTACTCATAAATCTAAATTCATAATAATTAGATATCAATTTTATTTTATTTAAAGACAAAAAAAACTATTTCCATTTATGGAATATAACCTATACGATTCACAATCTTATAATAATGTTTAAGTGTCATATTCATTGAAATGTTATTCAAAATAACTTATCACACTATCAACTGTTATTTTAAAAATATTACTCAGTAAATGCAACATATTATTAATATATTTTGTATGTATGTATGTATGTATGTATGTATATTTACTTTCCCTTTTACGGGTTTGAGGGCTCCATTCCCTGTACATCGTTTACAAAAATAGCTTACTGACTACTTAATATGACCTTACTACTACAAATTCGACGTCTTAATTCTACCTCACAACTATGCCTATCCTATGCTCTTAAACGTGCCTCCAGGGGCTTCCGTTTCCTCTCGCCTGCGCCACATTCAGCTCACAATTTTAATTTCCGACTCTACATCTTTAACTTTCATTTCTTGAAATCCCCTTTTGGCTCAACCCTAACCCCTGCTACCTGCCCTGTCTCTTAGTTCTTCCAGATTTCTCATCCCTTTCTCACCTTGACTATTTTCATCCATCATCCATCTTACTCTATCATTTAAGCTCTCTCCTCCTGTTTCATTCCCTGTGCATCTCTCTAACACGTGCTCCCATGTCTCTAGTTCATACCCACACACTCTGCATGCTCTCTCTTCTTCATTCTCCCAATATCTGCATTCCCTCATCCCTTCACCCATTCTGAACCTGATCACTCGGTTCCATTTGCTCTCTTTTTTTATCTTTTTCAGATATTCTGGCTCTGTTTCGCCCTTAACTACCCTATACCATTCATTATATCTTGACCTCACGATTTTATCCCATCTCTCTTCTTTCTGTTCTACTATCATGTCCTGCTCTACCTGCCGCCACTCTCTATTTGCCTCTCCTAACCCACATTTTCTCTTCATCTGCATTCTGCCCTCCTCCCATTTCGATCGCTCCATGTTGCCCCTCTCCTCTCTAATTTGGATTTCCCTCAGACATGCTTGCGCTATCTTGCTCCCCTCCCCCCTTTTTAGCTTCTCTTCGAAATTCCACGCTCTTTTTAGTTGCGTTATTACCATTTTCTCTCTACTTAGTTCTTCTCTCAACATATACTCTGGACAACTCCGACTCACTCCCATTACCCATCTCAAGAAACTTTCCTGTGCACTTTCTATCTCTCTGTATTCCCTCCATCCCCAAATCTCTACTCCATAGCTCATTACTGACCACACTAACACGCCAAACATCAAAATTCTCGTCTTCCAGTCATCCTTGAATCTTCTCTTACCTATACCCCACACTTGCCCCATTATTTTACTCGCACTCTCAAGCCTCTTTTTTACCTGCCACTCATTTCCTCCCTCAGATTCAAACTTAAAACCTAGGTAGCAGAACTCCTCGACTAGTTCTACAATCTCGTCACTCATCTTCCATTCATATTCTATTTTACTTTTCCTATTTCTGAAATAAACTATTTTGGTTTTTCCTACATTTACCGTTAGATCCTTCTCTCTCACGTAGTCTTCGAAAACTCTCATCATTAGCTTCAATCCTCCTTCCTCTTCCGCTAACAAAACTATATCGTCCGCATACGCGAGAGAGTATATTTTACTATTACCAGGATTAGTCCATGCGTTTGGATCACCCCCTATCAACACTAGATCTTCCTTATTTTCCTCCATTCATCTTTTTATTATTTTCCACCCATCCTCTTCTCCTCTTCTTCTGTACACGCACACCACGTCCACTTTTACTCTCCCCACTTTTATTCTCCTGACTATAGTACCCTCCATATCTGACTCATTATGTCCTTCTTTCCGTTTTATTACCAATTCTTCCCTCACCTCTGACACCATGCCTCCCATTCTCCTTCCCCTCTCATTTACCTTTCTTGCTTCCTGCATTGTCCAAATGTAGCCTTTTGGTACGTTCCTTTGAAGACCCTTCCATTCCTTCTCATTTACCCACGTTTCGCTCATCATTATTACGTCCCATTTATTTAGCTCCTACCAGAAATCTCTATCCTTATTTTTTAATCCTGACACATTCCAGAACGCTACTTTTATCCCCTTTTCACCCTCTCTTCCCCTTTTCCTCTCTTTCATTTCCTCGTGTCTTCTGCAAACCCCATCACTTCCTCCTCTTTCTTACTCCCTTCTTCTCCCCTTCTACCCTGTGACCATTCACCTGCTTTTAGGCCCTCCCTTTCTTCATCCCATATCCAAACTGTCTCATTTATCCACAGTCTGTCTCTCCCTATTTCTTCCCCTGAGCTCCTTCTTTTTTATCATCACCTCTTTCTTGTCCTCCTCACTTTCCAGTTTGACGACATAGACCCGAGACTTTCCTTCTAGCTTACTGCCCATCCCCTTTATTTCCTCCACCCTGACATTTGCCCCTATGTCTCTCATAAGTTTCTCTACCTCTTCCCTTCCCGTCTCGCTTTCCACTTGCATTCTTTTGATCACTACGTTTCTCATTTTCTTTTCTCTTTTCTCCCCCTCCATTTCCCTCTCTAGTCCTAGCAATCTATATCTCATTCTCTCATTTTCCTGTCAAAAGTTTCGTCTGCTATGCTCATCTTTTTCACATTTTTATAACTTTGAGAACAACTGGATCATTTAGAACCGAAAAAGTTTTTATACAAGTTTAGCATAGGCTATGTCCTAACAACTATACCACCTTTTTCTATAAAAAAAACTTTCCTGATGGAGATATTTGGGTCCGACCGCGTTTTACCATCTTTTACCGTAAAGACCGGTCAGCATTGGTCATGACTGTGAAATACCGAGCAGCGCCCATCACTAGTAACAACGCGTTGTTGCCATAGAAACGTACGCGTGTCGGTGATACGTACAAATCTTAAGACACGTTGTGGAGTCAGCATCAGGCATCAAAACAATGCCACGTGTTTACTCAGCAATAGTGCAACGTTAAAATGCTCAATTCCTCATGCTGAAAACTAACGTTGGATATATTAAACACTTAACTCTAAGTTGGAAATTTCAACCTGCATCAACTTTGATGCAAATTGAAATGAAAATTTGCCTTCTGAAAAGAATATAATACTCCAAAGCATTTTACTTCTGTAAAATGCTGACGAGGTTCCCGTCTCGCAGATGCGAAGTCCACGGTGGGAAATTAAACTACCTGGCTAGTCAGATTTTCAAACGCTGCTTTGACTTTCACCGTGTATCTCTACCTTCCTAATCCAAATTCTGCAATTCCGCAAAAATCCCTACCTGGTTTACCTCGACTATGAACTGTCGAGGCGCAACGGACAAAAGTCATCATCGCAGTCTACTGAGCAACCTGGCACGGGCCAGAACTACTCAGACTTTTGCCCGTCCGAACGTCGGGATCAAGGATCAACTAAAATTTCGAGACGTAATACTTAGCCCGTATGTCGCAACGCGTCCTATCCCGGTTTAGCGGGAATACATTTTTTCGGACCGGTAACGGGAGCAAGCAGCCGGGATTGATGGGTATAACTATCGAAATAGCATTCGCTTTCCGGACGTAAAATCAAATCTCCATCCGACGGGAGGCAGGGCCCTAACGGGAGCGTTTCTCGTCACGTCCTATCCGGATCAGGGGAAATTAAAATCTTCGAGATCCCTCGCTAAATTGAGAAACATGGAGAAAACATGGTAAAAGAATCCATACCACATTTACAAATTGGCGAGGTAAATTATCGTAACGGGAGTGTCGTTTTTCTCAAGTGCTATCCGGATCAGGGAAATAAAATTTTCGAGATCCCTTGTTAAATTGTAAACCATGGAGAAAACATGGTACAATAATTCCATACCACGTTTACAAATTGTCGAGGTAAAGGTTCGTAACGGGAGTGTCATTTGTCTCGCATCCTATTCACCTGCTTAAAACAAAATTAGGTCAGCCTAGAAAATTTTACTTTTTCTCGCATCTTCAAAGGAGACACGGTCATTTTCTCGGAAGGCTGCAATTCTGCATTATGAGGAATAGAAATATTTTCTACTTCTCATAAAAGTGAATTCAGAGAAGTGACAGGTGTTCGCCCGTGTTTGTGTGTGTCGCGAATACCGTAAGGGACTAGAGTGGATCACTTAATCCACGAAACGGAAAAAAGGCTTTGCCCGCTCTGACAAGGAAAAGAGGAAAAGGAAAATTCGAGTCTCCTTCGTTCCTTTTGGGTTTAATTTTTCTCCTTCAGCGACAAGCGGTAATACTAAGAAACAATTGATGGTGAGCTGTATCATCCATTTTTATTATACGTACGCCATGCCGCCACATTCTACCCATTGTAGAATGTGCTCTCTGAATTTGCTTGTTGATGTTTTTCATATTATTGGTAGATAAAAATAGTCGGCCTGGGAAATTCTGGAAGTTTGATATTATTCGATCGATTCACCCTGCGGATTCCTTTTCTGAAATTACAGGACAACGACAGTTTAGGTGAAGCCTCCCCTCCACGGATAATCAAAATACCAGAATTTTCTTATTCTCATTTTCTCGGAAGTTTAGGCAGCATTTTACCGAGGATTATATGTAGGAAATAAAAGTGTTTTTATCGTAGGTGACAAACTGATGGTGGCAGCGGTGGGGCCTACCCCTGCTGTTGTTCCTACTCGGCTTATGCTAATAGTAACTTTTGTTATCAGGCAGCAAACAAAATTTTTTCGAAATTCTGAATTTCATGTGTGATTCATCATTCTCAACTATGGCAGCAATGCCACAATGCAAGTGATCGAATGAACTTTTTGAAAATAAAGTACTTGCAGGTCAAATAAAAAACCCGGGCATTGACTTGCCAGGGGACCTCGTATTATATTGCTCGGTATTTTTAACTTGGCACTTTTTCCATTTTTTAGCAGAAATACTGAAACTTATCTCAAGGGTTGTTTTTTTATTATTTTCCTAACTGGGAATAGCGTTTCTCAAGTTTACGCCCAAGAATAAGGCTTGAACATTGTGCACACGCCTTAACTGGCCACAGTGCCACCGAATCAAACCAAGAACCCGGGCATTAACTTGCCGAGGGACCTCGCATTAACTTGCTCGGTATTTTTTGTATTGGTTACATTGTTCTACTGGACAGCAGTAATGCTAGAAATAAGCCAAGACACCGCTCAGGGATAAAGTTGTGAGAAAAACGAACGAAAAATCTTGCCGTGGTAAAAAACTGAAGTTCGAGAACCTGAACCTGAATCAATCGTTTTTATAACCCCTAAGGTCTCAAAAGGAATACTCGAGCTCCAGGAAATTGAAACCCAAAGGTTGAATAATCACGACGAGTTTTCGTCCTTCTTCGAAAGATTATCGAGCCAGGCGGAAGCCCGAATTAATCTATCTAAACAAGTTCGGCCAAGAACTATCAATAATCTCCCTGGCAATTCCGAGGGCCAATAAATCCTTGGGAAATTGCGAAACTATGGGCCCAGCTTTGAACAAAAAAAAGGGAGATGAAAAATCTTCTTACCAAGGGTACTCGAGAACCACAGAGAATTCAGCAGACTTCTGACTTTTTCACTCCCTTCTCTTACTTGTTTTACTTTATCAAGATTCCATAACAAAACATAATAGAAACATGTTATCGAACCGTAGCTCACTTTCTTAAGGGTGAATGGTACCGTAAAGTCTGAACTGCTAATAATTTTCTATTCCGACTTTGTAAGCTTTTAGCTCCATGAGTGTATGTGTAAACTTAGGCTCCGTTGCTCATGTCGGAGATTTAAGCGCACCATTACCTCCTTTACGGATGAGAAATACCAGAAAAGCCGAACAGATATCATTTTTGACCTTTATCCGAATTTTATCAGGATGAGAAAGTGGTACCGTAAAGTCTGAAATGAAAATAATTTCTATTAAATTCAATTTATTCAGAAAAAAAGGATCTCTCTCTTTTCACTCCACTGGGATTCGAACACCAGATCAACGAAATTATTTTTGACCGTAATCCGGATTTGATCAGGATGGGAAAGTGGTAGCGTAAGGTCTGAACTGAAAATAATTTCTATTTCGATTTGGTTAGCCTCCAGTTCCATGAGTGTATGTGCAGACTTAGGCTCTGTTGCTTACGTCAAAGAGTAGGTGCACCCCTATTCCTTTCACTGACAACCTTATGAATGAAAAGAGTATCCACGTTAAGGTTATTCAATTCTGGCTCATATTTCCCAAATTTTCCGATTCTATGATTTAGGACCAGAGAACCCCAGTTAGCAGTCCATTTCGATCATTGGTAACCGCGAGAGTTGTGATAAAAATCCTGAATATTGTACGGAGTACCTCATTAATCCTCTAGAAGGAGGAGAGTCCTCCCCACCACCTCACAAGATATGGAAGAGGGCTAGGGGAAAACGCCAGTGCGCAACTGAATCTCGCAAATCGGTTAAATACTGTAATCTCGTCTTCCCCGAACAGAAGGTAGTTCCCATATGCATTGTTCGGCCAACTGTTCAACCTGCAACCATCGCGCCTGAAGTTGCTACAGCAAAACCAAATGCACCTATCCTAGTAATTGACCTAGAACAAGAGGAAGCCGTTCAGCAAAGGAGACGCGCCTTCTTGGAGGAAAAGGATCCTAATTTCGGGGTTGAAAATCGCTAACAAGAAGTCATCGCACCAGTTGTAGGACTCGAAAACGATGACCTTTCAGACGACGATACATTCATCCTAGACCCGGAAATCGAAATCCTATATTACAGGTTCAACACCGTTTTCAGGAATTTGGGAAGTCAAATAAAATTCCGGTGTGGTCGACCTTAGTCCACGCTTCGGAACCGATCGCTGAATAGTTAGCCGAGGGTTGTTCCAATCACAGATCGATTGAACCACCCGATTTGGTTGAAAATAAAAACATTAAATTGAAATGAAATAAAAATTCCGGGGTGGTGAACTGACGTCACCCTTTCCTGCGAAAAAGGGAAACGAGTGAATAGATGCCACCCTTTTTTGACCGAATTCACGCCCCTGTTGTAGAGCGACTGCCCACTGCAGTCGAAATACACGTCGAGGATTTTCAAGAAGGGTTCGCCGAATTAGCCTTCAACTGGAACACCAACAACTACTTTGTAGACCGTGGGAGCCTCAGCGTCTCGTATAGATCTATCCCCGTATACGAAGTAACCATGGGAAATAGGACACTATGGGTGGTGGGAGAGTTGGGGTTGGAAATTAGAGAAGAAAACTTCTATGTTTACGTCATCTCCAACCTAGAATCGATCGGGCTACACCAGATAGTAGTAATCGCAGGAGTACGAGTGATCAAACATCTGTCCGCCCTGCATGGATTTCTTATGTAATAAATCGACGAAGGTGTAAAATCGGGATAATTCTAAAATTGGAGCAATTCCGCCTTACATGGCTGAAACAGACCCTTCCCTTCGATCTACAGTTACCGTCGTCAATCAGACTAAGCTCCGTCCAAGTTCTTAGCGCAGTAATCACGTTGAGCGTTAACAAAACTACCGGTCTTAACTGTATCCGTACGAGTTGTCTGGTAATTCCGAACGACGTTCTCTCTGAATTCGAGATTACGTTAGGGGACCCAACACTATTAATCAAGGGATCTACTGAACTGTTAATAGGAGATTTGCTATTTCCGTTTTATGTCCTCGCTGACGATACGCCTTTAGGACCCCACCAATGGATCGCGGGACTGTCTACTACCGACAATACCAATCACGGAGATTCCTCCAGGAATGCGAATCTCTTGGGAGTGAATTCCAATATTACGATACCCAACCCAGCGGCGAATGTGGATACAGCTGCAGCCATAGCCTCCGTGCTGGATTGCATAGCATTGTAACAGAGCACCTATCATATTCCACAATTCGACGGAAAGACTCTTAAGCTTAAGGAATTTCTGCAAGACATCGCGAATGGCGCAGTTTACATCACCGAGAAAAAAATGAACCTGGATTCATTAAGATCGTCCTCAGCAAGCTCAACGGAATTGCCCGTGATAGTGTCAGGTCCAACATACGATTCCTACCACTAACGACGAGGCCATAGCCAGGAAGCAATATCGATATCCCAATGAGGCTGCTGACCAAGTGGCCGTTCAAATAAAAAAATAATATAATAGCGGCATTATAGGGCATTCCAAGTCCCCTTACAACTCTCCCCTCTGGATCGTCCCGGACATGCCCATGAGGATCAAAAACGCTCCTGCTACGTTAAAACGGCTAATGGATACGGTGCGAAAGGAGATGCGCGGCACCGCAGTCTTCGTTTACCTGGATGAAATTGTGGTTCCCTCCAAGGACCTAGAAGAACATGATTTGAAGATCAGAAGCTTGCTGTTTCTACTCCAAGCAGCCACCGTGAAACTTCAACCCAAAAAATTCGAGTTTCTATGAAAGGAAGTAGCATACCTTGGCCATATTATTAGCCATGAGGGGCTGAAGCTAAATCCAGCCAAATTAGAGGCAATACAAAATTTTCCTCGCCCAAGAACCGTGTGCAACATCCGTCAATTCCTTGAGCTGCTGAGTTATTATCGAGCAATTATAGAAGATTACGCGAAAATCTCCAAACCCCTGGCCGACCGCCTTAAGAAGGATGTAAAGTTGGAATGGGCCACAGAGCGCGATGAAAACTTTCAAAAACTCTGTGACTCTCTCTGTAGCAAGCCTATTCTGCACTACCCCAATTTTAGGAAAACCCTTATGCTGACCAACGACGCCTCGGGCCACGTCGTCGGCGCCATATTGACCCAAGAAGAAGGGCTAGACTAGCCCGTCGCTTATTCTCCAAGGTCATGAACAGCTCCCAGGAAAGGTACCCCGAGGAAATGCTGGAAGGCTTGGCCATCGCTCTATCATTGGAGCACTTTCAACCCTATTTGTACGGTCGAGAATTTATACTCGCTTGTGACCACGAGCCAGTCCACTGGATGACCTATATTAATAATCCAGGGGCCAGGCTGCTTCATTGACGACATAAAGTTCAAAATAACCAATACAAATTTTAATAAAAGCAGGGGAAATTGAACAGAGAAGTACAAGCATTATCGGAAAATCCTCATGACAATCCTTCTGAAAATTCGGAAGAGAACAGGCGACCTGAGTTGAACTCAAGGACCTCGCACATCCACTCAGCCAATCAAACCCCCTACGGAAGGGACCCACACATGAATAGACCCCCAGGGGGTATTGGCTATGACCTGAGCGGAAGCTCCGCGAAGCGGCCCTGAAGAAAAAAAAGAACCTGCGAAGAGAGGGGAAAACGCCCCTCTAACGTCAATTGACGTCCCCGTCCCAGTGCCTAGAAAGCGAGGGAGACCGAAGAAAATAACGGCTCCGGAAAGTGAATCCGACGTGGCCAGTGTTCCCTCAGAAGGAGCCCCACCTCTCGATTTAGAAGGAAGCTCCATAGGTAAGCTACTGTTGAGAAGAAGAGAAGCAAATGAATCGCCGGTCGCCAGAAGTGAATCCTCGACCGAGCCATCTTCGGATGACGAAGATTCTGATTCTGCGGACGCGCCTGTATTTCGAAAATCTCACAGCGTGTTACCCGACTTGGAACCTTCAGTCGTCACTAGAAGGGATGACCACCGAAGTCATTGAGTCAACCATTCCTTCAGAAATCATTTGTGCAATTCGACGCTTAAACTTCTCTGAGCTGGGACCATGGAGGAACGGAAGAAAGGAAACAACTGCCAAGCACATATGTCTCCGAAGGAGAACAGGATGAAGAGTTACTCGAGGATTTAGAGCTGCTTGACCCCTGCGGTAATTAGGATAACGATATTTTTGCGGAAAGGGTGAAGAGCATTTTGGAAACCTACGAGGAACAGGTTACCCAAGGAGCAGGTAATAACTCAGAAGCCGAATTAACGCAACCCACTCCACCTGTAGCCACGAAAACCTCAGATAAGAAAGCCCTCAGCACCGCTAAGCAAATCGAACAGCTACCTTCTTCCCCCCAAAAAAAATTCCGGTGGGGTGAGAAGAAGCACAGTTCGATATGAGGATCCTCCCGAAGAAGAGGAACCCATCCCAGGGTCCCCCATAGTTGGACGAAACCGACAAATGGGAACCCTATCCTTTACCCCAGCCCCTGCCATGGCACCAGGCGCCAGATCTACGCCTTTCACCAATGTCAATATGGGCGCAACCCTTAAGGAAGAAGGAACTTCTTTCGAAAGGAGACCGGGGTTGAACCCACGAAAATTTCAGGCCGGAAGGACATTCGGACCCTCACAGGCAAACCCCAAATACTGAGGCTCCCCTCCAAAAGACCATTGAAGCAAGGTCAAAATCAGGTGATTTAAGCGAGAGCGGACCCAACATTCTACATTTCAGAGGATTGCGAACCAACGAACCCTATTGCAAAACTCCTCGACGCTACCGAGCTTCTTAATATTCAAGACCTATGGGAACGTAGGCCCAAGAAGAGGCAGGTTGTGGTTGCTTCCACCGATAGGCAAGGGAGCTTCGTGAGCAATCTCATGAAACACCCTGAGAGTTTGTTCCAGCTAAAACAACTCACAACCTCCGGCTACCGACCCCAAACGAACGGGGCCCTTGGAAAAAGTCACATAGTCCTCATAGATTATATTAAGCATTACGCTGATGATTATGATGATTGGGATCGATTGCTACATTTCGCCATGTTCGCTTATAATACGTCAGTGCACGGAGCGACTACTTTCACGCCCTACGAATTGGTATTAGGTCAAGTGGCAAGGACGCCGAGCTCCTTCCCTCAAGGCGAAGAACTCTAGACCAACGGCTCCTATCTACGCGACCTGATAGTCAGGATGTCAGAAATCCCAAAACTTGCGGCCGCAAATTTAATTACAGCAAAAACAACTTCTAAAGAACAATATGACCGCAAGGCCCGGCCCTTGAACGGAAAAATAGGGGACCAAGCCTACGTTATCAAGCAAGTGAAGGACAGTAAATTCGATAGCAGGGCCACAGGGTCTTACATAATAGTTGGATTCACGGAGAATAACAACATGATTCTCGAAACCGAAACCGGCGACCAGTTCACCGAATATAAGGATAAAATTAAGATCGTTCGCTGCTAACCTCTAACGGATCTAAGGGAAGAATTCGAAGACAGAATGTGCCTTTTGAAAGTAACCTTTTCCCAATGGTCGACAACTTAGGACGAAATTATTAGGTCATTCGACCGCATCTATTCTCTCTCTTGGCAACCGAGGTCTATCCTGTCTTGGACTTCCTTCCATTCCCGAAGAGAAAACCTCACGGATATTCTTTCTAGGTAAAATGATGAACCCATGGCTATGGATTTTCCTGCTCCCATTATTTCTTCGAAAGTCTTCAATTCCATCATGTGGAGGGATAACCCTATAAAATACAGTACAGGAGTATATTACGAGCACCTGGGATCGATGAGACGAGTTGCTGGCACAGCGATTCGGACTATTTTGGCTACAGACGATCACCGATTGCGGTCTTGACGGAGTGACGGAGAGACCCTCGAAGCTGAAATTACCGAACTCAATCAGGCTCAAGACAACCTGTCCCATCTGGTTGGTAAGCAAACACACGTAGTGAGAGCTCAGCTGGAACGAATTCACGAACTCTCGAGGAGCAATAAGGAGAGACTAATTCGAAATGAAGGACAACTCTCCCAGAAAAACCTGAGATTGGCAAATCTCACACGGACAGTTACTGAGCTCAAATACGCCGAAGCGCTGACTCGCGTGCTCAGGGCAGTAGACTCCAACCTCGACGACTACATTCGTGCTACCTATCGAATCCTGAAGGTCATTCATACGTCCCGCCAAGGGAAAATGCATCTTCACTCCTGACGTCCGAGCAACTCGAACCAGTCTATCGAGATAACCAGGATCATCATCCCAAGTTTGAGTTTCCTATCCCAGAACCGCAGGTGGACTTCCAGGGATTATCTAACATAGTCACCGTCACGGCTATTTATAAGAAGGAAATCCTGAGCTTACTGGTGGACATTCCACTACTGGAAAAATCCTACTATCTGGCATACCAGTTAGATTCAATACCTGTATTCCAATCGGTACTAGGAAATGGCTCAAGAAGTGCCTATGCCATAGCAAAGTTTTCTCACATTGCCGTTTGAGAATCCCAACGGACATAAATCGTATTGGACAGTCAACGCACAGAGTCCTGCAAAAGGACCTCGTATTATAGAATCTGCAAAAACAACTCACCCGTCAATGAAGTTACTAATCACCAAACATGTGAAAGTGAGCTGCTACTAATCCCTTCTGTAACAGCTCTCCAAAGGTGCAATATTCGAGTGTCTTACAGCACGGAGTCGGAATGGGTCCGCATTGACTCTTTGAATGGATGGCTCTACTCCTTAGCCGAGCCCCCGTCCGCCGAACTGCGGTACGCCAATCAAACTAAGAATTTAAACAACTTGAAAGAACTTGGGCTAATACAGGTTGCGCCTGGGCGTCATCTCGAAACAAATGATCAATCATTCTATGGAATAGCAAGTAAAACTGTAGCAACAGAGGTCATCTACGAGCTTCTCTTCCACCTCAATCTCGCCGCTTTCGCCACTTTTAAGGGAACATGGAGATCTCGCCACGAAGGACGAGATGCGGAAATAGCACCTGGAAGATGGCTCCCCCAAGGATGAAGCCTTTCTTGCCAACGAAAGGTCCTTGGACGACCTGGAAAAACAAATCAACGATATGAACCCATAACACCAAGTTAAGGCCTACCACTTGACGCTGCTCCAAAGTTCTTACGTACGGCTAGCCTCACTCGCTATAGGCTTCTGCTGCTATTGCTTTCACCATCGTGCTAGGCCCGAAATTACCACAGTATGTCATAAGAACCAGCCGAAGGGCTCCAACTGCGACCAGGCCGATGCTAACGTAGAACGGCCTCCAGAAAACCATGAAGGAATTCGTATTGAAATCCAGCAACCTTCGACAAACCGAGGATCATCAACAAGCATGAGTAAGCGGCCGCTGGACCGGAGGACTGAAAAAAACCGTTATCAATTCTCGTTATCACAGTTTTTGAAAAATGAAGTTATTAAGCAAACTTGCTAAGCCATAAAACGAAATATCGATAAAGTTGATCTTTTCGAAAACGGGTCGCCATCGATAAATTTCCTTTTTGGTTGAAAACTGAAATCTTATCGAATGGAGTCTCAGTAGGGAATTTATAAGATTAGAGGAAAAAGGAGGCTCCCAACAGATGAAAACTGAATCATTAAATTTCTTTAGTTTTCAACTCTCTCCAATTGCAACAGCTGAAAATTCAACTTATGGAACAATTTTAAATTACAAAGCAGAAATAAAAGATATTAACTATTGATGATTTGGCATTGATTCAGTGCCAAATCTTGTCCAATGCACTGCCAAATAACGGTTTGCAAAATTATCGCTATTATAATCTTTTTGAAGCCTGTCATACATGATGAAAAAGTAAGTATTCAATTTGGAATATCTCGAGTTTGATCTTTTCAATTCTGATAAATTAGAATTTAGATCCGCTAAGTTTCGTTATTTTCGCTAATTTGAAATTACCTTATACTAGTTGTTTTAATGTGGAAAATTCGAAAATTCAGAATTAGAAAATTCTGTTAATCATAAATATTTAAACTTTCGTATTATTCAACTTTAATCATTGGTATATTTTCCAATTTCATAATCTTAACTTTTCAATGCATTTAAAAGAAACCTCATACATCACTCTCTCTCTCTATTTCTCTCTCTTGCCTCGCATGAAGATCGCTTGGTAATACGTAAATTATGAATAATAAGGAGAATTAATCATAGTGTCGAGATCTAATATTTGTGGGTGATTCTGAACCAATCTATTTAGATTTTAGTCTCTCTATTTAAAAATTTTTAATTGAGATCGAAAAGAAATCTATTTTATCATGAATGATTTTTAACAAAATGAGCATGAAAAACATTCACAACTTAAAATGAACATCGCCTGGAAATATAAGAAAAAATATCAGGCTGTCCTTATTCGCAAGTTACCCTAAATTTCGGGGACGAAATAATTAAATTCCTGTGATTTGTTACGAGCGAATTCTCGAATTTTTATTGGAATAATTAATGTGTCTCAAAATATTATTTCAAGCCAAATTTATTCAAAACTCAATGTGAGTTACAAAGGATTCTTTCCTCGCTTTTAATCTGAGAGTTTATTATTGGAGTGCTTAGGCAGCATTCCAAGCCTCCGAGGTCTAGCAACGACCCAACTTGCCGAATGAGGAAGGCAATGACGCAAGAAAATAATTTTTCGAAAGACTAAAATTATTTTCGGATAGATAACATGTTCTTTCCTTTGAGCAACAAAAGGAAACTAAGTTCGCTCCTGCAATCCAATCAATGATGTGAGGGTAGATTGCAGAAGGAAAATTTGTGGTCGAATGCATGGATGTTTAGACAGACGCAGGTGTGTATAAACGCATTAAGTTTAAGTCATATCGAAACTTGTTAGATGAAATTAACCCAATATAGGAAAAACGGAAATGAGCGAAAGTGGTCCAAATTTGGATCATCAATTTTAAATCTGAAATAAAATTCATGTGCAGGTCCAAAACGACCGCAGTGCACCTATACTTGCCGCGATAGCGAGCATACACAGTACGCATATACGCGTGGGCATCACACTCGATCTCTCTCTCTCTCTCGCCAATGTCTGCATAGCGCTATCTCCTTCTCGTACATAACCACTACGCTGCTCTCAACGCTATCTCCTTCTCGTGCCAACCATAAACGTTGCATTGTCTGATAGCACGAGCACATGAGGCATCAAAACAATGCCACGTGCTTACTCAGCAATAGTGCAACGTTAAAATGCTCAATTTCTTATGCTGGAAACTAAGGTTGGAAATAATAAACACTTAACTCTAAGTTGAAAATTCCAACCTGCACCAACTCTGATGCAAATTGAAATAAAAATGTTCCTTCTGAAAAGAATATAAAATACTTCAAAGCATTTTACTTCTGTAAAATGCTGAAGAGGTTTCTGCCTCGCAGGTGCGAAGTCCACGGTAGGAAATTAAGCTACCTGGCTCGTCAAATTTACAAACGCTGCTGTCGAGGCACATCGGATAAAAGTTATCATCACAATCTACTGAGCAACCTGGCACAGGCCAGAACTACTCATACTTTTGCCCGTTCGAACGACGGGATCAAAGATCAATTACAATTTCGAGACGCAATACTTAGCCCGTAAGTCGCAATGCGTCCTAACCCGTTTTAGCGGGAATATATTTGTTTCAAACTGATAACGGGAGCAAGCAGCCGGGATTGACGGGTATAACTATCGAAATCGTATTCTTGATCCGGACGTGAAATCAAATCTCCATCCGACGGGAGGTAGGGCCGTAACGGGAGCGTCTCTCGTCACGTCCTATCCAGATCAGAGGAAATAAAAACTTTCGCATTCTCTCGCTAAATTGTAAACCTAAACTAAATTGTAAGAATTGTAAAATTGTGAACATGGTAAAATAATTCCATGCCACGTTCACAAATTGGCGTGGTAAAGGTTCGTAACGGGAGTGTCGTTTGTCTCGCGTTCTATTCACCTACTTAAAACAAAGTTAGGTCAGCCTAGAAAATTTTATTTTTTCTTGAATCTCAAAACGAGACCGAGTAATTTTCTCGGAAGGCTGCAGTTCTCCTTTATGAGGAATAGAAATATTTTCGACTTATCATAAAAGTGAATTCAGAGAAGTAACAAGTGTTCGCGCGTGTTTGTGTGAGCGAATACCGTAAGGGACTAGAGTGGATCACTTGATCCACGCAACGGAAAAAAGGGCTTCGCCCGCTCTGACAAAAATTAGAGGAAAAGGAAAGTCCGAAGGTCACCTTCGTTCCTTTTGGGTTTAATTTTCCTCCTTCAGCGACGAGCGGTACTACTAAGAAACAATTTTTGGTGAGCTGCATCATTAATTTTTATTATATGTACGCCATCACGCCACATCCTAAATATGAAGAATGTGCTCTATGAATTTGCTTGTTCGTGTTTTTGATGATCGTGTTTTGATGTCTGGGAAATTCTTGAAGTGTAAATTTTATTATTAAATCGACACACCCCGCGGATTCCTTTTCATAAATTACGGGGTAACGACTCTCAGGTCGAGATTAGGGGTAACGACCCACAATAATAATAACGAAGTGTATCGTCGTCCCGAAATTCTGGACGAGTAGTGAAGTATTTATCATATTCGTGGCTAGTCATCCCGAATTTTCGGGACGACTAGTCCATCCCCCTTTTCAACTCCCCTAATTTTTCAGGACGACTAGACACAGCCTAAAAATAAAATATAGAAAAGACGGGCCTCTCGCCCGTCCTTCAGTTTAGGGGAACCCTCCCCCCACGGGCAATCAAAGTACCAGAATTTTCTTATTCTTATTTTCTTGAAAAATTAGGCAGCATTTTACCGGGGATTATATGAAGGAAATATTTGTGTTTTTATCGTACTTGACATTTCACGTGAATATTTAGTCAGTTACAAGATTTGTTTCAGTAGGAATGAAATTTACTGAAAATAAACATTCTATTTAGCACTGTAAAGGAAGTATTATTTCAGAGGTAATTTTAGGTATTGAAATGCGATTGAAAAACTGTCTACAGTCGTACTGCATGTTATTATATGTATACAAGTTATCATATTTCAAAAAAGCACATGAAAAATATGATACCGCAAAAAAAGAGATCTCTGGTTTTTACAGAGAATGTTTGATAATATTTCAAACAGTTTCTGATAATAATTATGAGTAACCATTCTGAAGATTTTGTGATAATATATCACTAAAAGCATAATGCTTTATCGGGCGTAGCAAAGAACGTTTTGTTTATTTATAAATAAACGGCGTACAAATATAAGGGGTGCTTAAACCAAAACAAGCCCGAATTTCAACGTTCAGTCGTTAGGCTTTTCTTAACTATCGTATGCTGAATACCCTTAGATTCGAGAATACCCAGGTATTTATATGACTCGTCCTCAGCCATTGCCTCGATGTCATTCCCGAAATCGTTCTATATCTCTGAGGTCCCTGATTCTCCTCTGGTTAAATGCACTGTTCGGCATTCATCTAGTCCAAACTCCATGTGGATATCATTGGAAAACTGTTTTGTAACATCAATCACTGCTGCAGTTTCTCGTCTGAACTAGCGTATAGCTTCAGGTTATCCATGTATAGAAGATGGGTCTCTTGATGACCATCCTCGTTATCATTCACTCGGAACCCATGAGACATGCTATTTAGTGTTTTGCTCAGTGGCTTCAAAGCTAAACAGAACCATAATGCACTGAAGGAGTCTCCTTGGAATATACCCGTCGTAATGCGTATTGATCTAGTTATCCATGGTTGTCCATGATCCAAATACTTTATTCTTGTACCCCAAAGCATCATAGCATGACTTAGGAAGTCAATGTTGCGGGGGCAAATTTTGTACACTTTTAAGACTTCAAGCAAATAGTCATGTGTTACGGAAGGAAACGCTTGCTTGTAGTCAATGTATGCCATGTGCAAGTTTCTTTGATGTATACGAGCTTGCATCATGGCAACAGCGTCTATGGTGACTAGATCTTTACTGCCTCGGGAGTTTTTACAACATCCTTTTTGTTCTTCTGTAAGGATGTCATTCTCGTCGCAGTGAGAATATACCTTATCTGCTATGATAGCTGTAAGACATTTATATATTGTTGGAAGACAGGCTATCGTTCAAAATTCAGATGGATTTTGAGCGCCTGGTTTTTTAGGCAACATATACGTAGTACCCTGGAGCATAAAGCCTGGCATCAGATCTGGGTGTTCGATGATCTTCTGAAAACACCTTGCCAACGCAGGATGCACACTAGTCAGGTATTTGTACCAGAAGTTGTGCACCATATCTTGACCTGCAACTTTCCAGTTACTTGCTTTTTTCAAAACGGCTGAAACATCTAAAGCTGTAACGTTAGTCAGCTCCATTTCAGGGTTATTGCTTGCTCTTGTTTTCTGTAGTTGGAACCACGCAGTGTCTAAATTGCTTTTGTGAGTTTTTTCCCAAACATCCTACAAATAGTTAATCATTTCTTCCAATTGAGGGACTTCGGTGTCTTGTTGGTTATTTGGCTTTGTACTCAGTTCACGATAAAACCTTCTTTGATCTGCCTGAAAGGTTCGATTTTGTCGCCTTTTTACACTACTTTTCTTGTACCGGCGCGGCGCAGTCTAGCAGTTAGAACATCAAGTCTCTGCCGTTGGGAGTCTATAATCTCATGCCATATTGCTGGTGTCAATGTCTCGATGTACCGAGGGTGGATGATTTTAATAAAATGGTGCATCAGCTTTCTGGTTCGATTTCCTTTCTGATATTGAGTCAGTCGACCCAACTTGCACCTTACTTTGCTGACATCCATATCCAACCTGATCTTCCATGGTGGATATCGCTCCTTTCATGGGGCAAATGCTGCATTCATAGGCCTAGTTCTGTGGCCTAGCGTTCTAACGGTTGCCACAGCTGAACAGTATACAAGAGTTTGCACCTCCAACGCATTTAGGTAAAACCTTTCAAGGTGCTGCAGTTTTTCTGAGACTTCGCTGTTCAGATCATCGTCATGGCCACGGACTAAGTCAAGCGACTGATGATATGAGGATGTTGTAAGTTAATTTATTATGATGTTACAAATCATTTGCAATGATGTTGTAGATACAAAATTAGAAGCATGGTGTAGTTTGCAGTTTGTTTTTACCAAGGTTAACCTTACACAGCGGCCGTGAGTGTTGGAGGTGACAACAGTCACCTTATGCCTTATATACACCTTATATACACCTTATATAAAAAGGCACATTATACCATTAAGCCATTTTCCTTTCGGGGTAGGCGTAACTTGCTCGGTTGGAAAATATTAGTGCGTATATGGGTATATAGGTACAGAGTAGATAGGTATAAGTTAAATAGGGGTATAGGTGTAAAGCGGGTAGGTATATAGGTATAAGGTATATAGGTATACAGGTGTTAAGTATAGATATTTTAGATTGATCTGGAATTCTCGTGTTATTTGTTTAAATGACACGTTTATTCCGGAACACTGCTGAGACCCAGGTTACTGCTCAATCTCTCTAGCGATCGCCCCAAGTGAAGAGCCTCAAAAAAATTATTATGTATGGTTCTCCACTTGGGCCCATTAGTATCCAAGGTCTTTGTTTCAGGCGTCATTAATTCTATTGTCACTCTGTTTACAAACTATTTGTCGCCACACTTTTCTCTCCTGGCATACTACTCTAGCTTCCTTCACGTCCATGCATTTTTTCATGCAAGCTCTTGTGTTTCTATGGCTTCTTATGTCTCTGCGGATTAACGTCTGATTCACAGATTCTAACCATTCTTTCGGCGGTCTACCTCTGGGCATTCTGCCATTTACTTTACCTTTATACACTTGTTTGGTCAGTCGTTCATCTTTCATTCTTTCAAGATGTCCGAACCATCTTAATGGATTTCTTCCCCATATGTCAACTAGCGTCTGTCCTGTACCGCATTCTTTGAGGATTGTCTCGTTTCGGACTTCGTCCATCAGTGTTTTCCCGCATATTATGCGAAAAGGTTTCATGCCGATCGCGTTAATTTTACTCCTGTCCTTTTCTTGACAGGTCCAAGTCTCGCTACCGTATAGTACAGTCGGTACGAATATAGAATTATGTATGGCCATTTTAGCTTTTTTGATATGTTTTTATTTGTGAGGATGGACCCTGCTCTACTGATAACCTGATTACTCTTATTTATGCGCCTATGTAACTCCTTATCTATTTTTCCTTCGCTAATGAATAGACTACCTAGATATACGTACTTGTCAACTTTTTCCAATCTCACATCATTTAGGACAATGTTGCACATTGTTTTCTCACTTTTTCCCTCGAACACCATGATTTTTGATTTATTTACGTTAATTTTGAGTCCCATATCCTTCATCCTTGTGTTAAGTATATTCAACATTCTTTGCAAGTCCTTGACTGATTCTGCTATAACAATATTGTCATCTGCGAAAGCCAACCCACGTACCTTGATGGTTTTGAGATCTATACCTTCTTCGTCAAAGAGGGCAGTTCTTAGACACTTATCCATGAATATGATAAATAGCCACGAGGACATAACGCATCCTTGCTTCACGCCTTGCATAATATCGAACCAGTCACTTAGTTTCCCATTTAACCTTACACTCGCTTTACTACCTGTATATATTATTTTCATTGCTTTTAGGAGCACTCCATTTACTCCATACTCTTTAAGGACTTCCCAAAGTTTACTTCTATTTACCTTGTCAAATGCTTTTTATAGGTCAATAAATGCACAGAAGACTTTCTTTTCTACTCTCAAGTTTTTTTCTGTGATCTGTTTTAGGCTAAATATCTGATCTGTCCATGACCTTCCTGGCATAAATCCACTTTGGACTTCCCATATCTTTTCTTCTGTGATGTCCATTACCCTTAAAATAATTATTTTTTAGTATATTTTACTTGTGGTACTTAGTAGGCTGATAGCTCTGTAATTACTTCAGTTGCTTTTATCTTCCTTTCTTTTGTATATTGATACGATAATCGCTCTTCTCCAATCGTCTGGGACCTCTCCCGTCTCGATACATAAGTTTATCAATTCGCACAACCTGTGAGGTATTTATTCGCCCCCGTATTTAAGTATTTCAGTGCTAATACTGTCTACACCAGCAGCCTTACCGTTTTTCAAGTTCTTAATTATGTCTCTGACCTCAGTGACACAGACTTTTTCAATTGGGTTTTCTAATGCATTATGTTTTATGTCGCAGTTTTGTTGCCCTATATCTTCACCTCCTAATAGTTCTTTAAAAGAGTCTTTCAAGGCGACCACTATCCCGTCTATATCATATCGCATTTCACCTTTGCTGTTGCTCATGCTAACAAACTCTGTACTTTTACTTTCCTTCAACTGTTTATATAAAAGTTTTATAATTCCTTCATAGCAGTTTTGTATTTTGTTCTCTTCTTCTGTTCTAATTTTCTCTGTACTCTCTTTGACTATTCGCTGAACTTTCCTCTTTTTGTGTCTGTAATCATTTTCAAGTATATTTCTCTCCTCATCGCTAAGACTTGTCATGTGCAACGTTCTTTCGCATGCTTCTTTCTTTTCTTTTTTGGGCTGCCTAAATTTAATCATTCCACCATTGATCACCAGATTTTCTTCCTACAACCGCCGTACCACATACTTCGGTCGCAGTTTTAACGATGATATCCCGTAGCAAAGTCCACGTGCCCTCTATATCTTTATTGTTTAATAACCCCTTCCAAACTAAGAGGTAATGATCAGTATTGAATTCGAAACCCCTCATGACTCTTGTATCTTCAACTAATTCTCTCAGTCTTTCATCCGCAATAACAAAGTCAATTATACTGTGGCTATTTTCTCTACGCCAGGTGTATATGTGGATCATTTCATGTCTGAACCAAGTATTTGTAATAAATAGGCCCTTTTCTAAGCATAAGACTACTTTTTCCCCGTTATAGTTTTTTCTTGTTGGATCCCCAAATTTACCTAGTACCCTTTCTGTATCTGTATCCTAACGTTGGACACCGACTCATCCGTTCATATCACCTAGCAGAATTATTCTTTCACCTTGATCGCAACTACATATTGTATCATTTGGAATGTCCCAGAAGGGGCCTTTCACTTCTCTCGGGTCTCTATCAACTGAGGCCTAGCACTCTATGATAAATAATCTTATGATTCCTACCATAATTCTAGTCCACAACAATCTGAGTGGTATAAAACCATGATCTTTGTGACTGTCTTGCTTTTTCATTCATAATTCAACCGAAATCATGTTCAAATTAAGCAGTAATTAGTCGTATGGTGGGGAGTCAAGTTGTAACGTCAGTCCCACCAAAACTTCTGTTACTGGGAAGGGGGAAGGAAGGGGGGTGATGACATGAGAAAGGAAACCAAGAGTCTCAAGAGGTTGGTGATTTATGCTGAGAAGGTCACCAGCCTTCAGCAGCGTTGTATTAGATAGGAGATGATGTGTTCCCATCTGTTGAAATCCGGCGTAACTCTAAACGAGGAGCCAATGAACTTTTTTTTTTTTTTTTGAATAATTGAATTAATAGGCTATACGCGGTTATAAATCTTGTATGAAATCCACAGTTTAAAGGAAAAATGACGAACAAGTTTACCTCAATAAAAATTAATAAAAATGGGTATAAAATAAAAACTCATCTTTTAAAACAGGTTGCAGACTCTTCCATTCTCTGTCTAATTCCAAATTACACTTTAGTCACGCAGTTAAAAAATATTTTATGAATATATGTGCATACATAAACAAAGTTTATAGAAAAATAATCAAACTGTAAAATTTTACATTTCGATTTTCCCTATTTTCAAATAACCGACCGACTTCTCAGAGCGCGAGAGACAGACTAAATTTTTTTGGACAAGGTGCTGATTGCAAAGAGTCCAATTACAAGTGGGCTTCATCTTTCAAGTTTGACCGTTGGAAATATTGAGTGCTTTAAAATTTTATAAATACTCTCGGATGTGTAAGAACAAAGAAAATCTTAAAATATTGCGCAGTGCTGGATTTATTATAAGCAAATTAAAATAAAAATTAAAATATTATTACAAGTTCTTTAAATGCGATAAAGAGTTATATATAAATATATCTATTTAATTTTCTCCTGCTTGAAATATTAAATTAGGTATAATAATTGAACTGCAATATTATACGTTTCAGGGAGAGTTTCAAACTGTATTTAGGGACCCTGAAAGTAACGCGCCAAAGGGAAAAGTCATCGATTCAATTTCCGAGTTTTCAACCACCTTGAAGTATCTGAAAGTCACCCCCCCCCCCCCGCCTTATCATTACCTGAGGAAAAATTGTACTTCAGCAAACATTAATACAAATTGGTATAAAATAAAAACTCATCTTTTAAAACAGGTTGTAGACTCTTCCATTTTCTGTTTAATTCCAAATTACAATTTAGTTACGCGGTTATGAAATCTTTTATGAATATATCTGCATACATAAAGAAAGTTTATAAAAAAATAATCAAACTGTAAAATTTTACATTTCGTTCTTTCCCTATTTTCAAATAACCGACCGACTTCTGAGAGCAACAGAGACAGACTGAATTTTTTTGGACAAGGGGCTGATCGCAAAGAGTCCAACTACAAGTGGGATTCATCTTTTAAGTTTGACCGTCGGAAAAATTGAGTGCTTTACAATTTTGTAAATAAAAAATATCAAATACTGCGCAGTCCTGGATTTATTGTAAGAACATTTTTGAAAAATGAATTAAAATATTATTATAAGCTCTTTAAGTGCGATAAAGAGTTATATATAAATATATATAATTAAAAAAAAAGTTAAACAACCACCGCAGGGTACCACTAAGAGCAACTGCCATTTATGAAAAAAATGTCAATAGCCCCCAGTAGAACCGCGGTAAAATACACCTATGGCCACGTGTCACATCCGTGAGATGAGTGGTCACAGGGCACGACGAAATCACAACGAAAGGCCGGCGAAATCCTCGTGTGTCTTATGGGCACGAAGCGACCTAAGGATGATAGCTTTCTGCATCCATCTCGCAAGTGCCTTGGCATATTTTTGGCACGCGGGTATGGTTTCAAGGTTACGAACCAGTGATAATTTCGCACCTCCGAGAGCACCTATCACAAGGACAATTACTCGTACCGAATATTTTGGGTACAATCGTTACAGCTCTCTTTTAAGGTCTTGATACCTCTCCTCTTTCTTTTCCTCCTTTGCAGTGATGTTGTATTCGGACGGAGCCGAGAATTCGATCACGAATATAGTTCGTTTCTCGAAGTCTTGGAGAGCAATGTTTGGTCTCGAGTGCGCAACAGAGACTGCTGCCCGAAAATCGTAGTTCTAGAAAATCTGGCACTTTTCGTTTCGGACAATTGACTCCATATCCCTTGGAGCATTCGGCAGGGCAGGGTCGCGACCAACACCGTAAGAGCGACAAAGGTGGTAATAAAGTACTCTTAGGGCCGCATTATGTCTATAGATATACTTTGTTCCTGCGTGGGTCGGACACCCCGATAGTATGTGTTCTAGGTGCATGACACGCTCTGCACCTATCACTGGGAACTTCTTGACATAAAATGCGGGCGCGGTATGCTAAGGTAGAGATTACACCGTCCTGGCATGCAAAAATAAAGCCCTCTGTACCTGAATTGAGCCCTGATGATTTGACGAAAGCAAAAGTTTGCTCCTTCGACAAGGACTGTTTTTCTACATTTCTGTGAAAATTTACGTGCATTTGCTTGTCGAGTAGCTCTTGGTGAAATTTTCTAACCTCTGCTTTCTTTACTTCGGCTTTTAGACGTGAAGCATCTAGATGTAGTAATGCACTTGCCTTACTTCTGATGTTAAATTCAGGCCAAGGGCCTCGGCAGCTTGCTCCGCGGCTTTGTAAAGGAACGCTCCTTCGCCAATCATCTCGTGGTTTCTGACCATCTTTAGGAGAGGACCTCTGCCATTCGCAACGATGTGAGCTGTACTTAAAACAATTCGGCTATGAAGACACTGGAGATTCAGAAGTCCGCGTCCGCCTTGACGGCGTGAAATGTATAATCGCCGAACTGACGAATTGATATGCAAGCTTTTATGCATATGCATGATCTTACGCGTGGTGACATCAAGGGCCTTAAGCTCGTTCTTCGTCCATTGAACCAGCCCAAACGAGTAGAGTAGAACCGGGACGGCAACCAGGTTAGTCGCAGATACCTTGCTCAACGCCGACAGATTGGAAGACCAAATCTGTCGAAGAAGATGCTTGTATCTGCTTCGGAGAGACTCCTTCACTGATGTTACGTCCTGAATGCGGCTTTCAGGCACGCCCAGGTATGTATAGGTCTCTCCAGTGTTAAGATGTCTAATAACACTTATATCCACAAGCTCAGGGTCCTTGGGAACGTCAGTAATCTTTCCTTTCTTCAAATGAATTTTGGCACACTTGTCCAAACCAAAGTCCATCTCAATCTCTCCTGTGTAGTTCTTGACGATGTTTATAGCATTTGGAACTTTGCTTCAACCAGCGGCATAGATCTTCAGGTCATCCATATAAAATACATGAGTGACCTTATGCTCACGCTGATTAGTGTCGCCACAGAGGTATCCAGGAGAATTTCATAGTGCGAGATATAGAGGCAGAAGAGTGATGAGAAAAAGCAAAGGGCTCATACTATCCCCTTGAAAGACGCCCCTCTGGAAGGTGACGTTGTTCGTCGGTTTCGGTTTCTATTCCCTTGGAATAGAACCGTAGGGCTTATGACAAAGCCACCGAACGCGTCCTCGGGTTGCGGATGGAGGGTCCCCGTACCAAGGGTTTCTGCTGAATATGGTTACAATAATTAATAAGCAGTCGCGGACAATTGTCCAGGGATGGTCCCGAAGGAATAACCCCTAAGCGAAGGTGTGAGAACCGTGCCGAAAGCTGCATGGCACCTGGGTGAGGTGTCTTTAACGGTGACTCTGGGATACCGGGCGACGTCTCAGAGTACAGCCTTATCCTTGCATGCGGGGCTCTACAAGGATTGACAAACCCTTTCCCTAGCTGCTCGTGGGAACAACAATGAAACCAACAAACCACCAAAATGTTGTAGATGCGGTTCAAAACGATCGAACGCGCAGAGCACCCGACAATGGATCGGCAAACAATGCCGATCAT
>CAKNXH010060750.1:52836-90876 GCA_932178445.1 Andricus quercusramuli
TTTTTCATTTCTACATCAACTTTGAATTATGTGAATAAAAAAAGTCTTGCGTCAAAATGAAATAATTATTGTTATGTCAACATTTGATAAACTTTTTTAATAAATGTTAGGTACATAACTGTTCATTATTTGTTTTATTTAGATTTTTTAAGATATCATTCCCTAGCAGATAGCCAATATGTAATAATGGTAAAATTATTCCAAATTACCGGAGAGTATGAATTTTCGAGAAGAAAACCAAGTTACAACAAATAATAATTTGAATTTTTGACAAAATATTTAGATTTTCAGTTGGGAAAATTGATTTTCAACAACATGAAAACGAATTTTCAACTAAATTTATGAATCTTTGACCAAAAAAAATGAACTATTCAGAAAGTAGTTCCATTTTCAACTAAAATTTTTAAGCTAAAGAGATGAATTGTAAACAAAAATATAATAATTAATATTTAGAAAAACAAAATGTTTCAATTAGAAATAAACATAACTGCATTCAACCAACAGTAAAGAATTTTCAACAATTTGCTTGAATTTTCTACTGAAACATATAAATTTTCTATTACCATTTTTGTTGCATTTTCAAATAAAGAAACTTATTTCTGCAGGAAAAAAATCTTTTTTGTGATAAAAAACTAGTAATTTTGTTGAGGAACATTCTGAAGCACAGAATCCTGATCGAAGTCAAGGATGAAAAAGAAACAGGCATCACATACCAGATAACTAATCTTAAAAAGTGATAAAGACGATATAATTACTATTGTTATTATTATTGTTATGTCAACATTTCTCGAACATTTTAATAAATATTAGGTTCATAAATATTCATGATTTTTTTTATTTCGAGTTTTTAAGATAACATTTCTTAAACAGATAGCCAATGTAATAAAATAGTACAATGCCAAATTACTAGAGAATATGAATTTTCAACGAAAAAATTAATTTTCAACAAATAATTTGAATTTTTAACAAAATATTTAGATTTTCAGTTGAAAAAATTAATTTTTACAAAGAAAAACAAATTTTCAACGAAAGTTATGAATCTTCAATAAAAAAGTGAACTTTTCAGAAAGTTGTTCCACTTTTAAATAAAATTTCCAACCCTAAGAAGATGATTTGTAAACAAACGGTTAATAATTAATATTTGAAAAATGAAATATTTGAATTAAAAATCAAAAATAACTGCATTGAACCAACAGAAACGAATTTTCAACTAAATGCATGAATTCTCTACTGCAAAATATAAATTTTCAATTGCAATTTTTGTTGCATTTCCAAATAAAGAAACCTATTTTTGCAGAAAAAAAATCATTTTTGTGATAAAAAACTAGTAATTTTTTTGAGGCACATTCTGAGCCACAGAATCCTGATCAAAGTCAAGGATGAAAAAAAACAGGCATCGTATACTAGATAACCTATATTAAAAAGTGATACAGACGATATAATTACTATTGTTATTGTTATTCGGAAATTTGCTTTAAATTTTTAATAAATATTAGGTACATAACCATTCATTAGTTTTTTTATTGAGATTTTTCAAGGTGGAGAAAAGTCTCTAAAGGTATTGGTTGTATAATATTTGCATCTGTTCATTTTTACACGAACTGTTGATGCATCCAAAATCTCCTACCATAACTTGTAGTTATTTACTACAAGAAACTATCCACCTAAAAACATTACCCGAATCGGGTAGTGCCACGCCTACCCCGAAAGGAGAATGGCCTAATGGTATACATTCATACATACATCTAATAGATCTGGCCCTTAACAAATTATTTCATTTTGACGCAAGACTTTTTTTATTCACATAATTCAAAGTTGATGTAGAAATGAAAAAGACTAATTCATTGATCTTTATTTGAAAATGCAAATGAAAACTGCAGTATAAAATTAATCTGTTTTAGTAGAGAATTCAAGCAATTTGTTGGAAATTCTTTTCTGTTGGTTGAATGAATTTATTTTTTACATCTAATTAAAACATTTTGTTTTTCTAAATATTAATTATTATATTGAATGCTATCTTAAAAAATCTAAATAAAACAAATAACGAACAGTTATGTACCTAACATTTATTAAAAATGTTCATAAAATGTTGATAAAATAATAATAACAATAGTAATTATATCGTCTTTATCACTTTTTAACATTAGTTATCTAGTATATGATAACTGTTTTTTTTTATCTTTGACTTTTACCTGCATTGTGTGCTTCAGAATGTGCCTCAACAAAAATACTAGATTTTCATCACAAGAAGAAATTTTTATTTTCCCCAAAACGCATTCTCTGTATCTGAACGGGTTCGGGACGTTTCAGTTTTGCCACATCTAGGTGGTGCATTTGAGAAAGCGCACACCTAGTTCGGTGCACTCGAAAGCGCTCTCACCTAGTTCGGGGCATTTATAAATGCCCACTCCTATGTGCGTGCGGTTTAAACGCCGACTGGGCGTTTCCGGGTTCGGAGCCTGACATATATATATATATATATATATATATATAATTTTCTCCTGCTTGAAATATGAAAATAGTTAAAATAATTGAACTGAAATATTATACGTTTCAGCGGAATTTTTAAACAAATAAAGGTAATATTACAATTTGTATGAAGAAATCAGATTATATTAGGGATATGGAGGATTTACTTTCCAATCGTGATAACTTTGAATTATTGAGTGAAAATCCCTTAAAACAATTAAGAAGAGACACTTTCAAGATGCTGGACAATTGGAGAAAGAAAGGACTTTTGGGAAAGGATAAAAGATAGACTGATATAAATACTGAGGACACAGTTCTTGCAAGATGTCATAGTTTGAGAAAGATTCATAAAGTGGGCTATCCTTTGACAATTGTTGTTTCAACTATTAACACTCCAACGAAATGTTTAGAACAAAACTATAATTTGATACTTAAAGACTCAATTAAAACTTCTAAATACAATATTAAAAATAGCTGGGAATTTCAAAAAAATATTATTCAAAAAATTGTCCCTAATGTCCATGTAATAATTTCTTTGGATGTTGTTGCAATGCTCCCAAATATACTCCTTGAATTAGTTAAGAAGGCAATTTTAAATAGATGGGACAATATAAGGACAAGTACTCGATTAAGTCAAAAGATTTTATTGAAGGGATAGTTTTCATTATGAATTCAACTTATTTTAAATTTAATGGTTCTTTTTAGAGGCAAAAGTTTGACACTCCCATAGGTTCAGTCATTTCTCCGATTTTGGCAGAAATGGTTATGGAAGATTTGGAAGTCTTTGCTTTCAAGAAGCTGGATTTTGTTTTGCCCTTTTACTTTCGGTATGTTGGTGACACCTTGTTATGTGTTTCTCTAGCAAAGTTACAGGCGGTTTTTGATGCTTTTAACAGTTTTCATCCAAAACTTCAATTTACCCACGAAATAGAAAAAAATAGTAAAATCAGTTTTTTGGACGTAGAAGTAATTAAAGATGGGGATTGTGATATTATTACGAATTGGTACAGGAAAAATACATATTCAGGTAGAATTTTAAATTTCTTTATGGCTCATCCTTTTCAAAACAAAATTGCAGTAATCAAAAACTTAGTCGACAAAGCTCTAGGTTTGTCCCACATTTCATTTCACAAAGAGAATTTGAATATTGTTAGGAATATCCTTTTTTTGAATCATTACCCAAAAAAGTTGGTTGAGCAACCAATCGTCATTAGAATTAAACAAATCGAAAACAAACAAACTAACATTTTAGCTACAGATAATCAGAAGGAATTGAGAGAATATAGTTCTTTTAATACTTTTGTTTTTCCTTTTTTTGGTCAAATTTCTAAATCTATTCAATTCACGTGAAAAAAATTTAATATTCACACTATTTTCCGTATACCATTTAAAATGGATTCAATAATAACTTTTGGTAAAAATCCTTTAGACAAATTTGAAAAGGGTGGTGTGGTTTACAGGATCACTTGCAAGATCTGTAAGATGAATAACGTGGGACAGACTGGCAGACTTCTTAATACTAGGGTGGAGGAACACAAAAGTGATGTTCGCTAGACATACGAGAGGGTTTGTTTATGTTGACCATGAGTTTGATTGGGATAATGTTGAAATTTTACATAGTGAAAGCAATGAGAGAAAGAGAGAATTCATGGAAATGCTTTATATTAAAAAACAAAATAAGTCCTCTATTAATTTCAAAACTGATTTAGATAGATTAAACAAAAGTTATTCAAGTATGATTAATTACATCTAGTTTTCATGAGTCTTGACTTTCTCTTATTTCTTGTTTGTTGTGACGGATTAGCCTATTGACCCACATTCAGATCTCAGGTATCGAGGAGACAGCATCGCTGCTTGGTCGCTGTTCCCACCTGTTTTAATTTTTCTAGCCTTGATAGGGGTGCTGTGTGAGCACTGGAACGTTAGTAAATACCTTGCATGCTTATTTATTGTGATTCGAAAAAAATAAAAATAAAAAGGACGAAAGAAAGAAAAAAAGAGAAGGAAGGGGATTTGGTTGGTTGCCTTCTCATTTTTCTTTCCTCTTTTATTTTTGTCTTAAGAAACAAATATTTTTATTTTGTTTTTTAGGAATTGCAATAGGAACATTTTGTGGTGGTTGTCCAAATTGTATCGTAGAATTCTTGTTTTATTTTCAGGAATTCTATATATTGACTTCATTATTGGACGTTAAATGGGATTTTGAATTGGATTTTAGTCTGATTCAAAATTCATGAATTTCAATTTAGCTGACTTGGATTGGAGCTCATTTCTACCTCCCCTTTTTTTCCTTTATATATTATGTTTTTTAATCAGATCAAATTTACATATGGTCCTGAAGCCTTCAGAAACGTTAAATTATGGTGTGATTGTGGTACCCTGCTCCCAATGAATAGTCCAATTCTAGTTGTAATAAGTTGTTTATTTCACACTTCACAAGAACCACCAATACTTCACAACAGAGCGATTTATCACATAATTAATGAACTAAACTTAGTCTGTATTTCGATCTACATTGATCACGATCTAAACGCCCTCAGGGCTGCAGGCGAACTGACTCTTAATCGGTCGCTCCCACATACGCCGATCCATCCCCACTCTCACTAACTGCCGGTCTCCACAGTGATATCAACCAAAAATTAAGAGGCAGTATCCTTCAAAAAAGGTTTTTGATTGAATGTCGAAGAAATGATGTTTTACCTATAACATATCTTTCTTGGATAACAAATTTAGAGATTTTGTTTTTCACAGTAATTTTTGCAATAGACAATTCGAACATAATTTAAAGAAATTCAAACTCTCAATGCTGAATTTACTGATCAAGGATGTGTCAAATCATGTTAATTTTTTAAAAGTAAAAATCTCAAAAATTAAAAGTGAATTATAATTATGTTTACAACAAGATAAAATCCTTCATCTTCTAAAACACCAGATTTTCCTTAATCAAAGATTTTTAAACAATGATAAAAAGCATGAGAACAAACTTTCTATTTTGATTGATCAACAAACTAATATGCCAGAGCAAAATTTGAATTTACACAAAATTTTTGAAGAAGAAGACAAGGATCCTTGGTTTGTAAGTTTAGCAAATATTCAAATTCCTGATTTAGTTACATATATTGTCAGATTAGGTTAATAGACCAGTGGAATTGGACATGAAAATCGAGTCAATTAACCAAAATTCCAAAGTTCTTCAAAAAAATTCTATAGTTGTTTTTTTTTATGTTGAACATAAAATAACATTTTTCAAAACGTGATTTTGCAAACTTGAGTGAGTAATTATAAATTCAGTCTCTATCTTGTATTAAATTTACAAAGCTTTCGTGATATGGCAACACTATTAATTATGAACAAATTATTATTTTGGTAATCACTCCCCAGCGAAAATACCGAAGGTTTTGCAAAATGTTTGTTCTGCTTTTTTGTATTGAGAAGAGGCTATTATATGATTCGCGAAACTAAAGAAATAACGCAAATGATCGTTTTTTAAATTATTGTTAAATTTTTTGAAATTCGACTCCCAAAATTCCAGAGAAAATTGCGAAGGTTGCGTTTTTGGGTAGCAAACGTTAGAAATGTCGAGATTTGAAAATGATCAAATTTGCAAAACGTTGTTCGGCCGGCAATAATATTTGAATTGCAATTAAACAAATTAGTTACTTTTGCAAACAAGCCAAAAATTGCAAATATTCTGCAAATCCTACTGTGTAACAATTTGCAAAACCTTCGGTATTTTCGCTGGGGAGTCATAAACAAAATAATAAATTGTTTATAATTGATAATGTTGCCAAGTAGTGAACAGTTTGCAAATCTAATATGATGTTAGTACTTAGTTAATTATTACTCAGTACGATTTGTAAAATTTTTGTCATTTTTGGCTAGTTTACAAAAGTAAATAATTTGTTTAATTGCAATTTTAATATTATTTATTATTGGAAACTTGTTATAAATCATTTCTTGCGAATACTGAAAATGTCATTATATCTAATCCTAAATCTTTTTGAAATTACATACATGCTATTAAAAATGGTAATAATTTGCCTTACGAAATGTTTTTTAACAAAGAACACGCGTACACTAGTGAGGGTATAGCTGAACTTTTTTCCAGACATTTTGAGTCCGTTTATAAAGTACCGATCTCCAGCGATGTCCATTTCGAGCAAACTGATGTTATAGACATCTGCAATTGAGCCACTGGATAGTGTAAGGGCATATAAAATTCACATGGCCGTTCCGGTTGGCCCCTGTTGTCTTTAAAATCGATTTCGAAAATTAAATTTTTCAAACATATAACTTTGTAGAAAATTCCATGGCGCATCTTTTTTCTTGTTATGAAAAAGTTGTATCTTTTACTGTTTCTGAAAAAAAGTGAAAAAACTGGATTTTGTGAAAAACAAAATTTAATAAATATTTTGACTTCAACTCGCTCTAAAAGAGAAACTTTTGCATATTTTCTCATGAAGACTAGAGGAGTTATGCTTCATACTGTTTTAAAGACGGTATGCTGGTTTAAACTTCTCTAGTTTGTTACCAGAAAAAGCTGTTAATTTTTTTATCAAGCAGTATCAAAATAATTGTACGCAACTTTCAAACGCTTCGTTTATCGAGGGAATTTTGAGTAAGCCCAAACTTCAAGAGGAAGAAATGTTCATCAGGGTTTAATGAAGTTTTCTGGAGAGTATTACTTCAATATAATGAATCGTTACAAAAATACGAACATTCAAACATCGCGTCAAAGAGTGATCGAGCGCATGAGAGGTGAAAATACTTCGGCGCCTCGACCTCACCGCCGCGCCGTCCTGTCGTATCTGTTAGGAGAGAAAATTTTCGATCACTTTGTTTATCTAGGTAATTTCACGTGCGCGAAACTTTCAGCAAAAGAAATCTTTATAAGGATATAATAACATTTTTTGGGATTTTTTGCGTCAATTCATCTCACGGTTAGAAAATCATAAGCATTTAATTTGCCTTTCTCGAGCGCTTGAGAGCACGCCGATTCTACTACGCCGAGTCTGACGAAAAAGACTTATCAGAAGAAGAATTCACTTCCGATGAAAATTAGACATAAGGGAACTTATAGACTGACACCAGAGTATATTTTCCGATGAAAATTAGACATAAAAAAACATCTAGGCTGATACCATAGCACATGTATGTACGTATAGTTTCGTCCAAAGATACCTGTGATATTTTTCTAAGCGTTTGAAAGTTGCGTAACATTATTTTGATAATGCTTGGCAAAAAAATTAACAGCTTTTTTTATAACAAACTAGAGAAGTTTAGACGAGCATATCATCTTTAAAACAGTTTGAAGCATAACTCCTCTAATTTTCATGTGAAAATATCCAAAAGTTTGTCTTTTAGAGCGAGTTGAAATCAAAATATTTATTAAATTTTGTTTTTCACAAAATCCAGTTTTTTCACTTTCTTTCAGAAACAGTAAAAGATACAACTTTTTCATAAGAGGAGAAAAGATGCGCCATGGAATTTTCTACAATGTCATATGTTTCAAAAATTTAATTTTCGGAATCAATTTTAAAGACAACAGGGGCCAACCGGAACAGCCATGTGAATTTTATATGCCCTTAACACTATCCAGCGGCTCAATTTGAAAATCAGTAGGAATGAAATTTTGTACAAGCTTTCGAAATTAGATCAGAATGAAGTGGCCCGACCTGACGGTATAGCCCCCCCCCCCCCCACTCCTGAAGTCGTGTCGCTCCGCGTTTATTACTCCATTACATATAATTTTCAACTTGTCAGTTTCGAAAGGTTACTTCCCTCAAGAGTGGAAGAAGGGTATAGTTGTTCCCATATTCAAATCAGGTAACTGTAAGGATGTTAAAAACTATAGACCGATAACTATACTCAATTCCATGGCTAAAGTTTTTGAGAGTATTATTTTTGACCATCTTTACCTTGCTTCCAGTAACATCATTATAGAGGAGCAGCACGGCTTTATGAGAAAGAAATCTACGGAAACTAATCTTTGTATTTACACGCATTCCCTATCACAGAAGCTTGAATTGGGCTCTCAAGTTGACGCAGTATATACTGACTTTTCTAAGGCGTTTGAGACATTTGACCACGGCATTCTAGTGGCTAAGCTCAGAGCTCTTGGGATTACTTCTAACTTACTTTCATGGCTTTCTAGCTATGTGGATGGTAGATTTCAATCAGTACGTCTCAATGGGAAATTTTCTGAAGTTTTTCTCGGCTCGTCTGGTGTACCACAAGGCTCGCATCTGGGACCTCTCTTGTTCCTCCTTCACGTTAACGACATCGGCACATTTATTCAATTTTGCTTCTTTTAGCTTTTCGCTGATGACCTCAAATTATATAAAGAAATGAACTCCCATCTAGATTGTATCGACCTACAGGACGACCTTGATCGGTTGCAAGATTGGTGCACTCTAAATGGGATGCAGCTTAATATTAAGAAATGTGTTGTCATATCATTTTCTTGGAGAAAACACTTTCCTAAGTACAACTATCTCATCGGGGAGGGGAGGTGCTGGACAGGGTCACTCGCGTGCGTGACATTGGGGTCCACTTTGACGAGACACTATCTTTCGATGTTCAGGTTTCTGCCGCTGCAAACAAATACCTTAGATCTCTGGGTTTCGTTACTAGAAATGCTTCTCTAATCAAAAAACCCACTTGCGCTAAAGGTCCTATACTTCTCACTAGTAAGGCCACTTATAGAATATGCATCAGTCATCTGGTCTCCAAAATATGCCGTTCATAAGATCAGACTCGAATGCATTCAGAACCGATTCCTTCGATTCGCGGGTAGACAGCTGGACATGGTTATGAACATACGTGATCACGATTATGACGGGATTAGAGCGCTACTTAATATTCCAAAAATTTGTTCTAGATTCCTCCTTGCTGATTTGCGATTCCTGTACAATATCTTAAATAATTCTATAAACTGTCCTACTTTACTTTCTGAAATTAGATTATATGCACTCGTAAAATCTCTTCGAACAAAGACACTTTTCTATGTACCTCATCATCGCACAAGCTATGGAGTGAATTCGGCATTGTCTAGGATATGTCAAGGAGCGAATCATATAAATAAAAAATTCAACAATGATATTGATTTTTTCGATACTACTGCTACTGAATTTAGCCATTTGTTGCGCAACTCAAACAGAAATCGCGGCCATTATGCTTGTTCAGCTGATTTAGGTTTAAGTTTGCTTTTCAATTAGGTTATAAGTTGATTTGTAATAAAGGGCTCTGCCCGTACACTGTTCTCAAATAAATAAATAAATTATTGCCGGCCTCTCAATGAAAAAAAAAGCAGAAGCAACATTTTGCATAACCTTCGGTATTTTCCCCGGGGAGTGATTAAAAAAATAATAATTTGTTTATAATTAATAATGTTGCCATATCACGAACGTTTTGCAAATTTAATACAAGATAGAGACTGAATTTATAATTACTCACTCAAGTTTGCAAAATGTTTTGAATTTTCGTAGAGCAATGGGGGCAAATGTTGCAAATTAATTTTTTTAAACAAATTGCCGACTTGATCACGTTTTGCAAAAATTTATTTTATGTTCAACATATAAAAAAACAACTATAAAATTTTTTTGAAGACCTTCGGCATTTTTGTTAATTGATTAGCTATTTCCACTGGTCTAAAAGCTTTTAGTAACCATGAGATAAAAAGTAAATCGAAAAAAATGATGGAAATAGTCAAAGATGTTGAATCAAGTATACACAAAGTTCCAATATTGGATCAACAAGATTTCCGAAACAAGGTTTTACATTTGTCAAAGAGTTTTGTTGATAAGAATTGTTTGCACATAAGTAGTATTGATCGTAAAATTTCTGAAGGTTTCAAGGTAACAACAGATTTTTTCTTAAGAACAACCCTGATATAATATTACAGTTTGTATGAAGAAATCAGATTATATTAGGGATTTGGAGGATTTACTTTGCAATCGTGATAACTTTGAATTATTGAGTGGAGATCCGTTAAAACAATTAATAAGAGATACTTTTAAGATGCTGGACAATTGGAGAAAGAAAGGACTTTTGGGAAAGGATATAATATGGACTGATATAAATCAGTATTTATATCAGTCCATATTATATTCTTTCACAGTTCACCACAAAATGCTCCTATTGCAATTCCTAAAAAACAAAATAAAAAGACTTCTTTCTTTGGACGAAAAAAAAAGAGGAAAGAAAAATGAGAAGGCAACCAACCAAATCTCCTTCCTTCTCTTTTTTTCTTTCTATCGTCTTTTTTATTTTTATTATTATCCAACCACGAAAATAAGCATGCAAGTTATTTACCAACGTTTCGGTGCTCACACAGCACCCTTATCAAGGCAAGACAAATTAAAACAGGTGGGAACAGCGACCAAGCAACGACGCTGTCTCCTCGATACCTGAGGTCTGAATGTGGGTCAATAGGCTAATCCGTCACAACAAACAAGAAATAAGAGAAAGTCAAGAATCATGAAAACTAAATGTTATCAATCATACTTGAATAACTTTTGTTTAATCTATCTAAATCAGTTTTTAAATTAATAGAGGATTTATTTTGTTTTTTAATATAAAGCATTTCCATGAATTCTCTCTTTCTCTCTTTCTCTCATTACTTTTACTATGTAAAATTTAATGATTATCGCAGTCAAAGTCATGGTCAACATGAACAAAACTTCTCGTATGTCAAGCAAGAAGACTCTTATAACAACGTCCTAAACGGACATCACTTTTGTGTTCCTCCACCCTAGTATTAAGAAGTATGCCAGTCTGTCCCACGTAATTCATCTTACAGATCTTGCAAGTGATCCTGTAAGCCACACCACCCATTTCAAATTTATCTAAAGGATCTTTACCAAAAGTTATTATTGAATCCATTTTAAATGGTATACGGAAAATAGTGTGAATATTAAAATTTTTTCACGTGAATTGAATAGATTTAGAAATTTGACCAAAAAAAGGAAGAACAAAAGTATTTAAAAAACTATATTCTCTCAATTCCTTCTGATTATCTGTAGCTAAAATGTTACTTTGTTTGTTTTTGATTTGTTGAATTCTAATTGTGATTTGTTGATCAACCAACTTTTTTGGGTAATGATTCAGAAAAAGGATATTCCTAACAATATTCAAATTCTCTTTGTGAAATGAAATGTGGGACAAACCTAGAGCTCTGTCGACTAAGTTTTTGATGACTGCAATTTTGTTTTGAAAAGGATGAGCCGTAAAGGAATTTAAAATTCTACCTGAATATGTATTTTTCCTATACCAATTGGTAATAATATTACAATCCTGACCTTTAATTACTTCTGCGTCCAAAAAACTGATTTTACTATTTTTTTCTATTTTGTGGGTAAATTGAAGTTTTGGATGAAAACTGTTAAAAGCATCAAAAACCGCCTGTAACTTTGCTAGAGGAGCATATAACAAGGTGTCATCAACATACCGAAAGTAAAAGCGCAAAACAAAATCCAGTTTCTTGAAAGCAGACTTCCAAATCTTCCATAACCATTTCTGCCAAAATCGGAGAAATGACTGAACCTATGGGAGTACCAAACTTTTGCCAATAAAAAGATCCATTAAATTTCAAATAAGTTGAATTCCTAATGAAAACTATCCCTTCAATAAAATCTTTTTGACTTGAACGAGTACTTGTCCTTATATTGTCCCATCTATTTAAAATTGCCTGTTTAACTAATTCAAGGCGTATATTTGGGAACATTGCAACAACATCCAAAGAAATCATTACATGGTCATCAGGGACAATTTTTTTAATAAAATTTTTTTGAAATTCCCAGCTATTTTTAATATTGTATTAAGAAGTTGTAATTGAGTCTTTAAGTATCAAATTAAAGTTTTGCTCTGAAAATTTCGTTGGAGTGTTAATAGTTGAAACAACAATTCTCAAAGGATAGCCCTCTTTACGAATCTTTCTCAAACCATATTATCTTGCAAGAACTGTGTGATATGTGATATCTTGAGGTAAATATACCTCAAGATGGAGACGGAGGGTGCACACTCTGTCATCCCTATAAATTCAATTTTTTAATTTTTAACATAACTATTATATAAATTTCTCAACTTCGAATAATCAACATATTAATTAAATTCTACATACTTTGTCATCACTAAGATCCTAGTTATTTTGAAATGAGCACTATAGTTATATCGAGAATGACTATTTTAATACACTTTTTTTGAGAGAAAAAAATTTCTTCGATTTCACTGAGAGCACGAGAGAGAGACTGCATTTTTTTTGGAGAAGGGGCTGATTGCAAACAGTCCAATTACAAGTGGGCCTCATCTTTTAAGATTGACCGTTGGAAATATTGAGTGCTTTAAAATTTTGTAAATATTCTCGGATGTGTGAGAATAAAGAAAATCTTGAAATACTGCGCAGTCCTGGATTTAATGTAAGCAAATTTTTTGAAAAATGAATAAAAATATTATTATAAGTTCTTTAAGTGCGATAAATAGTTATATATAAATATATATATATATTTAATTTTCTCCTGCTTGAAATATTAAAAAAGTTATAATAATTGAACTGCAATGTTATACGTTTCAGGGAGAGTTTCAAACTGTATTTAGGGACCCTGAAAGTAACGCGTCAAAGGGAAAAGTCATCGATTCAATTTCCAAATTTTGAACCACCTTGAAGTATCTAAAAGTCACCCCACCCCTCGGCTTATCATTACATATGGAAAAATTGTACATCAGCAAAAATTAATATAAATTGGTATAAAATAAAAACTCATCTTTTAAAACATGTTGTAGACTCTTCCATTTTCTGTCTAATTCCAAATTACACTTTATTTACGCGTATGAATATATCTGCACATAAACAAAGTTTATAGAAAAATAATCAAACTGTAAAAATTTATATTTCGTTCTTCCCCTATTTTCAAATAACCGACCGACTTCTGAGAGCACGAGAGACAGACTGAATTTTTTTTGGACAAGGGGGTGATTGCAAAGAGTCCAATTACAAGTAGGCTTCATCTTTTTAGTTTGAACGTTGGAAATATTAAGTGCTTTAAAATTTTGTAAATACTCTGGGATGTGTATGAATA
Organism: Andricus quercusramuli; assembly: GCA_932178445.1. Lineage (NCBI taxonomy): Eukaryota > Metazoa > Arthropoda > Insecta > Hymenoptera > Cynipidae > Andricus > Andricus quercusramuli. Next base: position 66,381 of record CAKNXH010060750.1, read on the forward strand.
AAGAAAATCTTGAAATAATACTGCGCAGTCCTGGATTTATTTCAAGCAATTTTTTGAAAAATGAATGAAAATATTATTATAAGTTCTTTAAGTGCGATAAAGAGTTATATATAAATATATAATTATATTTAATTTTCTTCTGCTTGAAATATTAAAATAGTTATAATAATTGAACTGCAATATTACGTCCTAAACTACGAATGAAACGACGTCGTGCTCTACGTATGGAACGACGTCGGAAACCACGTATGAAACGACGTCGGAACCTACGTCGTTCACTATCCCAATTTCCGACATAGTTACCTACGTCGTTTCTCACGTCGTTTCTCACGTAGTTTCCGACGTCTTTCCGACATAGTACACGACGTCGGTTCATGCGTAGTTTACGACGTCGTTTTCTGCCCAGTTTACGTCACCGTTTCCGTCTTGGCGGGAATTTTAAATTCGAATGAAAAATGCAATTTTTTATTACCTTTTTTCAATTGTTTATTGAAATTTCGGAATGATTGGAGAATGAAACAGCATCACTGCAATTAGAATGAAAAATAAATTTCTCCTCAGAATAATAAACTTGGTTCCCGTGGCGGACCGGCCGAACGCAAACATTACGCTACAGCGTAATGGTAAAGTAATGGTAAAGTAATGGTAAAGTAATATGGCATTATAATTAATAAAAGAAACAAAATTAATATGTTAACTGTTGCAATTATAATAAAACGTTGAAATTTACGTTAAATGGTCATGCCGTGATTGCAACAAGTTGCTTTTGCAGCGTTAAAAAATAAAAAAACATAGTGACCGTCATTGCAGTCGGGCCCCTGCATACTGGCAACCCGCTAACGCGGCTTCAAAGGCCCGACTTGAATGACAGCCACTTTGTTTTTTTATTATACGCTGTAGCGTAATGTTTGCGTTCGGCCGGTCCGCCAGGGTCCAGAATTGAAAAAGTGTGGCAAGTGATAAAAGGATTCCGCTAAGAACTCGCACATAATAACCGATCATGATTTTGCAATTTTTTCTCAAATTATTTATTAAAATATTGAAATGTCTTGTTTTGTTGATCTTGATTGTGTTGATTTTTTTATTTTCAATGAGAAATTTACATTTCTCCTGCAGTATATGCAAATAATAATTTTTTCTCTAATAATAGAAATTTTTTGTTGAGGTTCCTGAGTATGCCTTTCTGAAGGCGTTTTAAATTCTGGGAATACGAGTAATATTGGTGACCTACAGAGCGAGAATAGTGTGTACAATACCTACCTTATTTATACGATTCTCTGTAATGCGCCGCCTTCATATATTTTTTGCAAGTAAGAACTCAACAAGATATGCAAATAAATCAATCAATATCAATCAATTCTGAGCAAATCAAGTTGCAGTGATGCTGTTGCATTCTCCAATCATTTGGACATGTCAATAAACAATTAAAAAAAAAATCACAAATTGCATTTTTCATTCCGATTTAAAATTCCCGCCAAGACAGATGAGACTTTTAACGACTATGTATTTTCGTAGTACGATCTCGTACGATCGGTAGGTATTCACTTGTTCGAAATTTTGTTTTCCCTAAAACTCATTTTGCCGAAAAAATCACTAGATTACTAGCACAATCAAGTACTAGTACAATCAAGTACGGTTCAGCTGTCTCAGCGCCATCAGCTATGAGTCGGCTTCCTGCGCACTTCACGTCGTTGCTTTGGTTGCTACAAACACTTTACTCTGATTTTTCAGCAGTTACCAGATTTTTTTCGAAAAACCAGAGACTTATCCCGACTACGGCCACCGCAAATCCCCTACTGGGGTCTAGAAAATTTTCAAAAAGCATTTTTGAAACCTCAATTTTTAAAGAAAATTCAAAAAGTGGTTATGATAATCTTGTAGGGCTTTCAAAAAGCAAAGTTTTTAATTTCTTGACTTTTTTCATATCGCGCGTTGTTTGGCTTGAAATTTTCATTTTCGTTCGTTTTTTTTTTTTAATTTTACAAATGCTATAACTGTGGTAATTTTTTTCATTGAAAAAAGTCGTAAGGATAAATTGTTTGACTTTCCGAGTACTACGAATAGCCGTATATAGAATTTTTAAATCTTAGAAAAAAATGTTCTTTAAAATGTTGAAAATAGCCGAAATAGCTGGATAACGGACTCGTCCTTTTCTCTTCTAGGCCTCAAAAAAGTGTGCGTGAGCTCAATGCGATCTAATAATTTTTTTTAAAGTTATGGCCAACGGCCATACCACACTAAAAAAAACAGTTCTCGTTAGAGCACTGAAGTTAAGCAGTATTGGGCGCGGTTAGTACTTGGATGGGTCACCATTCGGGAATACTAATGCGTGTTGTTGGCTCGTCGTGGGTGTGGTGAGCCCACACTTGTAGTTATTTACTACAAGAAACTATCCACCTAGAAACACTACCCGGATTGGGTGTCATGGTAATAACACTGTGGGATGTTTAGCTGGGTCCATAACCTGTTGCGGCGAGCAGGTGGAAATAAAATTAGTCAGCACTGACAACTTGAAGAAGTTTTATTAAAGTAAAAAGTCTATATCAATAAAACAAGCACACTCTAGGAAGGTTCAAGCGAGACTGACTCGTACTCACGCGCGCACGCTAGTTCGGGGGCTGGCGCGTCTCGCCGGTCTCTCAACTATACTAATACACATTGAGCGCAGTCGGTACAAATACAAGTTATCAAGGACCGGTAACACGAAAGGAATACATTATTTCAACACTAACACATGATGGAGCATTTACACCGCTGTTCGTCCGATCGGTGCGACGCAGGCAGAAAGCTAATAAGAGTAAAATATATGTGACCGTCCACGAAGAAAGGGACCTAATGCAGCAAAGCTGAATTTTACAGGACGGGCGATCGTAGCAGAGCCTGCAAGCTAGCATTTACGTAGTGGGGATGCGTCTACGAAAAGCACCCCCTCCACTCACCACTACACTTTTAGGCACGAGCCAGTGGATCTCACGGACACATCGCGTACAGCTGTGTGGTAAGTGGTGGGGCTGGCTTTCGTAGGCCTCTCGTTCGCTCTCCCCATACGCTTATCATGCCTATGTTTGCAGCTTAATAACAAGAAAAGTAATTCACTTAATCAATTTCTGATTACTGGAAATGAAAGAGTAACTCGGAAACTATCGATTGGCGTAAGAAAATGAAAATCGATTTTTTCCGCATTAGGTCCCTTTCATCGTGGACGGTCACATATGGAGAGCGGAAAACTGTACAAAAAGTACTCTATATCTCTTTTACTATTATGGAATTTTCGGCGAGCACTGGTCGGACGCACAGAGGCGTAAATGCACTACCACAGCACTAAAAGTCCCAAAAAATACAGTTGCGCATGCTCCTAGCTGTAAAAGCATTGTAGCACGCATTTTTAGTATCATACGTTTCTGTTTCTTATGATTCTTCAAGACTTTATCGCAGCTTAAAAAAAAACAGGGGAAAAAGTGGACAAAATTCTCAAATATACAGATTATAGGGGATTTTGAGAAAAATAGGGTAAACAGGGTGAAAAAAAGAATAGCGAACTGACTGTGACCCCTATGTTAAACGTAATTGTCAACCCTAATTATCTCATAAAACGTGTGAAATACGCAAAAATGGACATTTTTTAATACCGCGTAGAAATCCATGTAAAATTCCACGTGATGCTTGGGCGTTCTGTTCCTTATTTCAAAATACCAAAGGAAGTTCATGTCGCTTTTCCTAATTCCTGTAGATTTTAGCGGGTATTTCCACTTGGAGATCTGCCTGGATTTTCACGTCAATATTGTTCACTTGGTTTAACGCTCAGAAAAGTGGGATATATTCATCCCATACATTTTTTTATAGGTAGATTTTTGCTTCTAATGATCATTAGGAGCAAAATATGCTCAACAAGCTTAAAGAATTTCATGAAAGTAATATTTTTAAGAATTATGGAAGGATTATTAAATTATTATTGTAAATTATACCTTCACTAGAAGAGTTCTGCCCACAGGACCACCTTCCAACGGAAAAAGAAACTTTTCTTGATAGCTTGGAGATGGCGAGCATCGGCAAAGCCTAGTTTGGGCAACTGTTTGTGTGTCTGGCAACAGGCATACCCTGGAAGAGAAAATTACTGGCATAAATAAGGAAGAAGAGTGAAATCCTTCTAGAATAATTGGAGAATTTGATTTTGAATTTTGAAATTTACATTTACACAGGCACACAAAAAAAAGTGTGTGGAGCCAAAACATAAGCGACCTTGTAGCATTGTTGTATTGTTCCAGGGTAGTAATAATCTGCATTGATTAAAATTTTCTGCTTACCAGTTATTTTTGTTCGAGTTTGAATTCTTTGTTCATGTCAAATTACCCCATGTAGGCCACCATAAATCGAAAGTCGTTTTTTTTCGCTGTAAACTGAATTTTTTTATAGTATGTCGTGGGTGTGGTGAGCCCACACTTGTAGTTACTTACTACAAGAAACTGTCACGCCTACCCCGAATAAAGGGAAATGGCCTAATGGTTTACATACATACATACATACCTATGTTTGTACAGATTTTCCCATATTTTGGTCTCAAAACAATCTTTGTTGCAAAAGTTATTGACACTGAAAATTTAATATTACAAAATGATCAAAATTTTTCCCGTGAACGTTGGAACGGATTTTGACGATTCTTACGTTGAAATTTTTGTTTCAAAACATAGAATTAAGAAATGTTCCGTCTCAATTTGAAAACATTGTATTTGTTTTAAAAATTACTAATTATTTATAAACAAATTGTACTTTTGTTCTCTTGAACGAAACTTTTTTTTTCAAGTTATTCTACATTCTCTACGTAGGCATATTGTTCAGATTTCTAATAGTGAACAGATTTTAAAGATTCTCTAATATTTTAACTTTCTAGTTTCTCACGCTAAAGTCCATTGAATGGTCAAGAAAGTTGTACGACGTTGTTCCTTTAAGCCAGGCTACAGAGCTCGAAGCACGTTTTCCTGAAAAGGGTAAATTGGCTCTCGTAATTTTCGAGACATTCAAAGCATTAGGTTGGAGCCTGGACCTAACGGGAAATCGTCATCTGGCAGACATTCTCGTCTAGCCAAAAGGCGACGTTGCCAGAATTTTGATAATGTGCGTTTTCCTGCGAATTTTCCTTCCTGGCAACGTCGGGAAGGGCCCAAGTGCATGGCTCGAGACGGGCAAGACGGTACACATATACCAATTCGGCTTTGCCACCTTGAACCTTTTTGTAATTAGACCGTGATTATTTTATATCACATATTCACATATCTGTATCATTTTGCGATATCCTTCATTAAATAAATAAAGATATAATAATGAACAATCACTTTTGTTTGGCTGCTTTTTACTGTAATTTGAAATTGTAGAGAGTTAGACTTAGTTTCTTTTCTTTTTGTTAATTGAATCATTTCTGGAAAAGGGGCTGCACCTGAAAATAAAACTGTAAGCTCTGCGCGTAGCTCGAAGGTCAGCGCCGAGCAGGTAGAATGGAACCTTTTCGCACGACTTTATATGCAATGGATTAGGGAATTTGTTTTGACTTTTATAATTATCATTTTCTTAAGGGTTCAGTCAGTTCAAGTTAAGTGATCGTGGTGAGAGGTTCTATTTTGTGTGTGTGAACGAGTCTCGTGTTGGATTATGTGTGTTTGCCATTGTGTGAATTGGATTCTACCTGTTTTCCATTGTGTGGATTGGATGCTATCAGCTTGCCGTTGTGTGGATTAAAGTGTGGCGCCCTGGTAGTCATTCCAATGTTTACGTCTCATTCCAATCTTAAGGTCTGTAATTTCCCTCTTATCTTTGTGATCGCTATTTGATTTTTGGCTTTTTCCTCCACTCTTCAAGTGGAGGTTTTTTATGCCATAAAATAAACTCTTCCAATTGCAAGTAGCATTTGGCTGTAGTTATTTGAACCCCAATACGCTCCACTAGAAATTAAGTGACTGATCAATGCTCAAACAACTTTCTTATGGTAACCCCAATGTAGTTCAACACATGCACGTATCAATTTTTTGTGCGTGCAACCATTGGTCCTTGGTTTCCGGATATTTTATAGTAATTCATCGTGTAAAATATACTTTTTCCCGTGATAAATTCAGCGCGGTAGCAGTGATTATCCATGAACTTGTAAACTTTGAAGTGTAAACTGGACTCATGAACTGTGAACTTGTGTACTGTGATCCTGTGTACTATGAACTTCTGAATCGGACTTGTGAACTGTGAATTGTGACTTTAATTTGTGACTGTGAATTTGGTGTGAAATTGTGATAGAAAAGCAACTTCAATGTTGCTTCTGAACTTGTGAACTATTTTCCTGAACTTTTGTGATCAGTTCGACATTACTCGAACTCTTTCTATAGAATCTGGTGACTCCAAGGGACATCATTACTCTGCAGGACTCAACAATTGATGACTGCACACATTTTTCGGCCCAGAGGAACCTGTGTGAAGAAATTCCCTGTACCAGATATCGACTTCAAGGGCGAGGAAGACTAAGGGGAAGCTGAACGACATTTCTTCAATCGGTGAGTCTCCAAATATCTCTTTCCTTTTGTCTCTTATTTTTTCCTGGTATTTCGACTTGCGTTATTGACCGTAAAATGCCTAATCCAGAACTGGATGCGTTGAAATGCGTCGCGAACACCGATTAAAGCCAAGTTAACTCGTTTCAAGAATTTCCTCGAGAAAATTAAAAATAAGTCATGTTAGAAGAACAGACAAAACAGCGTGATGATTTTGAATCCGATTATTTTACTGCTCTTTCGGAAGCTCGAGCCATTCTTGAGGAAAATATTCTATTGTATTGTATAAAATATTGTATTGTATTGTAATCCAAAGATTACAATACCACAATTTGATGGTTCGTTCAATTCGTTCAAATTTAGCGTGAAAAAGCCTTACGGATCCATATGAAGATTCCGGATCGCTTATTCACTTTCACACTAAGGCTCTATTTGAGCTACCGAGTCTAGCAAAATCTTCGTATCTAGCACTGAGACAGCTCATTGATAACTCTAACAATCATTTATTAGCATTAAAATCGCGAGGAAAAAAACAGAGCACTGGGATACAATTTTCTTGTATCTGGTAGCGACTAAACTCGATTTTTTTACAAAAAAGGAGTGGGAAAAACATTGACTCTCAACTAAAGAAAGGCCCACTTTTCAAAACATGTTAGAATTCCTCGAAAACCATTGTAAATATTCACAAAGAGTCACTGTCGATAAGCCTGAATTTTCAAATGTCGGTACTAATAAAAAAGCTCCTACGAAAGCTGGTAACGCGAAATCGTCCGAAAGACTCACCTCACATGCAACGACAAAGAAAACGTGTCCGCTCTGTCACGACTCTCATGGACATTATAATTGTGAGACACTGCGGGCACTTCCGGTGTCATTGCGATTGAGGAAGTTCGGCGTTTGCGAATTCGTTACAATTGTTTACCTCCCGGGCATCATAATCGTCAACGCAATGCGGGACCTTGTACTAAATGCAAAAGGAACCGCAAAACTTTGCTTCATCTGGAAACCAGTGTACCCGAGAACGTGAATAATCGACAGAGTAACGAGGTCGATCAAAATTTGGAATCTAAAAGCGATCCGCCGACCAAGACCGCTCTCGTTGCTCATTCTAGGTGTATGGATAATGAGCATGTAATATTAGGTACTGCACTTGTATTGACTAAGGATAGAAAAGGAAAGCTGCATGAATGCCGCGTTATACTTGACTCGTGTTCTTGAGTAAATCTTATGACCCGCGAATTTTGTAAAAAATTAGAACTTCCGATGGTAGCTTCCGACACTGTTGTTTCTGTTGTTTTTAAACACGAACAGGAGCCACAGCATCGCGCTCATGTCACATTTAGTTCGCGATGTAGCGGGTTTTCACAACAAATTACGTGCCTCATTACAACGGACATCACCGACGATATTCCGAACGTGCGAATGTGTAAAAGCGACTTCAACATCCCTGATGGAATTACACTGGCTGACAAAAGATTCGATGAAACGCGTCCTATCGATCTATTAATCGGCGGAGGTACGTTTTGGAAGCTTTTATGTGTCGGGCAGATCTAACTTCGCGAAGATCAACCAATCTTACAGAAGACGCAACTTGGATAGATTGTTGCCGGTTCCATGGAACTTCCACCCCCCTCATACAAATCAAAGGCTGTGTGTAATCTGATTACCAACCAGCAATTACATAATGACGTCCAACGATTCTGGGAAATCGAGCATTATGCAGTCAAAAATTTTCTGTCAACGAATAAGCGTTACCCTGAAGGACGATTCATCGTGAGAATTCCATATAAGGACGAGGTCAATGAACTTGGGGACTAATTGAAAATGGCAGAAAAACGGCTATTCGCGATGGAGCGCAAAAGAGAGAAATTTCCTGAGTTAAATGACAAATACATTGAATTTATGCAAGATTATCAAGATAAGCAACATATGGTCCAAATTCCTGAGGAAGAAGTGTATACCGAAGGACACATTAATTATTTACCTCACCATGCGGTATTTAAGGAAGGCAGCACTACTACCAAGGTGCGCGTTGTCTTCGATTGATCTGCGAGAACTTCTTCCGGTCTCTCATAAAATGACGTTCAGCGAGTCGGTCCCGTAGAGCAAGATGATCTTTTTTCGATAACATTGCGATTTCGCCAGTATCCTATTGTACTGTCTGCTGATATTGCTCAAATGTATCGGCAGATTAAGGTTAATGAAAATGAACAAGATTTACAAAGGATTTTATGGAGAAAGGAAACTTCGGACCCAATCCAGCATTTTCGACTCACTACAGTCACTTATGGTACTGCGTCAGTCCCCTCTTTAGCTACGCGGACCTTGTGACAAATTGGCGAAGAAAATCAAGATGTGTACCCCACCACCAGTCAGGTCATCATGAGAGATTTATACGTGGACGATCTCTGCCGCCGGAATGGACCTTCGAAAATGGGCTTCGAATAACCTGTACGTATTCGAAGAATTGAATAATTTAGAGTCGGAAAGAATGATTCAAACAGATAAAGATCCAAAAGCATTAGGATTATTATGGACACCTGCCATCGATGAATTAAGATATTCGGTAAACCAGACATCGCATCCCTCTGTCACGAAAAGGACAATATTATCCACGATTGCTCAGATTTTGGACCCATTATGCCTTGTGGGTCCAGCGGTAATTCGTGCTAAAATTATTCTGCAAAATCTGTGGCAATAAAAAACTCGGTCGGGACGAGACTCTACCGCGAAATATTTATACAATATGGAAAGAATTTCATGGTCAGCTCGAGGCATTAAATGAAATTTCGATGCCGCGATTCATTTTTGGCGAAAATCTTGTAACTCTGCAGCTTCATGGATTCAGTCATGCCTCCACAGTAGCATACGGCGCTTGCATATATCTACGGTCATCTGACTCTGTCGGGAATCACACTGTACGTTTGTTGTGCGCTTAGTCACGTGTCGCTCCTCGCAAACAAATTAATCTGCCCCGACTGGAAATGCAAGCCACGTTGGTGCTAGCACACCTGACTGAGACAGTAAGTGAAGCACTGAGCGTGAAAATCGACGAAAAATATTTTTGGTCTGACTCAACAAAACGTGAATTGACAAGTGTGGAACTCGACAGCGTTTAATTAGAGTAACGGCGTACTGCTTGCGAGTCATAGAAAATGCTAAAACAGCGAAAGACCTTAGGAAGTTAGGTTACCTTGAAGTTTCCGAAAGAGCTCATGCACTTTCATGACTTTTGAAGCTTTCTCAGGCTCAAGATTTCCCACGTGATATTCATGATATTCAAGAGTCAAAACAAGTTTCAAATAAAAGCATATTGCGCTCTCCTAATCCATTTTAAGATGCGCACGGACTTCTCAGGGTGGATACCAAGCGGTGATGGCATCTCTGAGGAATCTGTACTGGCCTATTTCCTGTAAAAACACTATAAAAAATGTCCTTCGAAAATGTGTAACGTGTTTTAGGGCTCCCCCTTTAAGTACTGAGTATATAATGGGCAATTTGCCAGAGGCACGAGTCACTCCGAAACGCGCATTTTATACTTGCGGAGTCGACTACGCTGGGCCATTTCAAATAAAGGGCACTATACGCTCTAAAGTTACTCTCAAGGCTTATATGTGTATCTTCGTGTGTTTTGTAACTAAAACTGTGCATATTGTACTTGCTAAAGACTTGAGCACGCACACATTCTTGAATTGTTTACGTCATTTTGTATCTCGCCGCGGTAAATGTCAACATATTTACTCTGACAACGGTACTAATTTTGTTGGAGCGCGCAATCGACTGAACGAATTAAGCAGGCTATTACAGGACAGCGATTTTCAACGAAACGTAACCGATTTTTCAGCACAGGACCAAATTTCCTGGCACATGATTCCTCCTAATGCACCTCATTTCGGAGCGCTTTGGCAAAGTGCTGTTAAATCCGCGAAGAAACATGTAACTCGGGATATAGGAGAATTGCGACTTACGTATGAGGAATTGTACACAGTCTTAACGCAAGTCGAAGCTTGCTTGAACTCGCCTCCCTCAACTCCAAATCCTAATGACCCTAACGATCTGAATCCTTTGACACCTGGCCACTTTCTAATTGGAGACTCATTGACTGCGCGCGGTACCACATCCAGATTTTCGAGATTCTCGCGAAAATGACCTTAATCGCTACGAACATCTTCAGCAAATGTTTCAGCACTTCCGGCAACGTTGGCGGAATGGATATCTCAGTCAACTCCAGTAGCGGAATAAATGTTCTCAGTCGAAGGCCAATCTTCTCATTCCAGGAGCCAGGGTGATCGTTCGTGACGAAAAACTGCCACCAATGAATTGGCGGCTTGGTCGTATTACTAAAGCACGCCCAGGACGAGACAATGTAACGCGAATAGTTACAATTCGCCTAGCCGATTCCACGATGAAACGACCAGTTTCGAAAATATACGTCTTGCCAATCGATCAAGACGTCGTTGCTCATCCTGAGTAAGCCGCTGACATGTCAGTCAGCTACTTTCTGATAAATAATCATTGTTTAATCTAATTTAGATATCCTTTAATCAAATGTATGCACGTTTTGAGTTCAGAAATTTAGCACATACTTGATAAACTATGATTGCTCTATTTCTACCAACTAATGTATCCATGTATATGTTTTCCTACTTCTGTTTCTCTTATAATTGTAAATCCTTCTTTATTGAATATTTTATTTCATTGTATTTTATGCACTTTATAGAATTTAGGATTGACGTATCTTTTATACTTTCAACTTAACTTTTCTGAATATTGAACTTTATATTTTATATTTTTTGAAATGTTGAAAATCTTTAGCTGTATATATATTCTACGTTTTTTTAATGATTGTCTACGAATTTTAATTTTTCTTCTTTGTTGTTGAAAGATATTCTTTCAAAATGGGCGGCATGTTCAGATTTCTAATACTGAACAGATCTGAAAGATTATCTAATATTTCACTTTCTAGTTTCTCACGCTAAAGTCCATTGAATGGTCAAGAAAGATGTACGACGTTGTTCCTCTAAGCCAGGCTACAGAGCTCGAAGCACGCTTTTCTGAAAAGGGTAAATTGGCCCCCGTAATTTTCGTGACATTCAAAGCATTCGGTTGGAGCCTGGACCTAACGGAAAATCGTCATCTGGCGGACATTCTCGTCTAGCCAAAAGGCGACGTTGCCAGAATTATGATAATGTGCGTTTTCCTGCGAATTTTCCTTCCTGGCAACGTCGGGAAGGGCCCAAATGCACGGCTCGAGACGGGCTTCCTGGGCACCCAGGGTCAGTAGCATCAGAGGTGCAAGACGGTACACGTATAGCAATTCGGCTTTGCCACCTTGAACCTTTTTGTAATTAGACCGCGATTATTTTATATCACATATTCACATATCTGTATCATTTTGCGATATCATTTTTTTAATAAATTAAGATTTAATAATGAACAATCACTTTTTTATGATAACCCCAATGTACTTCAACACATGCGCGTATCAATTTTTTGTGCGTGCAACCACATATTTTTAGTCAGATTTCACTTAAATACATCACATTGCATTCTTCATATCATACTACTCGTATAAAAATTGCCTGCATTGAAATGAGTGTTTCAAGAGACGAATGACTATGCTTTTAAATAGACTGACGCACAACATGCTCCGAGCGCTTGCACATCGCACTAAAAAATGTATATCCTGTGAAATCATAGAAACTACTTTATTATTTCTTTTCGGATTTCTCTTTAGAACAAATTTAAAATAACGTGCAAAAATTTTTTTTGTTTTTGAAAGAAAAAAGTTCGATTTGTTGAAACAACAAATTTCAACGTAAAAATCTTCAAAATCCGTTCCTACTTGGAATAATTGGACATAAACAAAAAATTCAAACTCCAATAAAAAAACATCACGTGCCTCCTAAACTACGACCCAAAGACAGATTTATGTATAAACATCTTTGGTAAACATTAACTGAAATGGAAATCTTACATAAAGCAAACCCAAAAAAACATTCCAAATGGAAATTGGGGTGGGGGTAACAACCACTGTTGCAGCTGAGCAACGTTCACTATTTTCGATTTTCCTAATTTTCAGGTAACAGGCTCAGAATTCTGCAAAATAAATACGTGCATTAGATCGTAGTGGACTATTCCGCATCTCGTGAGGTGGCTATGAGTTATGGTATACTGAATAGAAACTGAGAAAATTATGAAAATTGAAAAAAAAAATTTTCCCATAAACGGTCAGAAAATGACCATACATTATTCCTGAATTTTTTCAGAATTTTTATTCAACGGGATCAAGGCTTGGCCCTTAAAGGGTTAAACGAGGCTAACTTTGAATGAAGGCATAAATAGATTTTACTGTACAACGTCGTTTCATTCATGTCACTCTGGACTTGGCCTTTTTGACTCACACACCTTCCCGCTTTTTTTACTTTTAATAACCATATCTATATCAAAATTGCGACGTTTATTCATAATTTAATTGACAAAAGCGTTGTTCGTCATAAAAATCGGGAAGGTCAGTTACTCGAAAATGCCAAGTCCAGAGTGACAAGAATGAAACGACATGTACAGTAAGGTCTATTTATTCCTTCATGCAAAGTTAGCCTCGTTTAACCGCATACCGGAGATTTGGTTCTTTTTTGTTAGTTTCCCGATGTGGGGCGAACGATCTTTGGGACGAACGCTTTTTCCTAACCTTCCCCAATTTCCATTTGAAACGTTTTTGGGGGGGGGGGGGGGGTCTGGATATTTTTTGGTATATTTTTATTAATTTTCACGAGGTCATAAAAATTTATAATTATAATCATCACGAATAAACATAATGATTCAGTGATGTATAAGAATTTGAATAGGACGAAGTTTCCGCTAAAATGATGAATGCGAAAAAATAAAAAGCTGACCTTTTCTTACAAAAAAAAATCACTAGACTAATAACAGATCTGCAAAAAATGGGTTGCGATTGTTGTTGGCCAACTGAAGGTCATTTCCGACGTAATTTTCTGTGCAGAATCCCAATCCGAGGTCAGAATTTTCTCAGCATGTCAGGTTGAATAAATTATAATGTAATCATTAAAGTACTAAACGCCATTGAAGGATATCTCTATAACATGTTTATAATTTTATAGATAATTTTACAGATACATTTAATTTTACAGATAAATATGATAACTTACCATAAATTATACTGTATCATCATAGTGTATCATAGTATAACTTGGTTCAGCATACTGTACATTATATCATAATGTATCATATTGAATGCTATTGTTTCGTATTGTATCGTATTGCATCACACGGTATTATGTTATATCATAATGTATCATACTGTGTCATATTGTATGATATTATATAATACTGTATCATATTGCAACATATTGTATCATATAGTATGGTAGTCTATCATATTTTATCATATTGAGTGGCATTGTATGATATTGTAAGATAGAGAGAGGGGTGGGGGAAGGAGAGGGGGGGGGGGTGGAAAACCTCGCGAAGACGCCGAATCTGCCCTTATTTGAAGGATTTGAGTTCGAAATAAAACGATATTAGGGAAAAAATCTTCTCCTAGCGGACGAATCGTAATAATTTTCGTAAGTATGGTCTTGGAGTTTTTTCCTTATCTTCGGTCAACTACCGCTGACCATGATAATAACTCACGTAGATGTAGGAGTATAAAAATTTATTTTCTCTTATATGTAATGTCGTGCAAAAGTTTCCAGTCATCAAGAGAAGCAAGCCTCCGGTCTCTGACACACGACACAACGTGTGTGTCAGGGCATTGCTTTTCACTTTCGAGCCATACGGTTTCACTCGACTCAGGTGCGACTCCCCATATCGAGGTCTAAGATGTTTACACATCAAAACTGGTGAGCAGAAAATTCAAATCAATGCGGAATTTGACAATCCTGGACCAATAATACAATGCTATATAGGTCGTTTTTTTGTCTCCGCACACTTTTATTTTGTGTACCTGTATTATTTTTGTGCAATTGCAGAATAGGGGCGTCACCTCTGTTTTGGCTGGAAAAAAAATTTTTTCGGCAACAAAATATTAGAATCTTTAATTGAACAATAAATGAAGCGATTTGAGATAAGGGAAAAGTTTAAAATTATTGTTACTTTTGTCATTATGATATCTCAGATATGGTTCTGTCACGATATGAGACGAAAGAACGCCCTTGGCTATCGATGGCAATCGAGATATGTATGTGACAAAAATAAAAAATAGATATGTAATGGTCACAAAAATAATGTTGAATAAGCCCATGCCCATTTCCAACTTCTTGTGGGGGCGGGAAGGCACCCCTTAGACTGGTCACAAAAATAATGTTGGTCAAATTATACCCCTTTCCAACGTCCCGTCTCCTCTTGTCTGAAGTGACAGCTGATGTGCGTGAAACTCTCCTTTTTTTGTCGACATAATAGCTTATGTCGGCATAAAAAAGATCTAAATGTATTTTGATTAATTAAAAACAATTCGATTTCAATTATTTAGAGTGTTTCTGGCCGTACGGATGTGTAAAAACGACTGAACTGTGAGTTAAATATGATAATTCCGATATCGTGACAGACCGATATTTCAGACATCGCAGTAACAAAATTAACAATAATTTGAAACGTTTTCCTGATCAAATTGCTTCATTTATCGTTTAGTTACACATTCCAACAGTTTGTTGCTGGAAAAAAAATTGTTTCCAGCCAAAACAGAGGTGACGCCCCTATTCTGCAATCTAACCATTATTTTTACTTCACAAACATTATTTGACTAATATTCCTTACCTCGAAAAAGTGTCCTGCGCAGGTTGTCCATCTGCTGCAATTAAATCTCTAGCCTCTAACACGCTTACAGACAAATCTCCTTTACCTTCACTACGACCACCCCATCTTTCATGTTCCAGGCCTACACATACGTGGCCTACAACTGGAGCTTCATCCAGATCTCCTAGGTTTACACTAGTATCGGAACATACACTTTCAAAACTGACGGCGCGTTGCAAAGTTGATGAATCGGGTGGGGGTTCTGGTTCAGGCAAAGAACCGCGTCGTACTCCGAGACTCATATCCATGAAATCTCCCATCGAATATCCCATATACGACTCGTCCATGCCCTAGGCAAAATAGTATAGTATAATACAGATAAGGCAGTTGTTCTGACTGTCTCACATTTTAATGGCAATTCCAGGAGGAAACCTTTCGCTGCCGTACAAGGAGCAAACAAATAAATAAATGAAATGAAAAGAAAAAGATTTTTCAGACCCTGGCGGACTGGCTGAACGCAAGCGTTACGCCACAGCCACCTACCACAGCCACAGTAACCCTAAAGTAATCTTAAAGTAATCTCGAATTATAATTAATAAGAGAAAGAAAATAAATATCTAAATTGTTGCAATCATAGTTGCACGCTCAAATTTACGTTAGAAGGTAATGCCATAATTGCAGTGAGTTTATTTTTTAGCGTTAGAAATTGAAAAAACATAGTGACTGTCATTGAAGTCTGCTGAAGGCGACTTTAAGCGCATCTAAGTAGATCCGAGTAGATGCGCTTGAAGTCGCCTCTAGCAGACCTTCAATGACAGCCACTATGTTTTTTAAATTTCTAACGCTAAAAAACAGCGGCGCAGCCAGGAATTTTTCGGGGGGGGGGGGGGGGGCTGAATTCAGGGAAGAAGCGTAAAAAAGGGTATCCGAAAAATAAAATGACTTAATATTGATGTTAACAAACATAATTGTTGAAACAATTTATTATTGTTTTCAATAAATATTCTCTTTGAATAATGTTAGAAAGTTGCGGCTATTTCGGAAATTTTCAAGTTTTTGTCTACTTTTCACTTAGAGTGTGATAATAATTAATGAAATTCAACAAACATAATTGTCTCAACTAATTATTATTGTTTATAACTATCTTCTCCTGTAGTTATGCTATTTAATTGCGTTTTTTTCTGAAATTTTGATTTTCTGTCAACTTTTCACTTGGAGCAAGGTTATAATAATAATTTAACAAAAATAATTGTATAAACAAATCATCATTGTTCATGATTATGTTCTTCTATATTAATGCTAGATAATTGCATTTTTCTGCAATTTTTTAACTTTTTGTCGATTTTTCACTTAGACTGAGGTTATAATATGAAATTTAGCAAACATACTTGTTTCATTGAATTATTACTGTTTATGACTATCTTCTCATATATTAATGCTGAAACCGCCCACAAGATTCCTTTTCATGCGGACGTCTACAAATAATAAATATTAATAATAATTTAAACAAGAAGGCTCTCAGGGATAATTTATATTTAATATGATTTATATAAATAAAATTTGAAGAATATTTCAAATATATATTTTATTTCAGACAGATATAATCACAAAGAAAAGAGATTGTTTAAGTAATGATTCTCTCTATTGTTTATGTATGATATGTTCATAACTAAAAAGGCAAAGCAAAGTAAACAATTTCAGAAAAAACCGCAAATTTCTAATCATCTAAAAGAAGACAGTTATAATCAACAATAAACTTGTTAGCAGTTTGCAGATTACAGAATATTAAATTAAGCACTAAATAAGTCGAAAAACGTATGTGAAAAAGGGATTTGAACACACGGATAAATGAAACACTATAGCTGGGATAAATTAGCTGGGATAGTTCATACATGATTTACTTCAAGTGAGCTGAACCTTACGCGTCAGTGGTCGCACTTAAACTGACTGAATTTTCACCTGCTTGACAAAACTCCCTCAAGACCCTTTGCGTGCTTTCGTACCTCAATGTCTTTAGGATTTTTTATTTATAGAAGTTAGTTAGTTAGATGTAATGTAGGCGGGGGGGGGGGGCGTGAGGTCCCAACCCCTGACGCTCAAGCTATAAAGCCTATTGTACCACACCCGTGTTTTATTCTCAAGGCAGTACTCCGAATCCGTCCATCCTTCGCCGAGTGTTTTTGGATCTCGGTGGGTTTTTGTTGTTATCAACGTTCTGAGACTATACCTCTCAGGTGCCAGACATGCCTATCGCACAGTGAACGACGTTGAACGACGTCCTCCTTTGTTGATCAGGCAAAGTGATCCTCACCCACTCTGCCATTCGGCAGCCTCCCTAGCAGGCTAGGGTGTACGGAGCGATCCCTCTGAGATCATCAGGTAGATTCACAGATTCGAAGCACTTTGCTGGTGTGTTATGTAAGTGTATGTGTGTGTGTGTTCATTACTCGAAATCGGCCAGCGACCATCGAGCGTGGTGCCTCCTGTAGAAGCCCCCAAGCGCAAGAAGAACGCTGACTCATTTTCGAGTCTTCACAGAATCGGCTTCGACCTCCAAGGCTATTCCCCTCGATATGGAGCCACCCCTTTTACGATACCAGCTTTTTTTGAGCAGACCTACAGTTTAAGGTGGGTTCTGAACCACCGAAGCCCCGGTAGAAGTACATAGAAACATTTCCAATTGTACCCGGCTCAGGGATCGAACCCCAGACCTCCTGCACCCTTCCTCAACGATGAACCCTTAATGTCCTTTAAATTAAACCACACGGTTTTCGAAAAACTGATAAATTTATATAATTTAGAGGTTTTGTTAACATGTCCGCTAACATAGATTCTGTCGGGCAATATTGAAAAAACACTTTTCCCTGATCTTTTAAATCTCTAACATAATGAAATTTAGTAGATATATGTTTTGTTCTATCACGGAATTTTCTGTTTTCTATCAATTTTAAGCTTCTGCAAGCGCGATGTACTCCGCCTCTGTCGATGATAGTGCCACGCAGTCTTGCTTTTTGCAAGTCCAGCTTATTTTTGCCCCATTGAACTTGAATAAAAATCCACTGCTTGATTTTCTATCTTCTCAATTTTGAGCCCAATCTTCATCCGCATAGCCAACTAGTGATTCCTTATCTTCACAATCTATGTCTCTAAGTTTGAGCTTTAATTCCTTCGTTCCCTTTAAATATCTTGCAATTATCTTTGCATCGTTCCAATCTGTCTCAGTCGCTCCAGCGTTGTGCTGGCTCAAGATTGAGACACTTGCTGCAATGTCCAGCCTCGTGTTAACTGCGATGTATAAAAGTTTCCCAATAAGGTTCCGATAAGAGTTATCTTCCACAGGCTCTTCATCTTCTCTTGCCTTCACGTATCCAACATCTAATGGAACTTTTGATGGTTTTGCGTCCTGCAATCCAGTTGACCTTAGCATTTTTTCTATGTACTGTTCCTGGTTTATGCTGAAAGTGCCATCTTTATCCTGATCGATTTGGATTCCAAGATAGTATCTTAATTTTCCTAAGCTGGTTAACTGGAAACTTCTTCCTAAGTCCTTTCCAGTTTGGATAATTTCACCTTCATCTTTGCTAGCAATAATCAAATCGTTGAAATGACTAATTGAATAGAATTTACCTTTGCGAGTTTCTTTGACATGCAAGCAAGGATCGGCTTCACCTTGTGTAAATCCAAGTTTCTGTAAAACTGCATTTAATTTTTCGTACCAAGCTTTTGCTGCCTGCTTTAAACCATGAATTGATTTATTTAACTTACACACGAAATGTTCTTTACCTGTAACTTCAAAACCTGCTGGTTGTTCCATTAAAACGGTTTCCTTTAACTCTTCATTTAAAAATGCGGTTTTAACGTCATAATTATAAACTTTATATTTTTCTTTACCTGCGATAGCTAGAATTGTCCTGAATGTACTTGCTCTCACGACAGGATCAAAGACTTCGTCGTAGTCGACTCCATACTTCTGTGAGAAGCCTTGAGCAACCAATCTTGCCTTGTGTTTGGTTACAAGCCGACTGTATATTGCATGCGAATCCCTTCCTTCCTTAAATAATTCTGCAGTTCACCATTCAGGTATTCACTTCCTTGATCTGAACGAATTATCATAGATTTTTTTTTTTTAAATTGTGTATTCACAAACTCTACAAATTGCTTAATTGAACCTGCAGCTTCACCTTTATGCTACATCAAATGAACGACAGAATATCGGATATAATCGCCAATAATTGTAAGGATATACATTTTGTTACCTGGGGTGATTGTCCTCATGGGGCCACAAACGTCTGTATATATCAAGTCCAGCGTTGCCGTGGTCCTACTTTCAGATACTTTTGGAAATGGTTTACGAGCTAATTCTTCTGGAACACATCATTCACACCTAAGCCTTATTCCGCAGTCCATAATCCTTATACCTGATGCAAGCTCTTTGTTTGCGAGTTCCTTAATTGCCTCGATGTTTCGATGAACGAATTTTCTGTGCCATTCATGCTGGCAATCTTATATATGCCGATCTTCAGCTGTTGCCAAATATGCTGTTTCTTCTGTCACCAACTTGTATACTTAAACTGACTGAAATTTGACCCTTTGCGTGCTTTCGTACCTCAATGTTTTTAACATTTCTTATTTAGAGAAAACTAAATTCTAATGCTACACGGGGAAAATTTGTGTTAAATTTTGTATAACTTGGTTCGGTAAACGAAGGATATTACGGCATTATATTAAAATTTCACTTTCAGTCATGTAAAATAAAATAGGGTAATATTTGATGTGAAAATATGAATTATTAATATAAATTCATTAAAATATAATTAGTGGGACGATGGTCATGGGGGTTAAGGCGTAGGCTTCGGACCCACTCCGTCGACTTGCGGGTTCGATTCCCGCCTCGCACTCTGCAAGAGCCTCGGTGGCCCATGCGGTAAACACTTGCCTAGCACGGGAGTTGTTCATCTCCGGAGAGTCGTGGGACCGGTACCTCTAGAGAAAAAGGTTCTCCAAGTACTTAAGGCTGTTGCTCCTGGTGGTTCGGAACCCACCTCAAACTGTAGGTCCCCCTCCCACCACCAAGTAAGTGTGTGGGGGGTGTGTAAAGGAATAGGAAGAGATACAAGAAAAATGTAAACCCTTAGGGGACACATGAGAAGCTTCCATTCCATTAAAATTGAATTCGCGATTCAGTAAGAAATAATACAACAAGATATTAGAGATAACTTAACAGTTGGGTAAAATGAGATGTCGATTACCTACCAGTTAGTCGCACGCTTTTAACGATACTAACGCTATTAAAAATCGAAAACGCTAACCTAACACTTACATTATCGAGAACAAAATCTCGGCTATAAAGTTGAAGTACAAGTACTTCAGGGCCGTACAAAAAAATATCTGATCCCCGTTTCATCGAAATTTGTTATTGTAACATTTTATTAATTAGTGGGATTATAAAATTGTAGGAAGTAAATAAAAACATTGAATAATTTTTTATTTGAAATTTTATAACCTTGAAACTTCAAATTATTTAATTTTCAATGCTTTAAACTTTTGCATGGTCTACTTTTTAAAAATAATAGAACATTATGCGTGCTATGCGCGCACTAATTACCCTTTCTTTAGAAAAAGAACTTGGTTCATTTTCCAATATTTTTTTATAGATTTTACAGAAAGTCTTATATTATTTGAGAACGTTGTACATGATTTTTGTATTGATAATAATTTTTATTCAACTAAAAAGTCAACTCGATTTTGTTTTGAAATTTTTCTATAGACATTTGATCTTTTTGGTGGAGAATTTATTTGTTTCCTTGAAAATTTAAATACTTCTACGAAAGTTAAAGTTATTTGCTCAAAAACTAATTTCTCTATCAGAAAATTTAACTAACATATGTTTTGTTGAAAAGTTAGCTTTTTCAGTTGAAGATTTATCTATTTTGTTGAAAGTTTGTCTTTTTTTTGTAGAGAATTGACCTTTTTAGTTAAAATTCATGTATTTTATTTAATTTCTTTAGCTGAAAAATAGTTTTTTCTTATTAAAAATTAATTTTTTAAACTAAAAATTTAACTCAATTTCTTATCGAGATTCTTCTACATTAAAATTTAATCTTTTTGGTAAAAAATTAAGTTGTTCAGTAGAAAATTCATTTCATTTGCTTAAAAACTTATTTCTCTAACTAAAAATAAAACTATTCTATACTTTGTTAAAAATGTATGTTTTCTAGTTATAAATTCATCCATTTAGATGAAAATTGATCAATTTTTTCTGGTAATTTTGAACCTTTTTGGTTCAAAATTCCATTGAGAATGAAAAATCTTGATAGAAAATTCATATATTTTCTTAAAAATTATTCTTTTTTGGTAGAAAATTAATCTCCTATGTTGAAATATTCATTTCTACAGAAGACAATTATTTTTTATATTGAAAATTAACTTTTTTAGATAAAAATGTAAAAATTAATTTTTCCAACTAAAAATTTATATACACTCCATTTTTCGATTTTTTTATAGCCATTACATCTTTTCGGTTGAAAATTTAACTATCCTGTTGAAAATTCATTTTATTTGTTCACAAACTTATTTTTCTCTCTGAAAATCAAATTATTCTATCCTTGGCTTAAAATTTATTTTTTAGTTGAAAATTTGTCTTTTTTTTATCGAAAATTCATCTTTTTGGTTGGAAATTTACCTAATTAGTGAAACGTTTTTTTTGTTTGTTTTTGTTTAAAGATGCACTATTTTAGTTGAAAGTTTATTTCTTTTGTTGAAAATTGAACAAATTTGATTGAAAATATGTTTTTTTTCTTGTTGAAAAAAATAATTTTTACAACGAAAAAGGTAGCTACTTCATTTTTACTAGAAAATTCATCTTTTCAAGTTGAAAATTCACTTATTTTTTTAGAAACATTTTCTCTTTTATGAGAAATTCAATTATTTAGGTAGAAAATTCATATTTTTTTCGTTATAAATTCAACCTTGTTTTCAAACATTAGTCTTCGAGGATCTCACGCCTCGAAGTTCGAAGTCAGTTGTCCAGTGACGTCTGATGTTTTTTCATCACCCACGTCTTTATACGTCAAATTTAAAATACATTCTACTTTTACTTAGTGACTTGATGAGTATTATCTACTGAGAGAAAAGGATCGTCTATATATTTGAATATTTTCTCAAATTCTACAATATAAATCGAAACTTAAAAATGTTGAAGTGTCTACGGGGGACTTGGCTTTAAACTTCAGCCCTGAGAATGTTGACGTCCCTAGCGACTCTTATTTTACCTCACTCTTGTGTAATTCCTCTCATAATGAAAGTGAAAATCTCTTTAAAAATTCTGCGATCTATACTTTCTTCTAAGTGAGTCGTTAATATCACACAAGAGTAAACTTTATATCATTCATTTGATAAAAATTTACAATACTTCGCGTTATTTTATAATATACTGGTATTGAAATAATGCGACCCTTGTATCAATTACTACATATCAGAATTTTTACTTTTGGACTTGAGATTTTACATAACTCTTTTGTATTATTTATAGTTCTGTTTTGTATTAAATCTTAAAATAATTGTAAACATTATCTAAATGCAGTAATGTCCTCCATTTACTTAACTAATTGGGTAAATTTGAGGTTGAAATATGGCGTCGGGCCTGTTGGTCGCGCGCGTGTTTGCTCTATCTGTTTTCGCCTGTAGTGGTTTTTCCTAACTAAAACTGTGTCTGATTTTTTAAAGGTGAAGTGCGGGGCTAGTGATCAGCCGAATTTTGTTTTAGTGGCGAGGTTTTTACCTAAATTTTAATGTTTATTGTTCGATGAAAATAGTAAACTAAGTTCCTGGTTACTATGGGTTCATCAAACATTGACTCTCAGGCTGTTAAACAGCTGTCCGGTTCAGGTTCGTACCGAGAATGGATGCCCCTGGTATGACTTCAGCTCACGTAACGCGATTCGAGGCCCTGCTGACTTCAATAAAGGAGGATACTTCGATAACGAAAAACGATGTAGCTGCCTTAAATGGTTCGGTTGCTCAGATTCAAGGCGAATTAGACCTTCTGAGAGGAGAAACAGAATCCCTAAAATTAAAGAACAATGATCTGGAGAAGAAAAACACAAATTTGGAAAACAACATGAAACTGCTGAAAGAAGAGGTTTTGCAGCTCCGAAAGGATGCCAGTACCAAAAATGTGATTCTGCATAAGCTCAAGGACACTAAGTCATGCAATAAGGACCTAGTCTTGTCTGTACGTGGGGTGTTCTCGAAAGCTAATGTAGAATCTGTTGTGGTGGAATCTGCTTTTCGTTTGGGAAAGAAGCCTGGTGCCAGACCGGTGTTGATTAGGTTGGGATCTCCATCTCAAAGATTCCAGGTCTTTCAAGAATCGAAATCCTTCACGGCAATGGGATTGGCAGTCTCGAGTGACAGGTCGAAGTTTGAAAGGCTGGCGAGAAGACAGCTTATGCAGAATAAGAGCAGCCTAATAGCTCGAGGTTTCGATGTAATATTGAAGGGTAACCACTTGGAATTCTACGGGAAAGTGCTGTCAGCTGACGAGATTATTGCCATGTCTGCTTGCCCTCCATCCAGTTCGCTAGAGACCTTACTTGAGGCGAAGGACACAGTCAGGAGACAGAGAGGTAGACCTGCCAAAAGAACTGGGTCAGGGTCGGAATCAGCTTCCTCGACCGAGGACTCTCGTCGAAACAGGGACGGCTCCATTTGCAATTTTCTATCCGGAAACCCAATCCAGAATCACTCGACAGAAACACCACGAAGAGGATCGACTACCTCCCGTGAGGACAGTAAATGATTTGTCATTGATGGTGAGAGGGAGGTTAGCCTGAATTATTTTCTGGAACTGTCATGGATTCTCGAATGTCGGAGACTTATCAATGTTTAACTTGGACTCGGATATTTTATGCTTGAGCGAAACTTGGTTCCCATCGGCGCCTGCAACCCCCTCTTGGCTGTCCCAGCATGGTCTCTTCACTGTGGATGCGAAGCAAGTAAGTAAATTTGGTAGAGCTAGTGGGGATTTAGCGCTATTTGTGAGTCGGAAAAGGTTTACATGTGAATTGTTGGATACATCTCCAGAGTGGATTTTTGTAAAGTGCGCCGACCATTCTATGGTTTTTATTGTAGGTCTCATTTATTTTAAACCGAGTCTTGATAATGAATATTTGCGCGACGGTTTGGATACGATACTTGACCGATTAGAAGAGTTA
>CAKNXH010060750.1:90976-106267 GCA_932178445.1 Andricus quercusramuli
GATCGGGGATCTGAATCAGGTATGCCCCGATGTTATACCGGTGGGGGCGAATGCGAGCTCGCGGAGGCTGGTTTCCGTCCCTGTAATTTGTAAACAGGGTACTATCCTAGTTGAGTGTTTAGAATTACGCGGTTTTGCTATTCTGAACGGAAGACTTAAGGCTGATTGGCCGGGTAGCCTCACTCGCCTCTCTCCTGGAGGGGGGAGTACTATGGACCTCGCAGCATGCGCGTTACCTTTCATGGAAGTGGTAACTGACTTCAGAATTGTTCCAATCGCTACTCGCTCGGACCATCTTCCGGTCTGTGTAGAACTACAGTTCCCGGGAGGAGGGGGGCTACGTGAGGCTAACAATGTAAAGCGAGAAATTAATGTGAATGCAAGGCTGTCTTGGAGGGAGGATAGAAGGGGGGTATTCCTAGATTCACTGATTCTCCCGGATTCACAGGCGATGCTAGACTCTTCGGTGGCTGAATTAAATGAAAATATTATCTCGGCAATTAATGAGGCGGCCTCAACTGCTTCTATGACTCCTGCTGCTTCTTCGCGCTTCATAGCGAAAAAGCCTTGGTTTGATTGGGCATGTCTCAATGCCAAAATAAAAGCTGAAAATAGCCTAAAAGAGTCTAAAAGGTCAGGTTTCGCGCCGGAGGATATTAAAAATTTTAATTTAGATAAAAAAGCTTATAGGTCACTATTGATCTCCAAAAAAATTTTATACGAGAAGGCCTTCCAAGAGGCTCTTGCATCTGCCAGAGGGACTACGGAGTTTTGGAGAGCAGTTAACTTCTTTAAGCCTAGACTTGCACAGGGTGCTAACATTGGCATTCAATCGTGGCAAGCTTTCGCGAATACCTTGTATCCTCCTAAAGTGAACCTTGATCTTTCTTGGCGTACAAATGCGCATCCCCTTCTGGATGCCAATAAAGGCTGCTATCCGTAAATGTAAAAAGGGGAAAGCCCCTGGACATGATGGTGTCCCCGCCGAGTTTCACCGAGCTTTACCTGAATTAGGGCTAGACTATCTTGAGTGTCTGTTCAGGAGAATCTGGGAGACTGAGGAGGTTCCCCCTTTTTGGGCAACTATTCTCACGTGCATGCTATTCAAGAAGGGGGACAAAGAGGATCCGGGATCTTACAGAGATATTGCCCTCGTGCATGCTATTGCGAAAATATCGACACTGATCCTCCTGGATAGGCTTGTTGAGTGGACAAATGCTGAGAATTGTATACCCGAATTTCAGGCAGGTTTCAGGGCTTCCAGAGGCTGTTTGGACCATATATTTGTTATAAACTCTATTGTTCAAATTCATCTCTCCACTCCTGGTCGCAAGGTTTTTGCATGTTTCGTTGATTTTAAAAGGGCATTTCCTTCAGTCAATCACGACCTTCTTTGGTCTAAACTATTGAAACTGGGTAATAGCACAAAATTCATTAGGATAATGAAAGTCTTTACGATGCTGCCAAGATGTCCATCCGCACACCTGAGGGTCTCACTGACCCAGTGGACGTGACTTGCGGGGTTCTCCAAGGGGAACTTTTAAGTCCGGTCTTTTTTATTTTGTTGATTGGAGGACTGGAAGATTTTTTTCGGAGTCGAGGAGGTTATCCTGCTGGCATATGCCGATGATATCGTGATGCTTGCTGATTCCCGCATTGATCTTCAGAGGAAAATTAATGTCCTTGCTAAGTATTGTGACCTCAATCTTTTGGAGTTTAACACTTCAAAGACCAAGCCCATGATCTTTCATAGAGGAAGGCCACCTAGGATTCCGGGTTTCACTTTCAATGACACGCAGCTCGAGATGGTCAGGGAATATAACTATCTGGGGAAACCATTTCCGAGGTCTGGTACCTTTGCACTGGCTTGTAATAAAAGAATAGCTGCCGCAGGGATGGCCATGAGGGCAGCTTTACAAGTTCTGCGGAACTTCAAAGCAGAGTCTTGGCGCTCAAAACTTATTCTTTTTCAAAGTTTTGTAGCCAATGTTCTGCTTTATGCCATAGGAATTTGGGGACTAAGATACTGTGAGGAGGTTGAGGTCATCCAATCCACATTTTTCAAGATAGTGTTTGGGCTTCCTCCTTACACTCCAGGTTATGCGCTGAGACTAGAGCTAGGCCGAGTCCCAATTGCCTATAACATCTTAAAAATGGCATTGAACTGGTTGGAGAGGGTTCTGGGCATGGGGGAAGAAAGACTGCCTAGAATTTGTTTGTTACGGCTGCAGACCCTGGCTGATTCGGGTACTGCTGTTCTAAAATTTAACTGGGTCTTACAAGTTAAAAATCTCTTATCGTTGTGTGGGCAAGATGATATGTGGCCAGGCTTGGATTTGCTGTGCCTACAGGCACGCAAAGAGACAATTTTGGCAAAATTCGAGGCTTACCTCCGGGGGGTGGACTTGCACAGGTTGGCCCAGTCCACATCCCTGCAGGTACTGCCCTATCTTTCTATTCACCAAATGGGTCAGGAGTACCTGACTAACGCTACTCCGTTTAAGTTTGTCAGAGTTCTCGCGCAGGTGCGTCTCATGGGTGCGGTAAGAGGGAGATTTTCGGTGCGAAAACTCAGTTTTGGTTTCAGTAAGGGGCAAGCCTGTTCAATTTGTAATCTGGGAGTGGAAGAGACACTTTTTCATTTATTAGCAGAATGCCCCATGTACAGAGATGTTCGAACATCGTTTTTTGGGCCCGCGATCGGCCTTACAGCCTCTGGTGCCTTTTGGGTAGCGCTTCTAAACTCACCAGATAAAAAAGAACTATGTCGTGTTGCATTGCATCTACTTGGAGTCTTAAAAGTCAGAAACCTTATCATATCCTCCTAGCTTTATAAGTCTATATTTTTTTTTTGTTATAGCTTTTGTTATAACGGC
The DNA here is from genome assembly GCA_932178445.1 of Andricus quercusramuli. Taxonomy (NCBI): domain Eukaryota; kingdom Metazoa; phylum Arthropoda; class Insecta; order Hymenoptera; family Cynipidae; genus Andricus; species Andricus quercusramuli. The sequence goes on from CAKNXH010060750.1 coordinate 93,853, forward strand.
GATACCACGCTGAAAACACCAGTTCCCGTTAGATCACTGAAGTTAAGCAGTGTTGGGCACGGTTAGTACTTGGATGGGTGACCGTTCGGGGAATACTGCGTGTTGTTGACCGGTCGTGGGTGTGGTGGACCCACACTGGTAGTATTCATCCACCTAGAAACACTACCCGAATCGGGTAGTGAGGCAATGAACTTTCGAGTTCGAAATGCTAATCAATTTTTTTTTTATAGCTAATTAACTAGACGTTCATATTTCACCTTCTTTGCACAGGTCTTAGAACCTAAGCAAATATCGCAGCAGATTACCGCATATGTATTTATATATCTATATATTAAGTCTGTATATTATGCTGTTGTTTAATAAATAATAATAATAATAATAGTAAATTGGGTAAATTTTAATGAAAAAATTTTCTCCGTGGAGTACAAGAGTATTCACCGTTGCACTTCCAACAAAACTGTTAAAACAATTATTTTTGTCAACTTGCATTAGTTATTATCTCACAAAGTGTAAAAATTACAAAAAGTGGAAAATTTCAGAAGAAGCCGTAACTATCTAGTATTGCCATAGGAGAAGATGTTATAAACAATAATTTGTTCAAAGAACTATATTTATTAAATTTCACTAATTATTAAGTCCCTCTAAGCGAAAAGTGCACAAAAATTTGAATTTTTCAGGTAGAACCGCAAACTTCTGGCAATATTGAAAGAGAATATTATTAAAAATAATGATTAATTGCTTAAAAAATTATGTTTGTTCACTTGAATTAATTATTACCTCGCTCTGATTGAAAATTCGATAAGAACTGGAAAATTTCAGAAAAAAACTTCAAGTTTCTAGCATCATTCTGAGAGAATATTATTATAAATAATAATAAATTTATTTAAAAAATTATATCTCTTAAAATTTAATTGACTATCGCTGTAATTAAAAAGTTGAAAATAAGTTGAAGACTTCGGGAAAAACGCGACTTTTTGAATCTATTCTAACAGAAAATTGCTTAAAATAATAATAAATTGTCTAAACAATTCACGTAAACTTCAAGAAATCAGTATAAAGTAGTATTGTATGTGTTATAGACAATGTTTATCAGGGGTGGCGCAGCCAGCATGGATGCCATGGAGAACTCCAGACATGTAATTTTCCAACCATGGAAATTCCATCCATGGAAAACTGGACGGAAAGATAAAAAAAAATAATTTACTTTGGCTTTATAAATATCGGAGATGCCCATTTCATCGCCATCTACCTGCTTGTTTTACCCCCACTACCGAACTTCCCCTCACGTAGCCGAGCTGCTCGCCAGCGTCTGTCGTCGACCCACGTCAGCGGGGGGTCCTTTGTACTCATGAGGAATAAAATACGAAACATAACATTTTTTTAAATTTGCAATTAGTAATTTGGAAATATTATATTCGAAATCTACGTTTCTTGGCGATTCCAACGATATGTTACTTGACTTCGTAAGTTGAAAATTAGGAGTGTTTATCAGGCCATATCCCGTGTGTGGATTGTAACGCTTGGATCGACTAGTTTCTAGACAGATCGGCTATTTTTATAAAAAAATTAATAATTAATTAATATAATTATTTGTTATGCTGTAAAAGTCCAATATATAGGTTATGCAGTCAATTAAAAATATAAAAAAAGTTTTTGTACACAAAAAAAATGAAGAAATGAGTTTCCGCAAATCTCTTGTACATACGCCGGGTGTCGAACTTCCCATGAAATCATAAAAACCTGTTTGAATTTCTCATGATCCGTTACAATATCTTAAAATCATTTAAAATTCTGTGACTTATTTTGAAATCTCTTAAAATCCAATTCCACAAATGCTCAAGTAATAATTAATTTACACTATTACATATTTAAGATAGTGAAGTTATAATAAATTTATATTGTATTTATAATAATTATAATATGTATAATATTGATGATATTCCCGAAAATCAAATACTATTATAAAGGATGTATTTAATTTATTTTAATTATTAATTGATTGCGTAAATGATAATCAAGCCTAACGTATTAATTATTTGAAATAATAAAAAATCATTATTTCGTAGCCTAATCGCAAGTAAAATCATACAAAATTTATTTTTTTCAATGAGTCATTCATACATCAAGCACTTTTAATGTTTGAAAATTGTTCATGTTATATTGAAATAAATATTAGGATGTAATGAATTGAAATTCATATCCGACCAAAATGAAAAAAAATTTACCTTTTAGATGGCCGAGGTGTTAAGGCGACGGGACAAAGTTACAACAATATAATAGGAAGTTACATCAGAAGTTCGACACCCGGCGTATGTACAAGAGATTTGCGGAAACTCATTTCTTCATTTTTTTTGTGTACAAAAACTTTGTTTATATTTTTAATTGACTGCATAACCTATATATTGGACTTTTACAGCATAACAAATAATTATATTAATTAATTATTAATTTTTTTATCAAAATAGCGGATCTGTTTAGGAAATAGTCGATCCGAGCGTTACAATCCACACACGGGATATGGCCTGATAAACACTCTTAATTTTCAACTTACGAACTCAAGTAACATATCGTTGGAATCGCCAAGAAGCATAGATTTCGAATATAATACTTCCAAATTACTAATTGCAAAGTTAAAAAAATTTTATGTTTCGTATTTTATTCATCATGAGTACAAAGGACCCCCCGCTGACATGGGTCTACGACAGACGCTGGCGAGCACTCAGCTACGTGAGGGGAAGTTCGGTAGTGGGGGTAAAACAAGCAGGTAGATGGCGATGAAATGGGCACTGCCCATAAATATATATCTTGTCTGGGTTCACTAAGTACCTGACTTTTGATGAAGAATTTGAATTTCCAAGTTTTCATGGTTCGTTACCATGGACTTGTAAAATTTTTATGTTCATAGTCTCAAATTTATTGTTCTCGAGTTGTCGCTCAACAGGGGGTGCACGCCAAGTCCGTCCGTCTGGTCACGGGATTTCCCCCTTTGGTTGATGTTATTTCCACTCATTTCGGTTATTTTGAAAATATACCTGGGTCAGGAACAGAGACACAATTAGGTCAGAGTCCTCAGTTTTAGTTTGCACTTTGCACTGAAAAAATCTTTCGTAAAATCAAAATGGTCCAGCGTAAACGGAGTGACTGTCAGACACGAAGGTTAGCAAAAGAGAAGAAGTGGAAGGAGGAAAAAGTGTCAGAAAAAGTGTTAGAAAAATGATAGCTTTATCTCTTATTGTTATAATAGTGAGAATAAAAACTGTGATTTCGAAAATTAGGAGTAAAAATTGCTTATAAAAAGGAAGAAAAAAACATTTCAGGGACCTTACTTAAATTACGTAACTCATGCACGTAATTTTTTCAAATTCGCAAAATCTTTCTCCTGAAGATTAGACTTTTTGTTATAAATATTATTATTTGGTTGAAAATTTAACAATTTTCTTGAAAAGACATCATGTTTTTTGCAAATTCAACTGTTTTGTTAAAAATTCATCTTTTTGGGTTAAAAATTCAACTTCTTCCGTATAATATTAACCTTCTGTTCAAAATTCATATTTTGTTGCTGATAAGTCAACTGAAATATTTTTTTGATGAGAAATACTTTTTCTGAGTCTTTTTAATTTGAAAGTTCATCCTTTTTATTAGTAGAAATATTGCATCTTTCTTGACAAAAATTTCAATTGTTTTGTTGAAAATTCAACTATTTCCTAGAAAATTTACTTTTTGTTTAAAATTTGTATTTTTTTGTAGAAAAGTTTATTGAAATCCTTTTGCATGGAAATTCAATTTTTTTTGAAAATTTGTCTTTTTGATTTAAAAATTCACCTGCTTTAGTAGAATTTTCATTTTTCATGGACAAAAATGCAACTGTTTGGTTGAAAATTTAATAATCTTGTTAAGAAGTCATACTTTTTGGTTAAAAAATCGACTATTTAGCAGAAAATTAACTTATAGATTACAATTCTTATTTTGGTGTTGGAAATTGAACTGGAATCTTCTTTGGATAAAATGTAACTATTTTTCTGAAGTTTTTTTCCACTTCATCTGTTTTAAAAGAAATATTTCATCTTTCTTCAATAACAAATGCAACTGTTCGGTTGAAGATTCAACCCTTTTTCCAAAATTTGTCTTTAGCAGAAATTACATCTTTCTGGGAAAAAAATGCAATGTTTGGTTTAAAATTCCACAATTTTGTTAAAAAGTCATACTTCTTGGTTGAGAATTCTGGCGTTTTGTTGAAAATTAACATAGACACAAGCTGTTGTAAATAGAATGAAATTTTCCAGTCAACTACAGATATGTGATTATGAAATTTCGTGGGGGGGGGGGGGGGGGCTTGAGCCCCCGGCTACGCCACTGCTAAAAAATAAACTTATTACGATTATGGCATTACCTTCTAACGTAAATTTGAACGTACAATTATAATTGCAACAACTTATGTGAGAAATGTGACATCAGGGTTAAATGATCAAAATTATTCACCTCTATTTATATGAGCTCAAATTTTGTATGCGGTATCATATAATAATTGGCCGAGTAGGGGTTTTATTTGTGGGCGGTGTATGACTTTAGGGATTATGAGTGAATGGAAAATAAGAAAATAAAGAAGAAATTAGAAAATAAAGTGAATGTAAATTAAGTTATATCGGCCAGCTCAGCTTGTCTGCTTCAAAACGTAAGATAGTTATTTCAGATTGAGACAATAGATTTTTTCATCTTACCTGAGACAATCTTCGTTTCATCTGAACCTCTTCTAAAGCAGCATAAAGATCCTGGCTGCTTTTTCGCCTGAAAACCATAATTATTATTATTAACTTTTTTTTAAACTATTCATGAAGTACATTGAATATGCCTGGAACTGGCAAATAACCTGCAATAATTAAATAAGTTTTCTGAATAGTGCTGCCACGCTTACTTTTTAGATGAATTATAAATTACTAGCTATAGATTCCACCTCGATACGTACCTTTAGTATTCTTATCGTCTTACCTTGAAATATGATTTGATTCCATTTCTATATATTCTTGAATATCATTCAGCCTTTCCATACTTTTTCTCCTCTGTTCTAAACTATTAAAAATATCCTGTGGAAAATTTCTTTTATTACGGATTTTGTCATAATTTTTTTAGCTAATAAACCTATATTAGTGAATAGGGTAAGCTTGTTCTAGATACAGACTTTCGTACTGATATTACCTACCGTGTCGAAATTAAATCTTCATGCTGATAGCAATGGACAAAACGTTAATGGATGTTAATGTTAATGATCTTAATTGATGGATTGTTTATACATTCCATAATTATGCGTCATTCGTCTGATATCATTTCTCTGACATTTTATAATACTAAATTCCTTAGCGGTCCTCCATTTGATATTTGCCGACAGAAAGCTGGCGTAATATTTCTTCCAAGAATTGGGCAAAAAACTGAACTAACGTTGATCGGTCTTTAATTTTATTATGTCCTTTGATTTATTCCGACTAATGGTTTCTAGGTAGCTAATCTTATATTTTTTCTAAGGAATTTTTATGAAACATAAGTCATACGTTGGGCATTTTAAACAAAGAAGTGTGGCGGCATTGAAAGAGATCTGCAACTAATATTTTCGCGGTCCATTTCCAGCCTTGAGTGTTATGTTACATTTTTAACAACGGAAACTTCTGGAATGTCGAATAAATACTCATCTCCGCTGTGACTAGAATATTTTTACTTATTCTTTCTAGCTTTACACCGCAAGATTCAAAAAGTTAAGAAATTAATTGAAACTAGATCAAAAAATACTCGAGAAAGAGAGCGATTGTTCGAGATCTAATAACAATAACTATCTAAATTTAATTGAAAAAAATGAACTTTGAGAATCTAAACAAACTTGGATGAGGAGGCCTTCTACCAGTGAAGAACCTGGATCATTTGGAGAAAAATAAACTATATGATATTACGGGTGTGAGCAAGGTAAATACCGAGGGTGTATTCACTCGCGTATTAATCCGCACACTTCTTGCATAATAATCGCATATAAACGCGTAATAACGCATAGTATGTATGTATGTATACCATTAAGCCATTTCCCATTCGGGGTAGGCGTGACACTACCCGATTCGGGTAGTGTTTATAGGTGGATAGTTTCTTGTAGTAAATAACTAAAAGTGTGGGCTCCATCCAAGTACTAACCGCGCCCAACACTGCTTAACTTCAGTGATCTAACGAGAACTGGTTTTTTCAGCGTGGTATTGCCGTTGGCAATAATAATGTAATGCGTAATCATGAGTAATAAAGCGTAATAATGTGGAATCATGCATAACAACGTGATTAGCACACGTAAATAATGCACAATAACGCGCAATTTTCGCGTAATAGTGAGTAGAATTTTCGTTTACGCTATACTTTTGTTGCATTTTTGTTCATACCCAATTTCCTTACTCTACCTCCTTCAAAATATGTTATGGATATTAGCCCAAGTGTATTTAATTATTATTTTATGATTGTGAAAAAATAAAATTATAATAGTTTTCTACGAAAAACACAATCCATGAGTGACAGAACGAAACCAGAAACAATAATAGAGTCAGTTCATTCAGAAAGAAGAACTATCCGAGTAAAAATGCTTCGACTTGAGTTCGACTTGGCGATGTCTTGAGTTCGTCTCTAAGACAACGATGTCTGACTGCGTTTCAAAACTGAGACAAGACATAACACAATGTCTTACTTTTATGGTCTTAGCATGGTGATTTCAAGTCGGCGTAACTTGTCTTAAGATGAACCTTTTCGACTCAGAAATGAGACCTCACATGAGGCTGTGAACAGATGCGAAGGATTTAAATTAATGAATGAAAAATTTATAATTATTGAATCAATTATTTTTAATTTTTAAATTCAGAATCTGTGGGCCTAAACGAGTACAGCCCTGCAAAATTGTCTTCAAAAACAATAAAATTGTAACTTTCTACACATAAAGATCTCCTAAGCCGTTAAAAATACGTAAAAACAAACAGCATTTTTTATTTCAATATATATATATATATATATATATATATATATTGTGTAAAAATATAAAAAATTGCTTCATTGTTAACAAATATTAGCTTTTATGACACTCAGAATGACCCTTTTTGTCAGGGCAGGTATGCACTCGAAGTCATAAGTCGCTCGTCTTGAAGTCATGAAAATTCGACTCAAGATATAAATGTATGTCTTTAAGACATAGAAACTTGTCTCCAATACATAAATTGAAGTCTGGCTCCGTCTCAATAGGGAGACGTGCTGGAGTCGAACTTTTCGACTTCAGGATGTCTTCATTGGGGGCAATTCAAGTCAAAACCAAGTCGAAGAATTTTTACTCGGGTAACTATATCTTATATTAAAAAGCAGGTCCGGCGATGTCACGTCGCAGAGTTCTTCCAATTTTCGGATTTTGCCGCACTAGTATGCGTCGTTTCAGCAAGCCGATTGGTTACTGTTGGCGCACCCATATGAAATGATCAAGTATGCAAATCAATTCTTTATAACAAACAATAATGTTAGAGAAGTTAAATTAAGTAATTATATAAACTTTCACTTTATTAATGAATTATTTAAAACTTTGCATTATTTGCACATTTAATCATTTCAAATAAGCGCGACAACAGTAAACAATGCGGTTCCTGATATGACGCATGCGCAGTGTGGAGAGATCCGAGAATTATCGCTTAATAAGGACCCAGTAAAAAAAGTTGAATAGATATAACAAGAAAAAAATGCAGGTGAGGTATGGTGTATTCGATTTGCTGCCATTATGTAATTGGACCTTCAGATTCAATTCTGCAATGCATTATGCTCTAATTGGCCGAGTTTATTTTATGAATTGAAGGGAAATTATAAGTTCTTTAGGGTAGCAATGAGTATAATTATGAAAAATAAAGTTGCACAAATACATTTGTGCGGTTTGGGCCAGCGATATTAATTATTTAACCGTACCGAGTAATATTAACAAAATTTTTACTCCGATTCGGCAATACACATGATTTCTCAGCCGGAAATATTATATATAGTTTATATATAGTCTGAAGTATTATATATAATATTCGTTTGTTTTATACATTTTTTATATAAAACAAATGAATATTATATATAATACTTCACACTATATATAAACTATATATAATATTTCCGCCTGTCTGCAAGTTGCTGGGCGATGGACGCGGTGAGTTACTGGCAGCTTCATTACCGACAGTTGGTGTTGAATTTTTTTCACTATTTCAAAATGTTTGAAAAATTACAAAATAAAGTTGAGAAGTTTTTTTTCTGTAATTGGCAACAGTTAAACAGTTTTTACTAAAACTAGAGCGAGAAAGCGCGCGCTACATATCCTTCCCAAACTTTTCCGGTTCTCTTCTGTATGTATGTTACTCTCAGATAAAAATAAAATGGGAACTGAATTATTCACAAAATAATTACTTCTGGAATAATGAAATTGCATTACACTTGTTTTAATTATCTTGTTAATTAGGTTAATTTCATTTTATGTAAAAAAAATATATTTACTTATAATGATTCGACTTATTTTAATATTTTTCAACTAACAGTCGAATAAGATTTTAAGTACGTTTACACGTTTTGAATTTTGACATTTGTTTTTTTTTATCTTATTTCATTTTTCATTATTTTATCATAATATATGATAATATTATTATATTAGAAGTAAAGAAGGAATGCTGACAATAAAAGTAGACACATTCTCAAAGATAATGTTCGAACATTTATCAAAATAAAATAAGTGCACAAATAGCTTTTTGTTATTACAGTTAATTCTTGATTTTTTTAATAATTAGTTTTCGATAATATTAGTAACTCCCGGCATGATAAACGTTCTTCGATTTTCTATTAACCTCATTTGGAATTAAATGTTGTATGCAATTCTAATAATTAAAGTAGAATTGGAGTGTACAACTGTAAGTACGTTATGATTATTAAATTATCTACAATTTTCAAAATGATAAATTAAATGTTTTTACCGGTTCGTCATCTGCATAAATATATCTTATGATTATAAACACCTCAATTTTTGAATAGGTTTCATTATACGTATCCCTACTACCAAAAAAGTCAGGATTCGTCACAAATGGTCAGAAGTTCTGACGATTCCTGAACATCCTGACCATTCCTGACGAGTCTGACGATTTCTGAAGATATGCTAATTCACATCCTATCAGGTAACTCATCGGCTAGGACCGCTAGAAACTACGGGTTTCGACGATTTCAGATACCTAAAAATTTTCATAAAAAATTTTTAATTAGATGAAATATAATGTATCTTGTAAAGAGAAAGAGATACGTCAAAACGGACAAAATTTTCAGATTCACCTTCAGAGTCATTCAATATATAAATATTATTAATTAAATATAAGTAAAAAAGAGAATATGCATAAAATTTCTCACGAATTCTGACTTTTCCTGACGATTTCTGCCGAGAAACGTAACAAAAGTGGTCAGAAATGGTCAGAAGTCCTGACTTTTTTTCTGACGATTCCTGACTATTTGTGTAGTAGGGATGTTATGTACTCATGCAACTTGCGGTTTCAAGTTTCGCTTATCTTTAAAGCATATCTGTCTTAGGTAAAAATTTCCTAGTTCAATCGAAATTCTCCATTTTTTTTGTATCAGAATTAACCAGTCAGCTGGTAATGATGCATGTATGCGCAGAAAAAATCCGTCACAAAACTGGTAATGACGCATATATACGCACTTGGAATATCTGACACAAAACTCAATGGATTTTGATAAAAATTGGTAGGTATACCCTAGTTTTTTTGGTCGCTGATAACGAATCCAGGGTCAAAATTGAAAAATTCAAAATGGCCGATAATATAGTAGAATAGTCAACAGTGATTTAAAAAAACTTTTTAATACGACCTGTCATACAAGTCACGTGATTTTTGCATTTTAGTCCGCCATATTGGATCCGCCAATTTGAATTTCTCCATATTGACCCCAGATTCCTCATCGGCGACCTAAAAAACCCTTCGGAAATGAACTTTCATGATGAATACGGAATTATTCGCTTCTACCAGATTTGGCACACAACGTTGATTTCGAGCCTACCAGTTTACTGGCTAAGGCTTTTTTTTTTATCTTGAACACGCCAAAAACCAATTTTCAAAAACTACCCCTACCGAAAATAAAACCATCTCCTATGTAAATACTCAAACTAGGAAGAAACAAAGTACACCACAAGTTTTGGCTTATTCTGGGCTCTCGAATGCAGCAAACAGAATTGTCAAAAATCACGCCTATGTACAAAAAAAACTACCCCCTGAGTAAAAACTCAAACATGGAAAAAGAAAATAGAAAGTAGTGCCGGGCTTTTCTTGGGCTCACGAATACTTTTTTTTTCGCAGAAACTACCTCTACATCTAAAAAATCAAACGCCTATCTATGAATTTGAATTTTCAAGGAGCCCAAAAATCAGACTCTATTCACCCTATAAAATTCCGATTCCCAAACATCAGAAACTCCATTTACAAAGGAAATATCTAAAAAAGATCATTCTTAGACGAAGTCACGTCTGCGTGGTATCAAGGGGTTGCTTTTTAACGTTAAGGGTAGGAGCCCAAAATTCGGTGTTGGAATTTTTGAGGTGCCCGAAAATCAGAGACTATTTACACTGTAAAATTTTAAAAAAGATTATATTTTGACAAAGTCATATCTGCGTGGTATTAAGGGGTCGTTTTTGAACTCTAAGGTTTGGAGCCCAATTTCAGCGTTGGAATTTTTAAGAAGCCGAAAAATTAAAGACTCTATTTACACAGTAATATTCTAAACTAGCTGTGAATTCGAACTCGAGTGTTTCCACTTTGTTTGAATTTGTAATTACATATATGGTACTCATTTCACGAAAACTTTGCTTCCTGTTAGCAAATGCATTTGCTTCCTCATAGAGGAAATGAGTTATTTTTTCAATCAGACAAATCAAATTTTGTATTCGAAATCATAATTTTTCGAGCTGGAAAAGGGAAGGGAAAAGACTGTCGCACTCTATCCCTTTCCCAGCTTTATGATTTCTTTACAAAAATTGTCAGAATTACTCTATTTGAACATTTATAACCAAAGAGTGTTTTCTATTCATGCGTCAACTTTGAATTATGTCTATGAAAAAAGTTTTTCTGCTTGAAACAGATAACTGAAATATTATAAATCAGCATAGCTTCCTTAATCTTTAATAAAGTGTATGATTATTAAAGATCAATCGATTTGCCTTCAATCAAGAAATTTTTTCCGTTCTTAGATCAATTTTGAATTATGTTAGTGAAAAAAGTTTTACTATAAAAAATCGTGTTTTCAAATATTATGCATTACCATAGCTTCCTTACTCTTAAATAAAATGTATCAATGCTATGGGCCAGCTATGGGCACTTTATTTACTTTTTTCACTGTGCCTCGCTTTTTTCACTGCTTCCATTTACTTTCCCCACTCCATCCGTCCACTTTTTTCACTGTTGCCCGGAAAGGTCGGTACTGCGCATGCGCCACGTCATCGACCTAAAATCGGTCACTTTTTACACCAAAAACAGGTGGAAAAACTGGCACTTTTTCGCAAATTATAGAAAAAATGTATTAATAATATAGGTTAATCCCCGGCGCCTTCGACCAGGCTACCGGGCGCGTCCCCGGGTTTTGGATAGGGGGGCCCTGTACCGAGGGTTTCTGCTGAATGCGGTTACACAACTCAATAAGCAGTCGCGGAGAATGTTCCAGGGATGGTCCCGAAGAAAAAAACCCCCAAGTCAAGGTGCTAACAACCGTGGCGAAAACTGAATGTCACCAGGGTATGGTGTTCCGAACAGTGTCTCTAGGATACCAGGTCGCGGGGCTCTGCGGGGTTGGACCTTCACTGCCCTAGCTACTCGTGGGAATCTAGATGACGTCAGAACAAAAATTAAACCGAAGCATATGTGAGGAGTTGGGTGCTCCGTTGGACGTAGCGGAGGGTCTTGCATTCAGTCAGAAGTCAAATGTGAAGCAAGGATTAATATTAGCGGGGATGTTCATTGATAACACGATGGACTTGACGCAGCGCACAATCTGGTGGAAAAAATTGATTCCAATGTGGATAACGCCAAATGTTATTTTAAATTCGCATCAGCCGACGTGGGAACGGTGCTCGGAAAATAGGTGACAGAAATACAGAAGTTAAAGGAGAGGAAATAGACCAGCCAAAACTCTACTCAAACCGGAGAAGCTGTCGAAACTCCCACTCCCCATACTGGGAAGAGAGAGAGGGAGCCCACCCTGAGTCCAGTTGAGGAAGGCTCCTATAAACCAATGCCGTTGAAGCCGAAGACGCGCACTACAGCAGCACTGTCCTCAACTCCGGAGAAGAAATATGCAGGGGTGACAACAGCGGCGGGGGGGGGGGGGGGGGGGGGGGGGGGGGGGGGGGGGG
>CAKNXH010060750.1:117663-147886 GCA_932178445.1 Andricus quercusramuli
GGGTCCTTGGGAACGCCAGTAATCTTTCCTTTCTTCAAATGAATTTTGGCACACTTGTCCAAACCAAAGTCCATCCCAATCTCTCCTGTGTTGTTCTTGACGATATTTAAAGCAGTTTGAAGTCTGCTTTTACCAGCGGCATAGATCTTCAGGTCATCCATATAGAATACATGAGTGACCTTATGCTCACGCTGATTAGTGTCGCCACAGAGGTATCCAGGAGAATTTCGTAGTGCAAGAGATAGAGGCAAAAGTGTGATGCAAAAAAGCAAAGGGCTCATACTATCCCCTTGAAAGACGCCCCTCTGGAAGGTGACGTTGTTCGTCGTCAGACGATAATTCCTAGTTGAGATGGTAAATCTAGTTTTCCAAAGAGGCATCAATCTCTCTATGCATCTCACTATGTGTGGATGTACCTTCAAGCTTTCCAACAGACAGATGATAAGTCTATGAGAGGTTGAATCAAAAGCTTTCCGGTAGTCAATCCAGGCCATTGACAGGACGCGCTGATGGACTGTAGCGTCTTTACAGACACACCTGTCAATCAGCAGGTTCTCTCGACAGCCTGCTACACCTTTTTTCGAGCCACGTTGTTCGTACATCTCTCGCCATACAGGCTCAATTCGTCGAACAATCCTGTTGTTTAGGATAGCTGTAAAAATCTTATACAGTGTGTTCAAACAAGTTATTGGCCTGTAATTCTCTGGTTTGGACAAGTCGCCTTTTTTCGGTAGGAGTATAGTGCGTCCTAACACTAGCCACTGCGGAATGGGCATCTCCGACTTTAAATATGAGGTGAATATGCGGGCCAAATGTTGGTGTGTAGAAGTAAACTTCTTCCACCAAAAGTTCTTGATACAATCTGGTCCAGCACCGGAAAAGTTCTTCGTGCCTCTAAGTGCTTTTTTCACCTCTTCGGCAGTGACTGATGGGCACTCCTCCTCAGATTTTATGAGGCTGTCGCAAAACTCCTTGAAGCGGATGATATTGTCAGTATCTTCCTTCAACTCTAGTGTTTTCGGGATCTTGTACACCTCTCTCCAAAAAGTCTCTACCTCCTTGGGCTTGGGAGGATTTTTTACAAAAACAGGGGGATCACTGAAGAGGCGCGATGGGTCAGCGAGAAACTGTTGATTCTCTCTGATCCATCTCTCCCTCTTCTGTATCCTCCTCCTTGCGTCAGATAACAGCCTTATTTTGTCAACAATATGTTGCTTGATTGTCAGCAGCTTTGACTTGTTTAGTGTGTGATTCAAGGTCCTTAGTTCTTGGGCGAACTTTCGAACCCTTTCCGTGAACGGTCTACCAGATGTTATGTAGTCAATCACACATTGAACACGGGACGCATTCTGTCTTGCCCATCCAATTTTCTTGTTCAGTTGATGCAAGCGTCTTCTTGTCTTTTGATCCATCGTCGGTTTGAGCCTTCGATTTGAATCAGCCAAAGCTCTCGCAGCACCATAAACTGAGCAATTGATGGTCCAGAGGTCGGACTCTTGCGAGATATCTCCACAAAGGGAGGCATCCATTTCAGCCAGATCTTGGGGCTTAAGAGGAACTTGCATGTTGATGTTCCTCCTTGTACTGAAATTGCCATCATCTTCAAGAAGGTGCCTACTTTCTGCGGTTGGTCTTAATGTCGTTTCATCTTCGTGTGCAGCTTGTTCAAGCAGCGGTTGAGGAAGCGCTCCGCGTACATATCCATTTTTGCGGAGGTAGTCGGCTTGATTTCGCAAAGACTGATGCGAAACGTGTTGAAGCTCTGGGTGTTTCTGGCACCACAGAGTATGCATACGCGCCATAAAGCCTCCACGAACAGGGATAATACTGGCATCGTAGCAGTCTAACACATCATTCTTAAGTTGATCCGTCCACTCAATGTGGGCGTTTCGCCGGTTCGTCGTTGTGTTTCCATCTAAATTATTTTCAGCACCCCGAACTCTAGGATGATCGGCATTGTTTGCCGATCCATTGTCGGGTGCTCTGCGCGTTCGATCGTTTTGAACCGCATCTACAACATTTTGGTGGTTTTTTGGTTTCATTGTTGTTCCCACGAGCAGCTAGGGAAAGGGTTCGTCCATCCTTGTAGAGCCCCGCGTGCAAGGATAAGGCTATTACTCTGAGACATCGCCCGATATCCCAGGGTCACCGTTAAAGACACCTCACCCAGGTGCCATGCAGCTTTCGGCACGGTTCGCACACCTTCGCTTAGGGGTTATTCCTTCGGGACCATCCCTGAACAATTGTCCGCGACTGCTTATTAATTATTGTACCCATATTCAGCAGAAACCCTTGGTACGGGGACCCTCTATCCGCAACCCGAGGACGCGTTCGGTGGCTTTGTCATAAGCCCTTCGGTTCTATTCCAAGGGAATCGAAACCGAAACCGAATATATAATTATATATATATATATATAATTATATATATATATATATATATATATATATAGATATATATATATTCGGTTCGATATGGTTCCTTGGGAATCGAACCGAAGGACCTATGACGGGGCCACCGAACGCGTCCTCGAGTTGTGGATAGAGGGTCCCTGTACCAAGGGTTTCTGCTGAATGTGGTTACAATAATTAATAATTCCCGGAGGAATAAGCCCCAAGCGAAGGCGTGAGAACCGTGCCGAAAGCTGAATGGCACCTGGGTAAGATGTCTCTAACGGTGATTCTGGGAAACCGGCGACCTCTCAAAGTATACAGCCTTATCCTTGCATGCGGGGCTCTACAAGGATGGACGAACCCTTTTCCCTAGCTACTCGTGGGAACAACAATGACAACACCAAACATAGTTGTAGTAAGTGCGGTTCAAAACAATCGAACGCGCAGGGCTCCCGACAATGGGTCGGATAACAATGCCGACTACCCTACAGTTGGGGGAGCCAATCAAGACGGAGTCAATGCGATTGACCGGCGGAATCTTGTTACTTTTGAGTGGACGGATCAAATCAATGATGGCCTGCTGGAGTTCTACGATGCCAGTATGGTCCCTGAACGAGAAGGTTACATGGCACGACTGCATGCTCTGTGGTGCGAGAAACACTTAGAGCTCTCAGACTTTTCGCAACAACGTCTGCGAAACCATGCCGAGAACCTCCGGAAACGAGGTTATATAAGCGGAGTGCCTACTCAACCGCATCCAGAACAAGCCGGCAACAGAGAAAGAGAGGCGACACTGAGACCAACCGCGAACAGGCATCCAATAGAGGAAGAACGATGCTTCAGGACCCGCAGAAACATCAACATTCAGGTTTGTCGCAAGCCCAAAGATCTGACTGAATTGGATGATGAACTTCGTGGAGATTTTTCCAAAGCATCCGACCTCTGGACTATCAGTTGTGGTGTGTACAATGCAGCGAGAACTTTGGCAGATGCAAGCCGTAAAAGAAAACCAACGGTTGATCATAAGACAAAAAGAAAAATGCATCAACTCAGCACAAAGATAGGCTGGGCTAGACAGTACGCGTCCCGCATTCAGTGTGTGATTGACTACATAACATCTGGCAGGACTTTCACTGCCAAGGTTCGACGGTTCGCGCGTGAACTGCGGATCTGTCATCACACAATCAACAAGTGAAAGCTAATGACCATCAGACAGCATATTGTTGAGAGAATACGAATACTATCTAACGCTAGGCGATGTCTAGAGCGGAGAGAGAGGTGGGTCAGAGAAAATCAACAATTTTCATCTGATCCATCTAAACTCTTCCAAGACCCTCCAATTACTGTCGACCATCCGCCCAAACCAGAGGAGGTCGAAGCATTTTGGAGAGAAGTCTACGAGGTCCAGCATCCACTTCAAGAAGACTCAAAGAACGTAAGTAGCTTCAAGGAGCTGTGCAATGCCCTCATAACACCTGAGGAAGAATGCCCACCTATCACTACCGAGGAGGTGAAAAACGTATTAAAAGGCATGAAGAACTTTCCCGCTCCGGGACCAGATGGTATCAAGACCTTCTGGTGGAAGAAGTTTCCTCCAACCCACCAGCATCTGGCCCGAATTTTCACCTCACACCTAAAGTCGGAAGAGCCTATTCTGGAGTGGTTGGAGTGGTTGGTGCTCCTGCCGAAGACGGGAAACTTAGCTGACCCTAAGAATTACAGGCCAATAACTTGTCTGAACACACTGTATAAGATCTTCACAGCCATCCTAAATGATAGGATTCTTCGGACAATTGATCCTGTGTGGCGGGAGATGTATGAACAACGTGGCTCGAAGAAAGGCGTAGCAGGATGTCGAGAGAACCTGCTCATCGATAGATGTGTCTGTAAAGACGCAGCATCCTATCAACGATCTCTATCGATGACCTGGATAGATTACCGAAAAGCTTTTGATTCAACCTCCCATAGACTTATCATCTGTCTGTTGGAAAGCTTAAAGGTTCATCCACACATCGTGAGATGCATAGAGAGATTAATGCCGCTTTGGAAAACCAGATTTACGATCTTATCCGGAAAGCATCGTGTAATCACTAACAGTATCACCTTTCAGAGAGGTGTGTTTCAGGGCGACACCATGAGCCCTCTCCTCTTTTGCGTCACATTATTGCCACTGTCTCTCGCACTTCGCCATTCTGAAGGGTACCTCTGTGGCAAACCTGGAGATCGAAAGCATAAGGTCACTCATGTATTTCACATGGATGATCTTAAGATCTATGCTAGAAATCAAGAGAAACTACATCTAGCTCTAAGAATTGTCAAAGGGTACACTCAAGAGATTGGAATGGAGTTCGGGTTAGAGAAAGGCGCCAAGGTTAATTTGAAGAAAGGAAAACTTAACGGCATCCCCGAAGATCCTGAACTCATTGACAGAAGCGCTATACGACACCTTTGCGCTGGAGAGCCTTATACATACCTGGGCGTGCCACAAAGCTGCATTCAGGACGTAATATCTATAAAGGATACTCTCCGATGCAGATACAAACGTCTCCTCCGACAGATATGGTCTTCCGAACTGTCGGCGAGGAACAAAGTATCTGCAACGAACATGCTTGCCGTCCCAGTAGTACTCTATTCATTTGGAGTAGTTCCATGGACGAAGGACGAGCTCAGATCCCTCGATATCGGGTCCCGAAAGGTTATGCACATGAACAAAAGCATGCACCTTAAGTCTTCTGTTCCACAACTTTACATCTCACGCTGTCAAGGTGGTCGTGGAATACTGAATCTTGAATGTCTTCACAACAGGATTATTCTGGGTACAGCACATATTGTCGCAAATGGACAAGATCCTCCTCTTAAAATGGTCAGAAAACACGAAGAAGTAGGCAAAGGGGCGTTTCTTTACAAAGCAGCAGAATAGACTGCTGAAACACTCTGCCTTGCCTCATATGTTGCTATATTGTGCAATGTCAAGAAACGAATTTCACGTGCGTCTAGATATTGTAGAACTTTCTAGAGCAATGTTACATCATATGATGCAATACTGTGAAATTTTGAGAAACGCATTTTACGTGTTTCTAGGTGTATCGATTATAACGCTTCTTTATCTCATACAATACAACAACAACACTTGAGATGGGGTCATATGCCTTTTTCATTTACAGATATAATGGTTGTTGTTTCAGCACCTCTTCTATCTCTCATTTATAAAGATAAATTTTGCTTATTATTACACACGTTGAAGCTCGCAAGTTTGAGCGCGCCTAGGGCGCGCACCTGTTGGATGTCGCGCTTCGTGCTCGATTATGTGTTCACCTCGCGCTACGCGCTCGGACACATTTGTCTCACGCTTTAAGCTTGGTTCCTCTAGGTCTTCGCACTTCGTATGCTCGCTATTGCGCGCTTCGCGGGCTATTACTCTCTTAGTAACCTTCATCGTTATGACAAGCTTTTGGTTTAATTCTGTCAGTTTTACATAAAAAGATGAACAAATTTACTTAAGGTTCTATCGACCTTAAGGAACACATTCTCATCAAGAAACTCGCGCTCGTTATTCCCTTTAAAAATCATGTTAACCTCCCGCTCCACTCTCGTTTCTGTTCATCGTATAATAGAAACCCAAAAGTTTGAGCGCGCTTACGAAATTTGGTCGTCGCGCTTCGCAACGACTATATGTTATGTTCTATGTTCTTCAGATAAAAATGACTAAATTTGTACTTGATATCAAATGAAGAAGGAAATTCCATTAATTCAGCGTATATTGCCGTATTTTTCTAATAAATCATACAATTTCAAAGATTTTTACCAACTACCTGAAAAGGGGAGAAAAAAATATCTACGTCGTTTTTGGAACGTATGTGTGATAAATTTTTAAATGATTATTGGAATATGGACATTTGGCGAAAACCGAGGGCAGGGGTCAAATCTTACACAAATCTAATACCCTCTCTGGATGAGAATGTGAAAATACAAATTTTCAAGTACTGTGAGCATTAATGATAGTTATTTTATTGTTTTAATGGTTAGAAATAGTATTGAGAACATAAAAACAATGAAATATTGTGGAAAATAGAAAATGTAACTAATAACAAATTTTTAGATGTTTTTTGGGTGCACAAATTTTATCTTGCATAGTTTGACCGTAAAATTGAATTTTTGGATTTTTAATTATTTTTTGTTCAATAAAAGTGTGAATTTTCGATTTTTCAAGAAAATTCAGAAAGTCGTTATGATCATCTTGTAGGGCGTGCAAAAAGAAAAATTTTTCTTGTCTAGACTTTTTTTCGTATCGTGCGTTGTTTGGCTCAAAATGTTAATTCTCGTTTGTTTTTTTGGATTTTGAAAATGCTATAGCTCTGACAATTTTCCTTCTATCGAAAAAAGTCATTAGATAAATTGTTCAAATTCCCACGTGCTACGAAGAGCCGTAAATAAAAATTTCAAATTTTGAAAAAATATGATCACAAAAATTTTTGAAATGCTCTAACTTTTCGAAATTTTGTCCAAAATAGCTGGCTGACGAACTCGTTCTTTCTTTTCACACTCTTATGGAGTGTGCCGAAGGGCAATCCAATCGGATAATTTCTTCAAATGTTATCGTGTTTACAGACTACAATGACAACGACAACGATGACACTGACAACGACGACAACGACAGACAGACACCGACGTAAAAACTCTTTTTTCTGACTCAGCCTCAAAACGTCGACATTTGATGGAATCCGCGAAAGTCATTTTTCGCACAAAACCAATACCTTCTCATTATGATGAGAATGTAAAAAATGAGCTAAATTAAAAAGAAATATAATAAAATATTTAAAATTTTCAAACACCCACTAAAGCTGCTGTATTAGTAGATGAGTAAGGCTGGGTTCTGAACCAAAAAATAATACGGAGTCTGGATACGCATTATAATACGGACTATGGATCTCACTTTTGAGCCAAAGTTATTTTTTATTCCAAGTAAACAAAGATAATTTATTGCTTCTTTATAGATAATCATTCATTTTATATACAAAAGATGCAGGTGTACAGGTGAAGTTTGATATGGAGGGTAGGGTGACCAGAAAAAAACACTTTTGGTTTTCTCAGGAGTGAAGGGCAAATAATGGTAGTTTATGCAGTTGTAGAAGCCAGATTTTTTTTTCTTCAATTTTAAACAATATTTAGAGGTGGCCCATCGTCTTTGAAAGTTGTCATTGCAAAAGCTGACAATTTCTGTAAGTGAAAAGTCGATCGTAAAAGTGCAACCCCAGCTCTTTTCATCGATGTGACTTTATAACAAGATTAGTTAGAGTCCCCTGAATTATTATTATCCACTTTTCTGAAAAAGGGAAATATGACTGAAAAAAACTTGCTGAGAATGGGACTGCTTTATGAGTTTATGGTGTCAAGACCCACTGTGATGGACCTTTATGGCTGAGCTGATGAGCGCTCCGCCCCGAAAATTAAACAGCTTAAGTCGTAGACCTGTCAAATTTCAAAAATTTACTCAGATTTGTTTTCATTATTGCACGCTTATTTATACTTTTCCTAATCTGCTTTTTCAGAAAATGTGTTCTTCAACCTTCCAGGAAAATATTCTTAAAATTTCAATATAAGGTATCTATTATAAGACCCGTTATTAGTCTTTGAAAACAGTAGAAAACAGCGAAAATGGCACTTTTCAAGCAACCGTAATTAATGCTTTTTATGAATTTTTAATTAAAAGAATGTTTTTATGTGGATTCTGAGAACCTCAAAAACAACATATTGAAAGTTCAAATTAAAAAGTGGATAACTTCGTGGTTAAAATCTTGAATGAAAAAAAAAGTTGAGTTTACCCATGTTAATTACATAAGAACTTTAAAGGCGATGGGCCACCTCTAGATATTGTTTAAAATAAAAAATAAAAAAATCTGGCTTCTGCAATCGCATAAACTACCGTTATTTGCCCTTCACTCCTAAGAAAATCAGCAGTGTTTTTTTCTGGTCACCCTAATGGAGGGCTATGTATGACATCCTGTTTTGTCTATATGAATTTGGTTTATTGCTTCCTTATAGATATTACTTTTAACTAAAAATTCCTGTATTTCTTCATTTAGTGCACATTCAACTCATGAAGAACATTCTGCATTCCAGAAAACTACTCGAACTTTAGGCTAAACTGACAGATATATTATTAGAGAACATTTTACAGTTAAAGTGATTCATGCCCGTGCTAAGTTTTTAGAATATTCTCATAATGTCATGCTGAATTTTTTACCTTACCAGCAATAAATACTAAGCCAAATCTATGTATTTAGATGCAAGAGATCTAATACAAGAAGGCTACTGAGACACTTTCACAAGAGGTAGATGCATCTCTACTTTACCGACATCAAGGCCATTTCACAGCTGTCACAAAATAATATTGCGCAATGGTAAGTAGCAAATTTGTCTAAAAATTTGTCTACATGTTTCAAAAATCTTCTACATGTAGTTTAATAATAATAATAATCTTATAATATAATGATAAAAATAATCATTATCATTATTTAATGTGTTCGGTTTATTGGAAGAGCTTGCTCAATTGACGCTACTGAAAGACAGTTGAATTAAAGCATTTATTAAAAGAACGGTGGTTCCTTCTATAATGGCTTCCAATGAAAATTGTTTGATCAATGAAATAACATTCATATTTGAAGAATTTGAGGATATGGAAGGAAGATTAATAGCAGAGATGGTAATACGTATATGTATAGTGGCGAATTCTATTTCTTGACTCCAAATGCACATATGACTTTTCACGAAAGCAAAAAGGAGAAAACTCAGTTTTTAAATATTCTACTCTTATTATATCACACGTGAATATGGAAATGATGAATATACCATAGAACATTGTGAATCCAGCCAAGACAAAGAAGCATCAAAATATGTACTGGAACGAGTAAATTTGGAGGAGTCAGGTGAATCTTATAAGAATGTAAATGCTGATTACGTTACAATAGAAACGAAGTTTTTCTTTTCAAACAAACATTTATCACATCATCTCAATGGTTGAAGCATAAACGCCTATGGTTTAAATAAAGAAAAAAAAGGACAAATGATAATAATATGAGTGACGAAGAAGTTGCCAATGAAAATATCATCTATCATTTCACATGAATCAAAAACTTACCTTTCCAGAAAAATACAGTGGATTATCACTGAGACGTATGCAGACAATTCATGAAATATGAAAACTGTATTTTAATAGGAGAATTAATTACTTCAACTTTTATAAGTAGATTAGAAAGGAAGAAAAAATATACATAAGATTGATAAAAGTTCCTATAGCTGTATTCAAGTGTGAGAAATATACATATATGTATATGAGGTTCATTATGCAAAACTAATCTCAGGTGGCAGCACCGAGGCGAGTACTAGACCCTCTGTCGATGAGGTACGAATTTTAAGAAAAGAAATGTTGTTAATAACCCAGCAAAAAAGAAAGTATTGATACGAATTGAACTGAAAAGACTAAGATACCCTGCAAATCCCGCTTTGCGACCATGACGCATTGTACCTATGTGTCAATGCATGTAAATTCGTGAAGACGGTATTTCAATTTTGAATCTTTCTATACGTACAAATACGGTGCAAAAGTTTAAAGTCAGCGAATACACTTCAATGCGTCAACACGCAAACGCTTCAACATTGGTCAATGCGTCTGAATTCGTGAGAGTAAAATTACACACTTGAATTCGCCCCAATGCGTCACGGCGAATTTCAGAAAGTGTTGATTTATACAATTTAATCCGTAACAGGAAAACCAACGTGCGGGGCATATAGAATTTATTGTAAATGTGTAGTAAATTGTCTCGTAGCTCAGTGGCGGGTACTCTGGACTGATACACGAGGGATCACTGTTTCAAGTCTCGACGCATGCACTTTTTATGAATTTTTTTCTGATTGACCTCGACCACGCATTAATACGAATTCACACGCATTCAATGCGCGCTGTCTCAATTCATCTAAATGCGTCTCAATCTGTTCGAACGAATCAGAAAACGGGATTCACGCGCATTAAAAAAATGTTAATTCGCCCCAATCCGTATCAATTCTTTCTTTTTTGCTGGGAAGTATAAAGTGCCATTTATACATTGTAAAGATAACAAAATATATTTTTCAAACTTTCTTATCAATATTTATCACATAGCATTCGTAAAAGGTTGATAGATCCTTTTCTGACTGTCACATGCAAAGTGAGGTCAGGTTTACTATAATTCACCATATATCCCATTTTATGTATAATTTTCACTAAAAGTATAAATTACCTTCGTATATAAGCACTGAACACATATTTAAGGATTATTTACCCTTATGTATATAATTATAAGCAACCGTACACTAAGCACTGTATTTTTTTTGTCTCTCATTGACAGAGGGTCTAGTACTCGGCTCGGTGCTGCCACGTACGATTAGTTTGGCATAATGAACCTCATTGAACTGTAGCCATTTTAAGCCTGAGACATTAATTTAAAAATACATAATGAAATAATGTTAGAGTTTTTAATTAAGAAAAATGAAGTTTCAACTTATAAGAAAATGATAGTAAGGCATGAAGCATGTGCAAGAGAGAGAACCATGTGATGTAGGGGAGAGTGGGGTATGGTGTCCGTCTGGGGCATGGTGTCAATTACAAAAAACGCCCACGTTTATTGATTTCCATATTATTTTTTTTGCATAAAATGTCTTTCTTTGTTTGGAAAAATAGTGATGTCAAGAAATTTTCGTTTTAAAATACATGTCAGAAGACTTAATATGAAAAAAACAGTTTTTACAGAAACAGATGGAAAAGTCTTTGGCAGAAATTAAGCAGTTACACCATATTTTGAAATACTTGAAGCATGAAAATGTGAGATTCTAATAGGTGAAGTGTTTCTTTAAACGTCTGGTATCATAAATTGTTTTTATAAACGTTCTTAATGTACTTAAATTAATAAAATCTTGAAACATGACATACGGGGCATGCTGTCCCTAAAACTTTGTGAAGATGGTAACAGTGCTTGATAGAAGATCGGTAATTTGATCGATAATGTAGAAAAACACAGCAATTCATTTATGTCTGTTTTGTCTGATTAAATTCGAGGTTTTTAATAATAAAGTTATACAGAAAATGAAAATGGACACGTGATTTGGAGTTATATTTAATAATAATACGGTAAGCACCAAGTTCACGCTAAATTACTTTGAAATGGACTATCATGTGAGATTCGTGATTATAACCTAAAAATATAAAAATTGTCGTTATACAGGTTATAAATGTATTTAAATTCCTAATCATAATTTTATAATAAAATATACTTGAAAGGATTCTCTTTACTTAACCGCTCAATTTCATGTTTTATTCCATTGAAAGAGACCAGCACGTAAACTTTGAGGTTATAACCTAAAAAGATTGAAACTTATTGTTATAAAGTTTTTTTCATTCCTGCTTATAAATTCCCATTTGAAACACACTTCAAGCAATTCTCTTCATTTATCAGGGTGGTCCTCATTACATGGGTTAAACAATAACTCAATAAATAGGATTTCGAATATTATTCTTCAATGCCTGTTTTGAATTTTCGCGCCTTTGGTACCTTTCAGTAAACAAGATATCTGTCAAAGGCAAATGCAGATCTTTACACAATGAATAGAATATTCAAGGAGTGAGAGGTTATAACTAGGTTTTGCGACATACTTTACTTTGATTGATAAGAAAACATTTATTTAGTGTTGACCATGCCTCGAGTAATGTTTTTTTGTTACATCATACATTTAAGAATTATTATATTGTACGCTTTTTATTCTACAACGTTCATATTCATGAAATAAACCGGGACTAATATGATAGACACCATGGCCCATGGTATGGGGTATACTGACCCAAATGCAAGACCAACGAATTAATTAAATATCAAATAATGACGTTGTCAAAAAACGGATTTAAGTAATAAAATATGCAACCTTATAATGTGAGCTTCTTACCAAATAATACAGAAATCAAAATCACATTTCCATTATAATTTAAAGGACATTTCCTTCAAAGCCTGACACCATACCCCACTTTCCCCTAATTGACTTAGCTGTAGACTGAATTAATTTTTGTATTCAAAATCAACTCATAATAAAGTGACAGCAAGGTATGAAGCGTGTGTGTAGGCTGGAGAGAGAGAGAGAGAGAGAGAGAGAGAGAGAGAGCTATGTATTGAAAAATTTTAATTTTGTAACATTTGAAAGATTTCAGGAGGCTTTGCGATTGAGCGACTAAAAAACAGTTATGAATCTCCTCGTGAATCTCTTAGCATGCCTTTGCAAATGAGTTCAACCATATAAAAATTCTACACGAATCTTGAAAAATACCAAAAGATTCTTAAGAGATCTTATTACATCCAATGGGTCACAGTGAGAATTTTAAAATTTTATATCGATGTAGCTTAGATGTCAAATAAACTATTAGCAATAATACCTGGTAGTCGGTTGATAATTTTTAATTATATTGCTTGAACTATTTTGTAATGAAGAACATATATTTCGAAAGCTCTTGTTACAATTTATAAAATAAAATCAGCTACATAAATATTATAATGGACTGTAAGAAACGTTGAAATCACCTTTCGCATAATAGAATAATCTGTTGAAGAGATTCAATTTACTTACTTCAAACATTGAAATAAAGTATCATGAATGATAAAATAAATTCAGCAATATTAAAATCTAATACAAGAATACTGTGAATCAATCATTGAAAAATGATACAATGATCTAGTGATAGCATGAGCATCTACTTTCTGGAACTCTTAAATCAACATTTAATGATATAAACATTTAATTAAATAATACTAAAAATTCTGAGTGGAGTATTGATTACGCATACTAAAATCGCTATTATATACAACAGCTGCGAATCTGTTTTTTTTTCTTAGAACAAACATTCTTTAAAATTGTAGTTAAATAAATCGATATAAAGGCGCAAGGATTTCTTGTTAACAGAATGATGGATATGCAGTCGTTTGAACTGTCCCAACATAGTACACGGAGAAAAATAGATATTAGAGCAGACTATCTAGATATTACTAGTTAATATCTTAGAGATTTAACTATGGGACAGAAATCTAGATACTGAAGTAGAGCATCCATAGATATTAAAAAGAAGATTTTAACTGACAATATCCAAGATATTAAAGGGCAGAATCTAAGATATTCAAAAAATAATCGCTGATTGTGCAAAAATTACCTGTAAAGCATGCCTATTTCTATAAAATACAAAAGTATTTTATATCGTAGTCCTCTGATTTGGTTATCCGAATACTCAAACATTCGCCTTTTTTTATTCATTATTATTTAATTTTCGACTAGAGCTGATAACACGCTGTCCAAGGCTAATATAATTGATGCCTGTAGTGCCGAGTCCTCATATTCTCTCAAGAAAATTATGATATTATATCCAACAACACTCAATCCATTTTCCACTAGAACTTTTAACGCAATATTTATCCGAAAAACCACAACGCACACGACGAATGCTCAAGGTACGGACAAAGCGGAGTTAAAATTTTTGTCGCCACGCCACACGTCAACGACATTGCTCGGATAAAATTTCGCTTTTTTAATATCTCAGATATTAACGGTTAATATCACACATTTTATATTTCCAATATACGCAAATATTGCCCTTCAATATCTTGAATATTGAGTAGAAGATATTAGATATTATGCTGTAATATCTATATAATATGGTTCAATATCAAAATCTTCAATATCTACATTTCAATATCTATTTCTCTCCGTGTAGTAGGTAAAACTTTGTTTCATTAAAACGGGAACCTGAGTCACCAAAGATTATTATAGAGTGCACCACTATCGGATACGCTGCTTTTCCTTATTGAATCTTAAGTTATCCTAGATCAAGTTTAACTAAAAAATATTAAAATGTATATGGAAGAACGAGAAAGAATAGAGGATGAGAAGGATGATGAGGAAACGATAAAGAATAAAGGGGGTGAGGAAGAGGAGGAGGAGAATACGATAAATATTTCAGTTAAGTCAAGTAGGTACTGAGAATATTAGATTTATTGATTATATGCTCTAAATCGTCTGCTAGAGGTTTAAAAGCTGTGTTAAGCTTCCTGCACTTTCTTCTTGCAAAATTTGTGTGTATATGTGGCACTTGAATGTAAAAATAAAAGAGCACACTGCCTTCCAAATACCAAAAAACTAAGGAAACTGTAGGTAATGCCTTGTTCCTGCATCGTCACTCTCGGTGCTGCCCTCTGCTTTGAGCTTGATAAATCACCATCCTCATTTAATATTGGCTTCATGTCAGTCTTAAATCAACATTTAATTGTGTTCAAATAAATCCAGTTAAACAGATCAGGTTTTCAGGTTAACAGAATCATGAACATACCGTTGGTTCGTCTATGTGAAATTAGTAAACAAAAACTTAGTTTCATTAACAAGGGGTCTTGGGTTAATAAACATTATGATAGAGTGCACCACTAACAATTAAACTAATCTCGTGTACATTATTGATGTTTCCAGCTACTAGAGCTTACGATGAATTTCTTTCCCATCCTTATCAATCATCCTGTTACTGTCTTGCATTGTCCTTAGACCTCCAGGTACCTTTGCAATTTGGTGGAAGTCTCTCCCATCCTGCTTATGATTTTTCGCTAAGCAAGAGTATTTTTCATGTTCATATTCTCCTCCTCCTCCTCCTCTTCTCCCCATCCTGCTCCAACTCCTCTTCCTTCTCATCCTCATCCTCCTCTTCCAAGTCTAGCTTCTCCTCCTCCAACTACCTAAGAACAGTTGCATTTTTAACCATAGAGTTGAAACTTCTCAGATTTCATGAATGAACAGCCATTTTTACTGTGTCAGTGACAAGATGACGTATAAATGTTCAAGTTGTTGCAAAACTTATTCAAGATTCGATAATTTAAAAATACATAAGAAATACTCTTGCTTAGCGAAGAATCATAAGCAGGATGGAAGAGACTTCCACCAAATTGCAAAGGTACCTGGAGGTCTAAGGACAATGCAAGACAGTAACAGGTTGATTGATGAGGATAGGAAAGCAATTCATCGTAAGCATAAGATTTTTAAACCTGACGAGAAACAAGCTAATCAGGAAGCCTGGAAGCCATAATTCTTTCCACTGAAGAATCTAACGTGCATTACTCAGAAGTCTCAACATGAAGTGGAACCGCTTGTGAAGAAGCGAGAAGTACAAGCAGAAGAAGAATTTAGCCAAGATGGCAATTCTCTATCCGTGATGAGCAAAAAACATTATGCTGATGATAATGATAACGACGATGAGGAAGAGGAAGATCAGGATGATGATGATGCTGAATGTGACCTTTCCTTTGAATATGAAATAGAAGAAAAAACAGAAGTCGAATTGTTTGATCCAAATATACTTGTAGATAGATTGCGCTTTCTTTTACAAGCTGTAGTAGCTGGAAACATCAATAATGTACACGAAATTAGTTCAATTGTTAAGGAACTGCGAGAGATTGGTGTTATTGAATAATATTTTTTTTAGTTCAGCAACTAGTTAAATGTAATTAAATTAACATTCGCAATTACTAATTTAACATTTCCTGTAGTTAACATTTTTAAGTTTTTTACTATTCGATATTATTATTGTTATAATTATGAAATAGGTTGAATAAATTAATCTAATTTGAAATTTATGTGTTTTTCTTTATTATCTCACCTGAATTCATTGTAGTTTTTCAGGAAACCAGCTTATATAAACATGTAACAGAAGATTAGTGCATATATAATCATTAAATCTAATATTTTCAGTCCCTACTTGTCTTAACTACATCATTAACATACCCACCTCCTCCTCCTCTACCCTCCTCCTCATCAATTCCGACCTCTTCCTCCACGATTTAATAGTTTATTCAATTGGGGATAATTTGATACTCAACAGGAGAAACGTGGTTACAACTATAAGAAGAGCAGCGCACCCGATAGTGGTGCACTCTATTATAATCTTTATTAACCCAAGACCCCTTGTTAATGAAACTAAGTTTTTGTTTACTAAGTTGACATAGACGAACCAACGGTATGTGCATGATTCTGTTAGCCTGAAAACCTGATCTGTTTAACTGAATTTATTTAAAACCAATTAAATATTGATTTAAGACTGACATGAAGCCAATATTATATGAGGATGGTGATTTATCAAGCTCAAAGCAGAGGGCAGCACCGAGAGTGACGATGCAGGAACAAGGCATTACCTACAGTTTCCTTAGTTTTTTTGTATTTGGAAGGCGGTGTGCTCTTTTATTTATACATTCAAGTGCCACATATACGCACAAATTTTGCAAGAAGAAAGTGTAGGAAGCTCAACACAGCTTTTAAACCTCTAACATACGATTTAGAGCATATAATCAATGAATCTAATATTCTCAGCACCTACTTGACTTAACTGTAATATTTATCGTACTCTCCTCGTCCTCCTCCTCCTCCTCCTCCTCTTCCTCCTCCTTCTCCTACTCCTCCTCATCCCCTTTATTCTTTATCGTGTTCTCATCATCCTTCTCATCCTCTATTCTTTCTCGTTCTTCCATATACATTTGTGACCGTCCACGAATAAAGGGACCTAATGCGGAAAAAATCGATTTTCATTTTCCTACGCCAATCGATAGTTTTCGAGTTGCTCTTTCATTTCCAGTAATCATACATTTTTTAAGTGAATTACTTTTCTTGTTATTAATCTACAAACATAGGCATGATAAGCGTACGGGGAGAGCGAACGAGATGCCTACGAAAACCAGCCCCACACTTACCAAACAGCTTTACGCGACGTGTCCGTGAGATCCGCTGGCTCGGGTCTAAAAGTGTAGTGGTAAGTGGAGGGGGTGCTTTTCGTAGACGCATCCCCACTACTTAAATGTTGGCTTGCAGGCTCTGCTACAATCGCCCGTCCTGTAAAATTCAGCTTTGACGCATTAGGTCCCTTTCTTCGTGTACGGTCACATTTTAATATTTTTTAGTTAAACTTGATCTAGGATACCTTAAGATTCAACAGGAAAAAGCAGGGTATCCGATGGTGGCGCACTCTATAATAATTTTTGGTAACCCAGGTTCCCGTTTTAGTGGAACAAAGTTTTGCCTACTA
Source organism: Andricus quercusramuli (assembly GCA_932178445.1). Taxonomy (NCBI): domain Eukaryota; kingdom Metazoa; phylum Arthropoda; class Insecta; order Hymenoptera; family Cynipidae; genus Andricus; species Andricus quercusramuli. The sequence continues at coordinate 135,173 of CAKNXH010060750.1, forward strand.
CTATGTTAAGACAGTTGAAACAACTGCATATACATCATTCTGTTAACCAGAAATCCTTGCCCCTTAGGGTGGTCCAAAAATTCGACTTTCGATTTTTGGTGATAAAACGTAATTTTTTTTTAACGTCAACCCGAGCCCCTGGGCTTTTGAAATTAACATGGGGTTTTAAATGGGAAAAGCTCGATTTTCAAAAAAATGGAAAAAATAAGTACTTGTTATACATTTTTTGTCAATTAAAGTATTGCCGCCTCTTGAGGAGTATTTGAGGAATAATTTCAACCCAATAGCTTTTAATTTTGACACACCTGAACCCCTTTAATTGTGCCCGGAAAATGCCCCAAAAAATGCAAAATAGTAGTTTTCTATCAAATTCATGCTAAAGACGGTATTATAAAAAAAAATGTTCAACATGAATTTTTTTAAATCGATAATTGACAAGTTTTAAAGTATATTTTAAATAATTTTAAATTGATTAAACAATTAGTATTTTTTTAAACAATTTTTTTTCCCCTGTAAACCGTGAAAAGTTATTATCTTTCGGAATAAATCGTACAAAGTTGATGAATGTCAAGAGTAGTAGTTCTTGTTTAACTTATTTGGTAATTATTTAAACAATTTTAATTTGTTTAAACAATTTTTCTCCCTAAAATCGTAAAAAGATATTATTTTCTGAAAATAATGATACAATTAAAGAATGTTGAAAGCAATACATTTTTGAAGGATGTTTGGTAATTATTTAAACAATTTTGATTTGTTCAAACCATTTTTTCCACCTGTAAAGCGTGAAAAATTATTACTTTCTGGAATTAATGACACAATTAAAGGAATTTAAGAGTAATATTTGTTGTCTACAGAATATTTAGCAATTTTTGAAATATTTTTCATTTGTTCAAACAATTTTTGTTTGTTTCAAAAATTTTTTCTCTGCAAATCGAGACAATTTATTCTTTTCAGCAATTAATGACACAATTAACGAATTTTAAGAATAATGTTTTTTTGCTTAAGATATTTGGAAATTATTTGGACAATTAATAATCATTAATAATCATTAATATTATTATCATTTTTGCAGTCTGTTATGAGTGGTTATTTTTTCATATCATATTCGTTGAAATGAATAATTTTTCAAATCTCTTAAATTCCTTTAATTGTGTTAGTAATTCCAGAGAGTAATAATTTTTAACACTTTGCAGAGGAAAAAAAATTGTTTAAATAATTACCAAACATCCTTCAAAAATGTATTGCTTTCAACATTCTTTAATTGTGTCATTATTTTCAGAAAATAATAACTTTTTACGATCTTAGGGAGAAAAAATTGTTTAAACAAATGATAGAATTGTTTAAATAATTACCAAATAAGTTAAACAAGAACTACTACTCTTGACATTCATCAACTTTGTACGATTTATTCCGAAAGATAATAACTTTTCACGATTCACAGGGGAAAAAAATGGTTTAAACAAATACTAATTGGTTAAACAGTTTAAAATTATTTAAAATATACTTTAAAACTCGTCACTTATCGACTAAAAATAATTCATGTTGAAATTTTTTTTTAAATACCGTCTTTAGCATGAATTTGATAGAAAACTGCTATTTTGCATTTTTTGGGGCAATTTCCGGGCACAATTAAAGGGGTTCAGGTGTGTCAAAATTAAAAGCTGTTGGGTGGAAATTATTCCTTAAATACTCCTCAAGAGGTGACAATACTTTAATTGACAAAAAATGTATAACAAGTACTTCTTTTTTCCATTTTTTTGAAAATCGAGCTTTTCCCATTTAAAACCCCATGTTAATTTCAAAAGCCCGGGGGCACGGGTTAACGTTGGAAACGAAACAAAAAAAATTACGGAATTTCTTTTTCCAGAAAATGAACAAAATGGGGGGGTTTTATCACCAAAAATCGAAAGTCGAATTTTTACAGGTATAAATATGGACCACCCTATTGCCCCTTTATATCGACTTATTTAACTACAATTTCTCAGCATTTTAAGTATTATTTAATTAAATGTTGATTTAAGAGTCCCAGAAAGTAGATGCTCATGTTATCACTAGATCATTGTATCATCTTTCAATGATTGATTCACAGTATTCTTGTATTAGATTTTAATATTGCTGAATTTATTTTATCATTCATGATACTTTATTTCAATGTTTCAATTAAGTAAATTGAATCTTTTCAGCAGATTACTCTATTATGCGAAAGGTGATTCCAACGTTTCTTACAGTCCATTATAATATTTATGTAGCTGATTTTATTTTATAAATTCTAACAAGAGCTTTCGAATTATATGTTCTTCATTCCAAAATAGTTCAAGCAATATTATTAAAAATGATAACCCGACTACCAGGCATTAATCGCCAATAGTTTGTTTGACATCTAAGCTACATCGATATAAAATTCTAAAACTCTCACTGTGACCCACTGGATGTACATAATAAGATCTCTTAAGAATCTGTTGGTATTTTTCAAGATTCGTGTAGAATTTGCATATGGTTTAACTCATTTGTAGAGGCATACTATGAGATTCATAACTGTTTTTGAGTCGCTCAACCGCAAAACCTCCTGAAATCTTGCGAATGTTACAAAATTAAAATTTTGCAATACAGTTGCAAAGTTGATTTTGAATATAAAAATTAATTCAATCTACAGCTTATAAGTCAATTACATCACATAGTTCTCTTTCTTGCACATGCTTCATGCCTTACTATCATTTTCTTATAAGTTGAAACTTCATTTTTCTTAATTAAAAACTCTAACATTATTTCATTATGTATTTGTAAATTAATGTCTCGGGCTTAAGGTGGTTACAGTTCAATATGCCGAAGGCATTTTTGACTGCAGTTTGATTTTTTTTTAATAGTATGCACGAGGCTGTCTTGGTATATATATATATATATATATATATATTATCAGTCACGGACGCATTATTATAATGCAATCAAGTGATCTGATATGAGCGTGTGCCTTCACATATTAGACAAAGACTGATATTTACCCTACCATTTACAGACTGGGTTGCAGTCAAGTGCATGATGTGGGGCCTACAGCTTAAGATGGGATCCGAACCACCAGAACCTCGGTAAAGGTACATAGAAAAATTTCAAGAGGTACCGGCTCAGGGATCAATCCCCGGGCCTCTAAGGTGAAGTCCGAGTGTCCAACCAACTATTATTAATAATATTATTGTTATTGAAAAATAACAAAAAAATTCATAACAAGAGTTTTATTTCACTACTCACTTTTATGTACTTAGTATTAAATATATGTATATTTCCCACACTTGAATATGGATATAAGAACGTTATCACACTTATGTATGTTTTTTCTTCCTTTCTAATCTACTTATGAAAATTGAAGCAATTTATTTTCCTAATAAAATGCAGTTTTCATATTTCATGAATTGTCTGCATACGTCTCAGTGATAATCCACTGTATTTTTCTGGAAAGGTAAGTTTTTGATTCATGTGAAATGATAGATGATATTTTCATTGGCAACTTCTTCGTCACTCATATTATTATCATTTGTCCTTTTTTTTCTTTATTTAAACCATACACGGAAAAAAGTATACTGTAAGATGTACAATCTCGAACAGTAAAGCTGGGGTTTAAAGCGTGACCACTGTGAAATGAGCAGTTTTCACAGTATTGAATGCAGTGTGAACCAGTAATCTGAAACTATACTGGTCGAAATACCACTTGTAGCAACACATATAGCAGCTATTACAGTTTGGCATTGTAGAGTCGAATAGCACTGGTGGGCGCCGTTTAAATTACTGCTCCGCATTGTAAGGTTTCACTTATAAGCTGGCAGACGTTACGTTTTCCAATTGTGAATTAAAAAAGGTGAATTATACAATTTACAACTGGTAAGATATCCTCTTTCATAATGCGATGGGTAGTGGGCTACAAAGTAGATAGTGCAGTTTGAAATAGTAATCCGGTATACCAATATGGGATCTCACCCCGCACCAATTTCGCAGTGTGAAATTGTAGCATTTCCTTCTACGTACTGCGTCAAGTGCTAACTCAGAGTGTAAGAGGTACAGTGTGAACTGAAGAGAAAAATGTTACTGAGCGAGATTGTAATATCTCCACTTCCAAATAGTGTTTTTCGCTGAGCGAGATTTGTTTTACTTCTTACAATATTAAGTTTATTTTTATAATTAATTATTAGTCAATAATTATTTTTCTAACTAAAAACTAAAAGGTGCATTGAGATTATATTAAACTCCATATCTGCCTTACTAAGGAAAAGCTTAAGTAAGTGGCATTGTCGTTTAGGTCGAATTTAACATTTTCAGGATTATTAGTCAAACTTCAGTTCAATTTCAGTTTTAGGTTATGTTATTAAACTAAAAATAAAATATATACATTATTTTGTCGAATTTTTTCGTCTATAGACAGACCGCCCACTGACATTTTACAAAATGGAAAAATTGTCGGAAACTATTTCATAATGTTTTCTCTTTTATCATGATATTATATGAGATAATTATTATAAATAAACATTGCGAATAACTCTACTTTATACTTCAATACTGTTTTTTTGTTTTCTACAAAATTTTCAGAATTTGAAAATATACTGAAGAATTATACATATATAAAAAATACTTTTTTAAAATTATTTCTACTATTAAATTTTCTGCTTATGATATTTTTGATTTCTTATAACACTCAAAATGGTTAGGATCGTACTTGATTAAGCCACCCAGGTTCAAATATTATATTTGGAAGAATTTTTTTTTAGTAGAATAATGCATTGTTTTCGACATGTCATTTTTTGAAATAATAATTTTAAAATAATCTGTCATAAGATTTTAGTTCAAATTAATTTCCAATTTTTACGTTATAATAATTTTTTCAGCCTTTTCACATTGATATTTGTAGAAATTACTACCATTTCATGAAAAAAAAATATTCTCACATTTTTTTCCAGATTTTCACCAACAATAAAATCTACCATACTACTGTAATATCGCGGTCTTCAACATTAATTCTCGGAACCGAATATATTTTTTGTTTGCTTTAAACCGTTTTTATTCTAATTCAGCATCCCCATTAGGGTGGCTCAAGAATGCAATGCAAAATTTTTTTCATGCTAGAGGGCAACGATTCCCCCGATTTCGTTCCCAATCCGAAAAAAATGACTAATTTTTTTTTTATGTTATTTTTTTTATTTTAACTGCTGCTGGTTTTGACTTGAAGTTCCCCATGTAAAATGCATGGGGAAAAATCACTTTTTTCAGTTTTTGAAATAATTTTTTAGCGTTTGGAAAAATGTGACGAAAAGTATAGAGGCTTGTAGAGAATCATCCAGCGAAGAATTTAATGTATCGGACATATGGGTTTGACACCCCTAACACACCCCCACGAGTCCCTGAAGACTAGCCTTAAAACGAAAAATATCAATTCTCCATAAAAACGTCCTTTTCGGTACTGCATTCTCGTCTTTTTCTTACCTCAAATAATTAAATTGGTCTAGTGGAATATTTGTTAACATTGCCTGAGTAATTTTCAATCATTTAAATAAATGGAATTTGTTTAAATATTTTTTTTGTAAATTCGTTTTTTTCCTAAAAATTATTACTATTGGTCTACTGGAATATTTATTAACAATTATTTATTAATTTTCAAATATTCAAACAAATGGAATTTGTTTAAAACTTTGCGAATTAATTAACAAATGTTGATAAAAATTCCACTGAAGAAATAATAATAAACTTTAATAAAAAAAATTCAAAAGAAAATTAATCAAACCAATTCCATTTCTTTCCATAATACAAAATTAATAAATTATTGTTAATAAATATTCCACTAGACCAATAGTAATAATTTTCAGGAAAAAAATGAAATTTCGAAAAAAAATTATTTAAACAAATTCCACTTGTTTGAATAATTAAAAATTCATTAAGCAATGGTAATAAATATTCTACTAGACCAATACAAATAATTTTAGCTCAAAAAAAGATGAGAATACAGTGCTCAAAGGTCGTTTTTATGAAGAATTGATATTTTTGGTTTTAAGGATAGTTTTCAGGGACTCGTAGGGGTATGTTGGGGGTGGCAAACCCATATGTCCGATACACGATTCTTTGTTGGATAATTATCTACAAGCTTCTATATTTTCCCTTCACATTTTTTCAAACCCTAAAAAATTATTACAAAAACTCAAAAAAGTGATTTTACCCCATGCATTTTACATGGGAAACTTCAAGTCAAAAAAGGCAGCAGTTAAAATCGAAAGAACGAAAAAACAAAAATTAGGCATTTTCTTTTTTCGGATTTGGAACGAAATGAAAGGAAACGTTGCCCTCTAAAAAAAGTGTTTTTGAGCCACCCCAATCCCCATATCTCATGAGAAAAATTTTATTTTTGCGAAAAATTTAAATTTGAATCACTATTCAACGTTTGTCTCATCTTAAAATAGTGATTTCGATTTTGCATTTGATATATTATTACGATGTTTAAACTATTTTTTATTTATTATATTATATTTTTCATTTATATTTTGAGTAAACATTTATCATCATTTCATAGCCGGCCACGTTTTTCTCAGAGAAACCGCTTGATCGAGACTTTGTCAGAAATATCTAAGCGGTTCCGTAGCTCACTTGACTAAGGCCTGCGCTATATTTAGGTTTTAGGACAGGTTTTAGGTAGGCAGGTAGGGTTCAATTTCCCAGCGGGGGCGATTTTTCAAAGCGTTTGAGCGTGCGATCAAATATGTAAGACTCTATGCTTGCGATTGTTTAAGAATAATCGTAAATTACGTGCAGTAATAAAATATAACATAATATACATGAACGCGTTACGATGCGAAATCGGCAAAGTTACTCTTCACATAAGGAAAGCTTACTACACGAAATAGTAACTTTTTCTCGCTGAGTATTGATGGTTACCAAGTCGTGCAGTGCATCTTACTATTTGAAATTGTTCATCCTACTCTTTTAAAGAGTCAGTTTAACATACCTGAACAAAAAATAGTAATTTTAACAAAATTCGCGATGAAAAGCTGCGGTTCAATTTAAAATAGTTAGAACTAGTGGTTTCGAGAGTTCTTCTAACGATCCACTTTTTTCTGTGCACGTAAAATTCGTTTCTCAGAATTGCACAGTATTGCATCATATGATGCAAAATTGTTCTAGAAAGTTCTACAATATAGTTGATATACCTAGAAAAACGTTAAATTCGTTTCTCGAAATTGCGCAATATTGCATCATGCAGGAAGAATAACACACGTTCACTTATTTTGCTCAATTTAAGTGATATTTATTCAAACTTTAAACTGTTACGGAATACATATTTATTCAAACTCAAAACTGTCACGGAATACATATGTATTCAAATTCAAAACTGTCACGGAATACCGGGTGCGCGTCTAGCCTCGGGCAAGAGATAGATTTCTCTTCCTTCCCTTTCGCGGCCGGACGAGAGACTGCCACCAACTCGGCGCTTCGTCCCCACTTTTCTTACGTGTTTCCTCTCGGGTTACCCGCTCTTCCGCTTATTGGTCGGTTAGCTGCCTAATCTGCCCTCTATATTGAAAAGCCGCGAAAATTCCCATCAATCATATGATGCAACAATGTTCTTCATCTAGACGCACGTAAAATTAGTTTCTTGACATTGCACAATATTGCATCATATGACGCAACAATGTTGTATACGTAGAAACACGTAAAATTCGTTTTCACGAGATTGCAAAATATTGCATCATATGATGCAACAATGTTCCACGTCTAGAAACACGTAAAATTCTTTTTTCGAAATTGCGCAATATTGCATCATGTGATACAACAATGTTCTACAACGTTCTACACTATAATCGACACGTTCGGGATATAATTTTTGCAACGCAAAATGTGATGCGTCATCGCAATAACCTATAAGCTGATGGAAGAAATTCTTTCCAGAAATTGTGCAGTATAATTTGCTCAATCCATCAAGAATATTCTAGAATATTTTGTGAATCAAATGAATATTTAACCTATGAGGAAGCAATAAATCATCATTGTTTTCCTCGTTATAACCTTGAACGTGTTGCCAGAACGTTCTACAAAATCGACAAGTTCGGAACATATATTATTGCAACGAAAAATGTAATGTACCAATACAATAATCTTGGAAGTTGTTGACAAAAGAAATTCTTTCCCAAAAGCATCCTTTTTTTTCGTTATGACCTTGAAAGTGTTTTGACATGAATTCGACATGAATTCATATAGACGAAAACCGGATGTCACATCAAATTTCACATATATACACTTGCACATTTGCGCCTTAAAAATTACTGTTTTATCTATAAGGAAGCAATAAATCATTCTTTTTTTTCTCGTAATAACCTTAAGCCTGTTTACATCAATTTGGCTCTGACAATTACGCAATATTCTGTGACGTCATCATGAGCTTCGAGAATGTTCTAGAAGCTCCAGGATCCCTCGAGAATGCTCTAGAAGCTGAGCAACACGGCCTCCATCCCAGCCTCACACGGATACACACACACAAAGACTCGAAAAAATTGACTTTGGTATTTCCAACCATCTGGTCAACTTTTAGTCAGGATCTCAATATATATATATATATATATATATATATATATATATATATATTATAAGGCTATTTTTGCTGATTGTGTAAATTTTAATAACTCTAATTGAAACTTGGACTCCGAACGAGTCCAAGAGATGCCTGAAGGGCGCCAGGTAGTTTTCAGCAATCAAAACTACCAAAACATGTATTAACGCTATGAATAAAAGAATGCATTTGCCTGATAACTCCAGTAGAGTGGCGGAGTAAGGGGAGGATGCAGTGAGAGGTGAGGTATGAGAAAATCAACATCTTAAGCTTAACCACAGATATAATTGATCCAAGAAGTTCATGACTAGTATTACAATTTAGTAAACAATTATAACGAGTGGGCCTTTGCCCCACTTAAACCAGAATGACAAGAATATATATTCTCTTTCTAACGAGGCCCGAGTGACCACTCGACAATTTTTAATTTGTTCATTCAACAAAAATCCCACTTCCCATTGATCCTTGAGAGACACAAACAAAATACACTGAAGCCACTCCGCAAAACCCAACATTAACCAATATAAGTGAGGGCGAGGCAATTACCGAGCCTCCCGCAGATGCCTACCATTTCGGCATTTTCAAAGAAAACTATAATTTTTATAACAGTCGAGTCAAACAAAGTGAAGAAAAGGATCACTAACCTGGCAGCCTCCTTCTTCCTCTCCAAGAACCTCGGCCGCCAGTAGGCATTTTCCTCAGAACCGTATTCCTTTCTTTTTTACAAAAGATGTTCGTGGGCCGTATAACCACACGAGTTGAACGTAAAGCAACGAACGAATAAAAAAACGGTTACTTCCGTCTTGCCGGAAGGGAGTCGGAACGCAGCCGTGCGCATGGTTCTTGGGAGGGAGTGAGAGGCCCTCAGTCAGTGCTTCGGCACGCCGCCAGATGTCGCCACGATGCCCGATTTTCGCATTAGTGTCCGAGATCTTTCGGCCCGCTCGTCGTGCCCGCCGAGGTTGTTGACAAACTGTCAAAATTGGCCTCCACGGTCGTATCCAAGTTAGGGTGACCATAATTGATTTTCGAAAAGTAGGACAAAAAGCTTTGAAAAATGAGGACAAAGTAGGACAGAAAAGATTGAAATAGTAAATAACAATGAATAATAAATAATAATAAATACAGGTATAAAATTCATATTGCCAAAGATTTCACGAAAATTTCAATGATTTTCCAAAGATTTCACAAATATTAGCAAATATTTTAAAAATGTATTTCAAATATTTCGCAAAGATTTCCAAAATTTCGTACAAATTTCAGGTAGATTTCAAAGATACCATAAAGATTTTAATAATTTCCAAAAGATTTCGCAATAATTTTGAAGGTTTCGCAAAGATTTCTGATGGTTTTAAAAGATTTCAATAATTTCCCAAAGATTTCACAAAGACTTCAAATATTTAGCACAGATTTCGGATAGACTTATAAGATTTCACTAATCCTTCAATGATTTTTCAAAGATTGCACAAATTTCTCAAATATTACTAAATATTTCAAAAGTATTAAAAATATTTCGCAAAGATTTCCATAGATTTCAAAAAGATTTGAATGAGTTCCCAGAGATTTTAAAAATTTCACAAATATTTCGCAAAGATTTCGGATAGATTTACAAGATTTTACAAATACTTCAATGATTTCCCAAAGATTTTATTTCAGTAATTTCCCAAATATTATCAAATATTTCGCAATGATTTCTGATAGATTTCCAAGAGTGCACAAAGATTTCAATGATTTTCCATAGATTTGGAAAATCTCACAAATATTTCGCAAAGATTTTGGACATATTTAAAAGATTTAAATTATTTCACAGAAATTTCAACTAGATTTCAAAGAGGACATAAGGATTTCAATGATTTTCCAGAGAGTTCACAAAGATTTCAATAATTTCACAAATATTATCAGATATTTCAAAAATATTTTAAATATTTTGCAAAGATTTCCAAAGATTTCAGAAACATTTTACAAAGATTTTAATGATTTCCCAAAGATTTCAATTATTTCACAAAGATTTCAAATGGATATCAAAGATTGCACAAAGATTTCGATGATTTACCAAAGATTTCATACAGATTTTAAAGATTTTGGATAGATTTAAAAGATTTCACAAAGACTTCAATGATTTCCTAAAGATTTCAAAGATTTCTCATATATTTCGCAAAGATTTCTGATCGATTTAAAAGATTTAAATTATTTCACAAAAATTTCACATAGATTTCAAAGAGTGCACAAAGATTTTAATAATTTCACAAATATCATGAAATATTTCGAAAATATATCAAATATTCCGCAAAGATTTCCAAAGATTCTACAAATATTTCAATGATTTTCCAAAGATTTCATTAAGATTTCAAAGTTTTTGCAAAGATTTTAGATAGATTTCAAAGATAGCACAAAGATTTGAATGATTTCCCAAAGGTTTCGAAAATGTCACAAATATTACCAAATATTTCAAATATTTCCAAATGTTTCAGCAAGATTACAATGATTTCCCAATGATCTCAAAGATTTTAAATATATTGCAAAGATTTCGGATTGACTAGAAAGATTTCACAACTTCTTCAATTATCTAACAAAAATTTCAGGTAGATTAAACAAAATTCAAACGATCCGATAAATTTAGGGCGCTTTCACACGATCGCAGATCAGCAGATTGCATGCAGAAAGTTCACATGAGTGAAAGAGACAGGCTGTTCTGCATCTCTTTTATTCTTGTGAACTTTCTGCGTGCAAATTGCTGATCTGCAATGTGTGAAAGCGCCCTTAATCATTCGATTTCAGAGGGGTCAAAATCAATACTTTGTCCCTCCCTGGTCGATTTCTCAGGAGGGCATTGCCCCATGTACCCCCTAGGGATCAGCCGCCTCTGAATCACACTTAACCTATCAATAATTTTGATAAACTATATAAAAGAAAAAAACAATTTAATCTGCAAAGTTAGATGAACATAATGTTATTATCCAATTATTTTATTTTAAAGTTTTTCTAAATTGTTTAAAACAAATTTTTATCATAGAAAAATTTATTTTCATTACGGAGACACCGACATTTCGCGTGCCGGTCGAGTCGCGGGTTCAAGCCTGTTACCTATTAGCTGTTAGCTGTCATAATACAAACAAACGCGGCACAACTCGCGACAACCCAACCGACCGACCAATCACACATAGGGAATTCGAAATCCGGTCAACATTAGTTCACTACATCGACATATAGTACTAGATCGCTAGCTACGGCCATCGGAAGTGCAACAAGGAATAGAAAGAGAGGGGAAATCGAGAAAGTTCACCTGTCCTTTGCTAAGGATGGCGATTGGTGGATTGATCCTTTCTGTGAAAGCAGATGGAAGATGAGTGGAAGCAAACATCATCCTTAGAAAAAGACAGGTCAACTTTCTCGATTTTCCCTCTCTTTCTGTTCCCTATTCCACTTCTGACGGCCGTAGCTAGCTGTCCAGTACTATATGTCGATCGTTAGATGGCATTAAATGTTAAAATTTTGTACAAAAAAAAAGATCCAAATGATGATTAGAAAATAAAAATTTATAATTTAAAAAATCCGGACAAAACCCGGACAAAGTAAAAAATCCTGTAGGACAACTCACACAAGCCCTAAAATGAGGACATGTCCGGGGAAATCCGGACAGATGGTCACCCTAATCCAAGTCCTGATTTTCCCTGGCATTCTTGCATGAAAGGGACTCCCATCCAATCATATATGCCCCAGAAATGTTGTTGAGTCCTCGACCGAAGATTTTCTGTTGTTGGAAATCGGTGTAGGTATTGCCGTCTCCGAAGTAAAGGCTCTCGCCTTTACTTCGGAGACGACTCGGTAGAGTGTTATTCCATTCCAGCTCGCCAGATGAAAGAATATAAAAAGAACAAAAACAAAACAGACTAAATGTTCGAAATTAAAATCATTAAAGTGGAACTCTGTTGTCTGGCAAGTATCCGTGAGCTTATAATCTGACAGAAACTAAGCTTTCTAAAATTGATTAAACTAGTCAAAAGTTTTGATTCGTTGCTTTAGGTTCTTTACCCCATTAACGAAGGTTAAATTATCAATTCTTTATCATAAATTTGTGCGGGTAATCAAATACCCCGTCACAATATATATATATATATATATATATATATATATATATATAT
>CAKNXH010060750.1:186067-205083 GCA_932178445.1 Andricus quercusramuli
ATATAGTATTTTTCATGACGAAAATTGTGAAAATTCAAACAATATGCCTGCATTCTGAAAAGACATGTTTATGACATTTATCCAATTCATAATCTTGCACATTTTGTAAACTTTGGCTATACGCTAAAAAATTTATGTGGAAATTCATCTTTAAAATAAATTCAACGTATAAATATTACAAAAATTTATATTTTTTGACTAGTTATTTGAGTTTATTTGTGGTTTAAATTTCACATCGACTGATTTCTTCCCGTAAAATTGACCTAATCCACTGTTTTAGTGAATTCTCCTGCTGCAATACTCTTCATTAGCGCTGTAATATCTGCGTAATAATTTCGAAAAGATGCGTGATATTTGTGTAATGAGGCATAATACCGCGTAGTAATGCGTAATAATGTGATTATTACGCACAATAAGGCGTAATACAAAATATGGATCCAGAATCACTCTCCACCTGCAAAATGAGTTCACTATGTTTTCACCCGCGAGAATGATGAAATTGTCTCAAAATGATGAAGATCTGCAAGAAATGAAAGAAATGTGTGGGGAGAAATGAGTTGTCCATGGAGTATCTTGGATGAAATTATAATCATAACCAGTTTGTGAAAAAGTGAAGAAAAACTGAAATAAATTGAGTGTCAGTTTATTTTCCATAAAGTTCAGAAAATGGTGTATGCATCCCAGAATCAATTGGTGCTTGCAACTATATATAACTTGTTTTCAAAAAAATGAGTATCACCCTCCTCATTTAAGTTGAATAATAGGTTTTTTTTGTCGACCATAGGGGGTAAATTTCAATAAAATTCACAATTTTGTTTTGTAACGTTTCATCAGCTTGGTTCGCTGACCTCTTCAGACTGAAATTTTATTTGGAAAAGGAACAGCATTTAGAACCAGTACAAAACACGAATTTTTTGATCATTTAAAAAATGGTTGCACCTCACCTTATATAACGCTGTCAAGACATCACATATTATTAAAATTTTTTAAGTAGACAAGAAAATAGATGTTTTTCTTGTCAACTAGTCCGAAATTTAGGGTTTGTCTGACTCTAGAGCGTCATCTGTGAGATGAGGACTATAACTGCCGGTATTGAGACTCAAGAGTGGTATTTATACTAAAGAGCATTACGTACAATTATTAACGAATTATTATATACAGAAAATATAATTAGATGAAAACTTAAAGTTTTAAGCTTTTTAACGCTGGATTGAATCTGTGATTTAATGCATAAATATCTTCTTTTTTGTTAATGCTATTGTTGTTGATCTTAATATGTAACATTTCAGAGATTAATCTTTTTTGATAATTAGCTTCAAAATCAAGAAAAATTGTTGTCTTTTCCCATTCAAATTCATGATTATGAGAGCTACGATGTACATTTATAGCAAATTCCCTTTTTTTTGTTATTTTTGTGTTCTTTTATGCCTACTTCTAACATTCTTTTGGTTTCACCTACATGACAAGCAGGGCAATTTGTACAAACAATTTTATGAACAACATTAGTCTGATCCCATTTTTCCGACACATCTTTACCTAACTTAACTATGCATGACAAAGAAGGTTTTATAGAAGGTATTACAGTTCTATTAAAATTTTTGAATTTATGAGAAGTTTGATCAAAAAAAATTTTTATAAACCAACTTTTTGTTGACGGGCCACTAACTGTTTTCGAGCAGAGTTGTTTTGATCAGGTGAGTATTTTATTTTTTGTTCTCGGATCTTTATTTGTTGATTAATACATTTCATCGGATAATCATTATTTTGCAATAATTTAGTTATAATTTCCAAATTTTTTGTATGAAATTTCCTGTGTGATAACTTTATTGCTCTGTCAACCAAGTTGAATATGATGTTTTTTTTTACTTTTTTGGGTGACCTGAAAGGAAATTAACCGTCCTACCTGATAAATTTGGATTTTGGTACCAATTGGTGATAATTTTATTAATTTCTTTTATTAAAGATATATCCAAGAAATTAATTTTATTATTTTCTTCAATTTCAAATGTAAATTGTAATTTTCTGTTAAATGAATTGAATGTGTCGATGATTAAATTGATATGATCTTTTTTGACACATAAAATGGTGTCGTCCACATATCGATAGTAAAAAGAAAGAGTGACGCCGTGTTTGTCTTTTAAAATTTTCAGGCAATAACTTTCCAGGTCATCCATAACCATGTCTGCAAATAGGGGTGAAATGGGAGAACCCATCGGAGTTCCAAAAATTTGTTGATATATATTTTCATTAAAAACGAAACAAGTATTGTTATAAAGAAATTCTGTACATCGTCTTATATCATCTGAAGGTATTTTACAATTATAATGAATATAATTAACCCTTCTATCAAGACTTTCTGACACTAAGGAGCATGGAACGTTTGTGAACAAAGAACTGACATCTAAGGACATGAAAATATGATCATTATCAATTACTGCATTTTTTAATTTTTCTTTAATTTCAAGACTGTTATTAATGTGTGATTTAGGAATCTTTATAGCATTTTTGAGTTCTTGATATATAACTTTTGCTAAAAAATGGGTTGGACTGTAGCTTGAAGAAATTATGGGACGAAGTTGTGTATTCTCCTTGTGGATTTTTGGTAAACCGAAACATTTTGCCAAATAACTATATATAACTATATATAACTTGAATGCATCATTTACCAAAGAAGTTACTGTAGGTTTTACATTTATTAACCCTGACTCCTTAGCTGTAATATTAAAAATATTCTAAGCTGAGTTTTGAAGATTGGAGAATATTCAGAATGTATTTTACATAGATTCAATCAATTTTTATTGCTGGAGCGGGCGCGGATCTAGAGGGGGTGCCACAGAGTCATCACCCCTCCCCCCTCGAACATACTTATATTTCAAAGATTTTTTTGATGACCATTTTTTGCGATGTGCCCAACCAGCTCTGTTGACTGACTGTCACCAGTCAGATGCCTCGTATTTCACCTCCGGGTAACAAATTTAACTTTATTCAAGCATGCACCTGGCCGGATGGAACTGACTTACTATAAATTATGCCAAGAAGATTCCAGGGCGATGCCTCACTTTCAGTACAAGTACAATCATTCAGGGGATGCTGGTTTCTTGCTTGTGTCACAGGAGTCGCCCAGGGCGCATTTCCGCTTGGAGACAGTGTTCTTGTCACGGGGTTGCCTAGAACGCTGTCACTTCCAAGGACAATGTTGTGATGCTTGCTCGCCTACGCCTCTATTCAGGAATTGTTTTAACTTAAGTTGTCAATTAATTGGAATTAAACACGCGGCGATCGTTAAATGAATCAGAAATTATCAGTGGCGCACTTCGAGCCATTGAGGGACGAGACTCTCATTGTTGATAATAAAAGGTCCCCTTCTTTCAGAATGTCATTGGGTGAAGCTCTATTCTTCATACATAACTAGATTTAATTGTTTGGAGGACAGTGCAACTATGTCACCGTTCGTTCTAAAAACTGTCGTATCAAATCACTGTTCCGTCGCAGGAAGACATCTGACTTGCAATGAGCTTGAACCAAGTTGACAACGTGTAGTCAGTTTATCGAGTCGCTTTTAGATTTTTATGAAATAATCTGAACTTTTCTGACTATCTTGGTAACTTTGAAATAGAGATTATCTCGACCGATTCAGTTTCAGGCAGTGGCATACAATTGTGGCATCTCTGAGATGCTTTCTTAATGAGTGCACGCATGCGGAGTGTATCGAGGAGTTGGCTTGCTGCCCTGTACGGGCTAGTTTGTTGACATTGTAGGAGTTCAGTTTCAGACTTAACCAGTCCTGACGTGCATCAGTCCTACTTATTATTTCCCACCTAAGACGTGTTTAGACATACGGCCTTGTGGCCGATATGAACTTCATTGAGTCTCAGTTCTTTTCATCGTTGTTGCCTGAATTTACAACTCAGGTGTGAGTATTTCTCATCTATGGGTTTGCGTCGGATCACCATGTAGTAAATCAATTTGGAGGGATTCTCTGCGGCTTCTATATCGTTTTCTCTGCATAACTTCTTGCTTCCCATGATTCGAGATCCACGTATCACTATTTTCTGCAGATGTAGTAAGTCACTCATTGCTCATGGTCATCGTAACTCTCATGGATTAGTTGAACGTTCCTTTATCAGGAATTCATTCCATATTGTGTCAATTCATTGAACTAGTTGGACTGCCAATATTCTTCCTCTGCTATGACAGACCAGCTTGGATGTACTCAGTTAGTTGTAAAGGGACTATCTATGACTTGGTATATAGCTCGCAGGAAGTTCCCCGTGGTGATCTGTCTTCAGGAGGCATGACTCTTCGAACTGCTGGCAACGCTGCTTCGATGATGAGCTGCCAGATGGATTCTCCTGGCACATGATCAAGCTATCATATTGTGGAAAGCATTCTCACAGCTTTCAAGATCTCAGCACCTATGCTGCAATCAGATTCATTCGGCGGATCAGCAGATTCACGCGAGAACATCACGCGTCTATATCAGTTTCCGGACTATGTTGTTAACAATACCATGCTGGAAGGTATCACAGATTGCATCAACTCCTGTATGACACGGTATCTCATGGTGGGCGGAGCCTACTCCGACAAGTCACGCGCTGCTCTTTTTAGCTTGATCTTCCGTAGCCAATGGAAATAATCACATATAATTAGGTGCCGCTCTGTGCAGCTTGATGCTTTACGGCGGGCGGAGACAACTGCTACTTTCCATTCTATTTTTGATTCCCGATTTAACCGTCTATCTGACTTTAATTTATTCATTTCGCAGAACGAGGTGGGCGGGATGTTAATACTTTTTGATCCTGTTCAATTTGATTTATTTAAAATCTAAGTGTTGTGAACTAGACATTAGTTCACTGTTTTGAGAATTCTTTTAATTGTGTTCACATTTCCGTTTCTGTGCGTTCTTTTATATTAATATTTCTTCGATTTGTCCTTATATTTTATTTTCCTATTAGACGATGTCATACTTAATGTGTAAACTGGTCTTATTGTTTTCGTGCTCTCTCTTTCTTACACACAGCCTTGTTGCTCGGTTTCCAAATTTTTTTTCTCGTCTCATCAGTCCGCGTTCGCCATGCAACAAGTTCTATTGATTTTGATTATAAAGTTTCAATTTGTTCTCAATAAAGACAGCGCTTTCCGGCATCATTTTTTGTTGATTAGAAGTGCTGTGTTTCTTAATGACTTGACCTAAACATGCATGTCTTCCTACCAGAAATGTTCAGTCTTTTCTTTAGTGTTTAAAACATTGATCCTGTCAAGCCAGAATTTTCGATTGATTGATTCAGTTCTTGTGCGAGGACTATTTGCAAAAATTCTGGTAAAGCTTGTTAAAGTCAAATTGAACTAGTGGCTTGTGACTCCTTGACTGAATGTGCAATGTGCAGCGTCAGTGCATTGTAACTTAAACGATCTTTTAATTGTGATCATCTGTCACAGTTATACTAGTGAGATGCTTTCAGAAATTTTTAATTTATGATAGAGCATGAATGAGTCTCTGTGACTAAGTGAATAAGTCTGATAAGTCGAAATCATTCAACCTTTATTATTATCGATTTAAATAAACATAGTGAACATTATTTTGGGAGTATCATTTTAATTTATTTCACCAATAACACTCAGACTTTCAAACTTGATTCAATTTCATCGTGATTTCTCCGTCTTTCGAGATGGTTGCAATAAATTCCAAAAATTAATGTTTGTAAATGACTTCTGAACATTAATTTAACGAACTTAGAATTTCTGAACTTATTGATAATTTGAGTTAGAGTAATAATTCTTTTATTGGCGAACTGCTTTACGTGATACAAACAATTTTAATTTAATTTATTTTTAAAGACTGTAATAGCGGACTCTTATCTCAACAAACAGTTTTCATTTAGTTACTTATTGGAGAAAAATGAGCTTTGTTCTCGGATCCAAACTGCTTTTGAAAATGCTAAAAAATTAAAACAGAGCACTAATGAAACTTTGGTCTCAAGACTTGAGTCCATGGAGAAAAATTGGACGCGTTTTCAGGCTCAACATTGGGAGAAGCTTCATCACTTAAAGCCCAGCCTCGCAGGTGAAGCAGCTCAACTTCTTCATCGAATTCCGATAACTCAAGGCAATTGAAGGGACGAATCAAAGAATGGGACGTGCGCTCGGACCGCCCTGAACGATGTGCAATCTCCCGACAATTCCCGCTTGTCCCGTTCGCCCGTGTTTACATTAAAAAGAAAAGTTACAAATCGTTGATTCTCAGAGAACTTCCAGTGAGAAAGTTGTTCCGTAGGGATTAACGAGTAAATCTGCGCAAGCAGCATATTATTTCGTTTTGTATATCACAAGATATCACGAGCTTAGTAAAACGAAATGATGCGCGCTGAGGAAACAGTTGCCGTTACTGCATATAGGTTGTGTATGAGAAATGTTGAAAATCTTACACACTTACCTCAAATATATCTTGTGATATACAAAACGAAATAATATGCTGCTTGCGCAGATTTATTTATTAATCCCTAAGGAACAACTTTCTCACTGGAAGTTCTTTGAGAATCAACGATTTGTATTTTTTTTTAATGTAAACACGGGCGAACGGGACAAGCGCGAATTGTCGGGAGATTGCGTAACGTTCAGGGGCGACCGAGCGCACATCCCCTTCTTCGATCCGTCCCTTCAATTATCAACGTTGCTGAGATATGCTTTCGGAGCGCCTTGAGAATAAAAGATTACTTATCAACTCTCATTTGGCTGAGCTTCTTTCAATTCAGCCAATGAAGGCTGAGTCTTCGGTGCTCTGAAGGAAGTTTATAATGTAACGGTTGATAACATTGAAGCTTTATCCGCCTTAGAAGAACCAGTCGACAAATAGTCATCATTTCTAGCATATATTACTGTAGAGAAACTAGATCGTCATTCTCGCCGCGATTGGGAAACTTGGACCTTGGACCTTGGAAGTTTTAGACTCAACTCCAAATCAGTCTAATCAGTTCTTGTCTCAGCAATCGCCCAAGTCTCAATTTCAAAAGAAAATGTTTGAAATGTCCGCGAAGTCATTAAAGTCTACAAAAGCCAACGTCAGCGCAATTGCAGAGCTGCCAGTGGAAGAACAACCGTCTAAGGAGCAGCTTACGAAGAAGGCATTTCAAGAAAGGTTGTTCTTTTTCATTTTTTGAAGAAAATTGTGTACCAATTGTTTAGCGCCTCATATATTCCAGAATTGTGATCCAAAGAATTTGTATCAGATTTATCAAGAAAAGCATCATACGGTGCTTCATGATCCATCTTCAAACTCAGAACAGTCTTCTTCGATGATGCCAACTACATCCTTAATACCTCATCAAGCATAATCTACAAATGCAGTTTCGGTAATGCAGATTTCTCAGGATCATACAAAGTATGTTTGAGCATTTATCGATCAGGGCTCAGAGGTGTCCATAATCTCCGAGTCACTTGCTCAAAGTCTTCAACTCCCACGTACGTGGCACGCCGTTGACTCACCAAGGTTTGAGTCAAGCTTCAAACTTCAACTTCCAGCTCTTGTTCTTCCAAAGTTGATTTCTAAATGCCCAGAGCATCAAATTAGTCTTGAGAAATGGCCTCACCTCACTGGTCTTCAATTAGCAGATCCGAACTTCAGTGGAAGTACTCCGATTGATCAAATTTTAGGGGTAGATGTCTATTCGATATTAACTAAACAAGGTCTTCGAAAGAGTCCCTGGGCACTCCTGTTGCTCAAAATTGCGTTTTCGGGTTGATTCTCTGTGGACCTAAGGAAATGACTCATCCTTGGATTCATCTGCAGTTAGTATGTTCCATTGTTCCAAGAGTGACGAACTATTTTTTGACCTTCAAAATTTTTTGGAGGGTTCAGATGTCGTGCCTCCTAAACCTTTCCAGACAGCTGAGGAAGAAGAGCGTGAAAAACATTTCGGCAAGACCCACTCTAGAACTAAAGATAGAAGATACGTCGTGCCTCTTCCAATCAATAGTGACGTCACATCGTTAGGAGATTCTTGTTCTCCAGCTCTTTGCATGTTACTTCATATGGAACATGAAGTCTGTCAACATCCCTGCAGAGCCAAGGTCCATATCGGGGTCATTTTTCCTTCCGCATCATGGAGTTTAGCGTGAATCCAGTTTAATCACGAAACTACGAGTAGTTTTTAATAGGTCTCGGGGATCAAGTCGAGGCATTACATTGAACGAGCGGCTTCATACAGGGCCAAAATTATAGTTACATATTTCAGATGTCTTGCTGCAGTAGAGTCTTCACGTCATCGTCATTTCTGCAGATGTCGAAAAAATGTATCGACAGATCATCGTATATGAACGTATATGAAGATGTTCAGGATCTCCAACATATGGTCTGACTTGTGCTCCATTTCAGGCTCTTCGCACCATTCAGCAGCTTGGTCTTCATGAAGGAGATCGCTTTTCCCTTGGCTGCTAAAGTAATAAAAAATGGCATCTATGTCGATGTTGTCTTATCAGGATTGGATAACTCGGAAGATGCTATTGAATTACATAACCAACTACATGGTCTCTTCACGGCGAGTGGCTAACCGCTCAAAAAGTGGAATTTAAACTGTCATGAGCTAATGCAGCGCATTACGGAAGATCTACACGCGTTGTCTCCGGATGTAACTTGACAGTCAGAAACTTTGGTTTCGATTCTTGGGTTAACTTGGCACACCTGTACCGATAGTTTAATTTTCCAGATTGATCTTAGACGTATTAAGGTGTCATCACTAAGCGCCCTCTGAACGCTTAATTTATCCCGGAATGATCCTTTGCCTGAAGGAGTTCGTCATCGTTGGATAAAATATTATGAAGATCTTCCTCGTCTCCTCACAGTCAGGATACCTCGGTAAATAGGCTTTCGTTCGTCAATGTGCTGTTTCAAACTTGATAGCTTCACTGACTTTTCTGAAAAAGCATATGGGGCTGTCATTTATTTGAAGACAATTTCGCCTAACGGAAATTGTTTTATTGGACTCATATCTTCAAAAGCAAAAGTCGCTCCTGTTCAAACTGTTTCACTTCCTCGTCTTGAGCTATGTGCCTCAGTCTTATTAGTTCGTCTCGTTGCTCACCTTCAAAATCAACTTAAGTTTGATGCTACTCTACATTTGTCGTTTGATTCAATTAATACTCTTCATTGGATTTCAGCTGTACGTGCAAGATGGATGACGTACGTCGCGAGTCGGGTCTCGGAAATCCAAACGACCGTTCCTTTAACAATTTGGCATCATGTTCAAGGTGCAGACAATCCAGTTGACTGTGCTTCTCGCGTCTTGTCAGCTTCCGAACTTTCACAGTTTTACTTTGGTGGAATGGCTCTCCGTGGTCCAAAAAACAAGAAGAGTGGCCATCATCTTTACTCGGTGCTCCAGAGAACACAGTCACCAAGGAAGAACGTCGAGTTACGGTCAACGGCGCAGTGTGTGTTAATGAACCATGTGAGCTTCTGCATAAGTCCTTATTCATCTTTAGACAAATTACTAAGAGTCACTGCTTGGTCTCTTTGATTCCGAGATGCCTTAAAGGGTCTTTTTATCATCGTCTCTCCGACTTTAATTGCATCAGATCTTCGGACGGCTCTTTTATTTTGGATTCAGCAAGAACAAAATCGCTATTTTTCTAATGGAATCATCGCTCTGATGAATAAAATGCAGATTTCTAAGAGTAGCACTCTGATAAAGTTGACTCCGTTTTTCGATGGTCAACTTCTTCGTGTCGGAGGTCGCTCAAAGCATTCTTTTCTAACCTATGATGAGAAGCATCCGCTGATTCTAACTCGAGAGTATATTCTTACAACTCTCATCATCCGTGATTGTCATCTTCGCCGTCTAAATAAGGGTGTTATTGGATTCTTTGAGTTTGCACCTCCAAAGGACGAGGTCACCATTCCCACAAAGCCTGGCTTAAAATTTTCGTCTGTTGTGCCTCCTGCTCAGTTCACCTCCAGTTAGTTTCGGATTACACTCCAGAGGCCTTCATAGCTGCTTATATTCGCTTCACCTATCGTCGTGGTCTTTGTTGAACGTTTTCTAGTGACGAACGTACGAAGTTTGTGGGAGCAGATCGTCAACTACAGGAAATGTTTTCTGAAGTATCAGCAGAGTTCGCTTCCGTTGCTACATATCTTGCTTCGCATGGTACCCAGTAGAGTTGCAATCCTCCTACATCACCTCACTTCGGAGATTTGTGGGAAGCTGCAGTTGAATAGACGAAATTCCATCTACGTCAAGTCATTGGAGATCCTACATTCACATTTGAAGAAATGATGACTCTGTTAACACAAATTGAGGCTTTTCTTAATTTTAGGCCTTTCAAAGTTAAGTCACATGATCCAACGGACATTTCAGCCTTCACGCCAGGAATTTTTTTGTTTGGAGGTCCGCTGAATGCAGTTCCAGAACCACCACTTGCGGACGTTCTTCCAGATCGATTGACTCGCTGGCAGCTGATCCAGCAAATGCGTGATTATTTTTGGAAGTGCTGGTCAGCTGTGTATTTGAAAAAACTTCAACCTCGATCCAAGTGGACTACTTCATCGTCATCCATACAGATTGGAAACTTAGTTCTCATTCGACATGAGAACCTTCCACCTACTCAATGGTCTATGGGTCGGGTTCTACATCTTCATCCTAGCAAGGATGGCCTTATTCGGGTTGTCACTCTCGAGACAAAGACCAGCACACTCGATCGACTGATCTTTAAATTGTGTCTTCTTCCACGTTCAACTTAAGTGCAGTCATCGTGAGTCTATATATTATCATCTAGGACGAAAGCGGGCGGAATGTTGTGAATTAGACATTAGTTGAATGTTTCAAGCATTTTTTAAATTGTTTTCTTATTTTTATTTCTGTGCGTTCTTTTATATTTATATTTCTTCTATTTGTCTTCATATTTGATTTTCCTATTGCATGATGTCGAACCTAATGTCTAAACTGGTCCTATCGTTTTCGTGCTCTCTTTCTTTCTTACACATAGTCTTGTTGCTCGGTTTCTGAATTTTCTTTTCTCGTATCGTCAGTTTGCGTTCGCCAAGCAACAAGTTCTGTTGATTTTGATTATGAAGTTTTAATTTTTCTCAATAAAGACCGAGTTTTCCGGCATCATATTTTTTTAATTAAAAGTGCTGTGTTTTTTAATGACTCGACCTAAACATGCAAGTCTTCCTACCAGAATTGTTCAGTCTTTTCTTAGTGTTCAAAACACTAAGATAAGTTTATATTTGGGAAATGTTTACTGTTCCTAATAAGGTTTGTGATTATTTGGGAGCCTGTCAGTGACGCTATTGTTCCGCGTGGTCACTTTTCTTATTGTCTGTCGCTCGAGACCTTGCCGCAGCGGGTGGGAGCGGTTGTGTTATTGTCATGGTGGCTCGCTCAACTTGTCTGGGCATTATCCAGCTTTCTCTTATCAGTTCTGTTCCGAATTTCATGTCGGGCACTTGTGATCTCTTTTCTGAGACCACGTTCGACGCGCTAGAGTGTTCAAAGTGATATTGATTTTCGGTTCGAGTTCCGACTCGTGAATTAAAAAAAAACAATGCCTTCTCTAACGTTAAGTGTTCGTAACTGAAGTGAAGTGATACGCGATCAATTAACAATGTCTCGTGCCTTTCCCTACTGGATTATAGTGAAGTGATTCTCATGACTTGATCTTTATCCGATGTTGTGGGAAGTGACGAGTCGGACATCATGTTCGTAGCTTCCAAAGCCTTACATCTGAGATAAGATTTCAAAACTAACTAAATTTTTGTGTGTGACATATGTGAGTATTTGAGGGCTGGAACGCGGATCGTGGTTGGATTAGATCCATATCATCACCTTTGTAATTTTAGCATCTTTATTTCATGACTTTAAAGTGACAAAACGTTTCTCTCTCACTGCCCCACGCCAGCTGCTATTAATTCATTAACATGTCTTGAACATTAGCATGCAAAATACCCTAACAAGCGGACATTTTCTTAGTTGAACGAACATTGCTTAACCTTTCAATGTAATATTCCGAACCTTTCCTAACCAGCTTAAGGAAATCTTTACCGAATTTCTTGTGCTATCTGGGTTACCGTAATTTTTGAATCCGTCAAGCTTTTATCCACTTTTTAAATCTTGTACGTAGAATGAATACGACTTGTCAATCTCAGGAAGTAATATGCTTTTAGCAGCAACAATATCATCACCGAGTACAATGCTCAAGATTTGGAACCAATATTGCCCATTATCCGTGATCAACTTCGTTACAATCTCTGCAAATAGCACGATAACTTCATCGGTAAGTTGTAGTTCGCCTATTTTTAGTTTTACCTTCTTCACTGCAATCGTCGTAAACACCGTGAAAAATAAAGTTTAACATGTTTTCTACCAATTTTTAAGTTTGGACTTTCGTAGACTCATACAACTCAGACATTAAAAAACGCAAATTCATAGTATTTGGGGGACTTGAAAAATGGTGGTTTCGAGTACAACAGATCACGCATTTGAGTTGAAAAAGTTTAAAATATATATCAGGCGTACAAATAAGTTCTACACCCGTTTTACACAACTTTTATTTTATTTATAAAAATCTAATAAAATTCTAATATTAATCAATTTAGTGGCCACTGGCTTCTACTACTGTTTTCGAACGCGCATGCAATTGATGGGTTCCATACCAAAAGAAGGCTTGATCTCTTCATGCTCTAAAGTCATCCACCATTTTTCGCACTTCAGCTTCAATTTTAATTTGGTGCTTAGCTAAGCTACTTTGTAACGAGAGAAAAAGGTGGTAATCTGATGGGGAAATGACTGAAGTGTAAGCTGGATGCGGCTAAATTTCTCATTTCAATTCTTCTATGGTTTGACGTACTCCGGAACTTCGATGTGGCCTAGCGTTGTCGTGCTGTACTGGTCTTTGTCGATGCCCAGAATATCATCTCTTTTTTTGGCCAAACGGTTCAATTGAAAAGTGCAATACTGGCAAACGTTACTCCTTTCAACTGGACCATTTGGCGAAAAACATCCAAGAGAAGAGATCATATTCTAGGCACGGGTGAAGACCAGTACAGCACGACAACGCTAGGCCACATAGAAGTTCCGTGGTCCGCCAAACCATAGAAGAATTAAAATAAGAAATTCTGCCGCATCTGGCTTACTCTACACACATTGCCCTGTCTCATTACCAAATTTTCCGCTTGTTACAAAACAGCTTAGCTGAGTACCAAATTAAAATTGAAGCTGAAGTGCAAGAAATGGTGGATGACTTTATAGCGTCAAAAGATAAATCTTGCTTCCGGCAAGGAGTCCATCAATTATCTGAGCGTTCGCGAACAGTAGAATCCAGTGGCCACTATATTAATTAATAATTTCATTTTGTTACATTTTTATAAATAAAGAACAAGCTGCTTGAAGCGGGTACAATTTATTTGTATACCTAATATTTAAAATTTGTTCTCACATTTCGAGAGTTCAGCCGGCTTTTACGCACTTCTGCCGGCCTCAAGACGTTTGCGCCAGTCACACCGGCTCAAACCAGCTAAGGTGACCACACTAATGCCAATAAGGAATGTGGCACCTTCCAATTCATTAAACGCGCCTTATCTTTTGTCTTGGAATTAATATTAAATATGATGATGAATTTTCAGACTTGTTGATAAAACCAAGGACCATCCAACGTATGTCTTGTGTTTCTTCTGTTAAATTCTTTGGAAAAAATATGATATCACCCACTAAAAAAAACTAATTCGGGAGGATTGCGGTGAATTAACATATTTAATTTCGCCCGGATTCTGCTTTCTGATTCGTTGAAACGATTTGGGCCAGAGCGAATTGAATGCGTGTCAATTCGCCTTAATTCGTCGTCCAGGTCATTTTGAAAAAAAAAAAAATTGCATGCCTCGAGACTTGAACCAGTGATATCAAGTGTATAAAGTCCAGAGGGCGACCACTGAGCTACGGGACTCATAGATATTTATTTGCAATGGATCCTTTATGCCGAGCGCGTCGGTTATAGCTTACGAATTCGATTGAATAGGCCAGCCTTTAACTGTATTCGCGCTGGCGAATTCTGCCGAATTAGGGCTTGACTTGAAATATCGCGAATTAAAATGAATTGGCGAACACTGACAATAATTCGTGCTGACGCATTCAAATGAATTGGACCCCCTAAGAATTTTTCGCTGAATTCGGGCGAATCGGATAGTTGAAGACTTTATTACTTTTCACGAATTTACACGAATTCATCACCATCTCCAATTCGAGATTGTCGCAAAGCAAGATTCACGGGGGCTCCTGGCGAATTCTTCTCAATTCGTCCCAATTAGTTTTTTTTACTGGGCAGCTTCCTCGCGGTAAAAATCGAAGGGATAAATTCTGAGAAATCTGTTCCGAGGAAAAAAGAAAGTATTCATACGAATTGAATTGAAAAGACTAAGGCACCCCGCAAATCCCGCTTTGCGACAATGACGCATTGAACCAGTGTGTCAATGGGTGTGAATTCGAGAAGATTGTATTTTAATTTTGGATCTTTCTATACGTTACAAATGCGGTGCAATAGTTTGACGTGAGCGAATTGACTGCAATGCGTCAGCACGCAAACGCTTCTAAATTTGTCAATGCGTCTGAATTCGTGAAAGTTAAATACATACTCGAATTCACCCTAAATCGTCATGGCGAATTTCAGCAAATGTTGATTTATAAAGTTTAATCTGCAACAGAAAAATCAACGTGCAGCGCATACAGAATTCATTAAAAATATGTAGTAAATTGTCCCGTAGCTCAATGGGGACACTGTGGACAGATACACGAGGGATCGCTGGTTCAAGACTCGACGCATGAACTTTTTATTAATTTTTTTCGAATTGATTTTGACCACGCATTATTATGAATTTACATGCATTCAATTCGCGCTGTCTTAATTCATCTAAATTCGTTTAAACAAATCAGAAAATGGAATTCACGCACATGCAAGAATGTTAATTCGCCCCAACCCGTATAAATTCTATCTTTTTTTCTGGGTTTTTTAAAAATATCAATACACAATCGGTAATGTCCGTAAGAGAATCTATATCTAGAGCAAGCTTACCCTATCTACTTATATTTTAAAAAATTGCGTGCATTGATTCTCGTGAATGCTGAATAATACTGTTCAGGGTTTCGTAGGAATCTCTTATGCAGTCGCTAAACTGGTTTTCCCCTCGTGAACATGCCTAGCGCAAAAACTATTATATTTACCAACTTAATTGTTTGCGTGGAGATGTGTTTCACGCGTCTTATGGGCGGAAAAATACTAAGAACCGTGAGGAAAATGCGTGTCATAGCATTGCTATATAAATACATAAGAATTTAGGCCTTTCGATTCAGAATGATCCCCTTACCATGCCTAAAGAAAAAAGTGCTACTCTGGCTACAATGTTAAGAGTTTTGGGATTTTACCATACTTTTACTATACACGTGTGAGGCAAAATCGCAATACCGGTATTGGAAGGTGAAATTCCAATGTGTGTATTGCGGTTCCAAAGAATACGCGTCGTTTACGATACAAGTATTGTGTGCGAGTTTGCACTAAAAAAGTCAGCTGGTTCTGAAAAAATGCCGACACAGTATTATACGAATACATCACATAATGGTTCATGAGTAATTACCATTGTTTGAATCAAAAACAAGTCCGTTTATTGTACCTTTAGTCACTGACTATAGATACTTAGAAAAAGCCACATTCACAAATTGGAACAAGCGTAATAACGTGGGTGGTAACCCGAGTCGTGGGTAAGTAGAACAGTAGACGTTCATGTAGATGAAAAGAAGAGACCCAGTGCCGTGCACAGACTCAAGTCACCCGCAACCGCAAAAATAAGAAGACCTTGTTGAAATCCTAAACATATAGAAAGGTCACTTTACAATACCGGGATTTGGAATTTTGCCTTACAATCACTTCAGCCCATCTAGTGGACAAGGGATCCTCTACTTAAGTAAGATGAGAATTGTGCCTTGCTAGTCTAGTGGTAACTCAGTCGACTTAGAGCTTGGAGGTTAGGGTTCGATTCTCCGTGCCTGCGAATTTCGATTTTTTTAAACTTCCTTCCGCGGCACTGCATAACATGTGTAGCAATATTCCAGTAAGTATATGGAAATCTAATAAACAGAGCATTTAAAAACTACACTATCATGTATTTGAACGTTACCTTTCGTCTCGGAAATAAATTTCCAACACATATAATAGAAATTTCGAACGGAAATTGTTTACTGTGTAGGTTTTCTGACCTCATCTTTTGCATGGAGATGTGTCTTGTGAGGAAAAATATTGAGAACACTGAGTAAAATACTGATCGACACGCTGCTTTGCAAAAAAATGCAAATGTAGCCCCTTTCACTCAAAATAACCCTCTTACCACACCTAGCGCGAAAAATATTATGGTGCTTCAAACGACTCGGGTTTTTTATCACATAATCTGAAGACAAGTATGTCGGTTTGGACAGAGAACTTTTTCCGGAAAATAGTTTCTGTTGTTGTTTTTGTTTGTCATTGGAAATTAAGTATTTTTTTGGGCCTGAAACCGGCAACACTCTGGCTATCGTATCCGCAGTGTTGCAGTCGCCGGACCTAGCTGCAATAATCCAGATAACAATCGTGTGGGGCACGCGTGCCTTCTCCTGAGCATACATATGCGTCCTCATATGCGACGCATATGGATCGCACACCGTGAAAGTCGTACGCGTGATGGTGAAATTCGAGTAACGTGCGAGAATTTAAAATGCCTTCAAAATAATAAAATTTATTTCCGCGTAATGAAAAAGACTTATTTTTTTTAATATCAATTGAAATTTTCGCATTTTACCAACTTGCACGTAACCACCTACGACGTGCAATGCACCTGTTAGGCATATGAGGACGCAGCTGCGTTATACCCTGCGTGCACGCCGTGAGAAAAAAGTCGCACGTGTGCGACGCACGTGCGTCGCATAGTGCATGCATTTTGCTATCTGGGAACCACCGCGATCTACAAGTAGCCTGTCTTCGTGGCTTGGAGAAATATATGGTATAATAATAATTTTTTGATAAAACATAATATAATATCCTCCTTAGTGCTGGTAAGGAAGTTTTAATGTCTTTCGTAATATACCGACAAAATTTAGTGTGTGATGGCTATCGCAGAGTTCAAAATAGGAAGAATGTTATATGATTCAAAAGTAATATCTAAATAATAAATTGGGAAAGTAGATATTGGTAAAATATTTCTAAAAACTTTCTAAAAATGTGATAAATTAACATTTTTAATTTTGGCGCTTTTCCGGGTTTGAATCGTATGCGAAACTATTAATGTTGCCGACGTTCCGTGAAAATTGCAGTTCGCTTCTTCTGTTGTTCTTATATATGTATTCTCTACGATGCCTGTGATTGGCCAGAGCGCACCATGGTGGGGTCTGTCGAACTTGATTGGCCAATCAAGCCTTTTTTTAAACCCGGTAGGACGGAAAGCCAAACCCGATTCCTATTTTATCCATTGTCCCTATTGATGCCATTAGGGTGTTTTAAGATTTCGATTGCTTCTCTATGTCCTGCTTCGATATGATGCTCAGCTGGTGCTGATTGCGTGAAATATCCTAGCCTGACTTTACTCTCATGTTCCTTTACACCAGACATGCCCAACTCGGGGAAATTTACTCCGGGAACACATGTTCCGAGTCCCCTACTCTCTCTCCTAGAGAGCGGGAGTGGTGGTAGACGCATGCGCGTGGTAGACGCGTACGTCACAGGGGAGAGATTCTCGCAAGCGTTTACCATCACTCCCGCTCTCTAGGAGAAAGAGTAGGGGACTCGGAACATGTGTTCCCGGAGGAAATTTCCCCGAGTTGGGCATGTCTGCTTTACACGTTGGCTCACAGCCCTCCCAGTTTCTCCAATATAGACTTTGCCACAAGAACAAGGGATCTTGTATACTCCCGGATCACTAAGAGATGCCTTTTTATCTTCAGGGTTGTTTAGAAGTTTTCCTATTTTCTCAGGTGGCTTAAATGTAGTATGGATGTTGTGTTTGTTGAGAATTCTTCCTATTTGTTCTGTGATACCTTGAATGTAAGGTAGGATGGTGGTCGCTTTTCTCTCTCTTTCTTAAGTAGGTTGTGTTGACTTGTTTTTTTGAGTGTATT
Organism: Andricus quercusramuli; assembly: GCA_932178445.1. Taxonomy (NCBI): domain Eukaryota; kingdom Metazoa; phylum Arthropoda; class Insecta; order Hymenoptera; family Cynipidae; genus Andricus; species Andricus quercusramuli. The sequence goes on from CAKNXH010060750.1 coordinate 204,190, forward strand.
TTCTTATTGCTTTATCAATTTGTTTGTTTGTGTCATCTTTTTGTATTATAATTTTTTTAACATTTTGTAGTTCTTTTGGTAAGTTATCTTCATCTGTTGTGGAGACAGCTCTGTATACAAGGGAGTTGATAACCGATTGCTTTTGAGATGGGTGGTGGTGGTATATGTTTGTAGATGTAGGTTTTCTGTAAACTTCATGTCCTAATGTGTTTTATTCGATAAAAAAAGGTGAAGTTTTGATAGTTTCTTGGAGGTAGTGTGCAAGGCAAATTTAATATGTTGTATTATTTCTTCCAAGAGAAGCAAACTTGTTTTATGTAGAATTGATTTTGATTTAGGAGTTCCCAAATGGGTTTTCAACTATAAGAATTTTGGGACGATGTTATTGTCCCTACGCCATTTCAAGAAAGGGATGAACTACACAAGTTCTTCGATTTCATATCAGGTTCATTCATAGGTTACACCCTAATATCAAGTTCACCATGGAAATTGAACAAAACCGAAAATTGGCTTTCTTGGACGTACTAGTTTACAAAAGATTTGATAACACATCAGGACATGAAGTTTACAGAAAACCTACTCATGCAAAGAGACACCTACATGCCTCCTCCCACCACCACCTATCTCAAAAGCAATCAGTCATCAACTCCCTGATATACAGAGCTGTCTCCTGAACAGATAATTTACAAAAGGAACTACAAAATGTTAAACAAATCCTGATACAAAACGATTACCTAAAAACAAACAAATTAATAAAGCAGTAAGAAAATACCCTAAAAAAAACTAGTCAGCACAACCCACTAAAGAACGAGAAAAAAAAACGACAACCATCCTACCCTACATTCGAGGTATCACAGAACAAATAGGAAGAATTCACAACAAACACAACAACCA
>CAKNXH010060750.1:226136-250679 GCA_932178445.1 Andricus quercusramuli
CAGAAGATGGAAAAGGAGAATGTTAGATATGAAAAGGAGGAGGGAGTAGACTCGTTAATTAAAAGACTGAAAGGGTCGATTGAGAAGGTGAAGGATGAGATAGGTACAAAAGAAGGAAGAGAAGAGGGAAAGAGAGGCTGGTGGGACGAGGAATGCAGGGAGAGTAAGGAGAGAATGAAAGAATCTGTAAGAAAATGGAGGAAAGGAGAAATAGAGAAGGCGGAGTACAATAGGAGAAAAAGAGAACATGAGAAGATGCTGGAAGGGAAAAAGCAAAGGGGAAAGGAGAAATACAAGGAAGAAGTAGAAAAAGCAATCAAAGAAGGTAGGGTCTGGGATGTGATAAACAGGGAAAGAGGAGGAAGGAAGGGCGTGAATGAAGAAATAGAAATGGATGAATGGACGGATTATTTTAAGGGTCTGCTAGGGGGAGAACAAAATAGGATCAAAGGGGAAAATAGAAAGACAGTCCAGGGAGAAATGGAGGAAGCGAACGAAATAACAAGAGAAGAAGTGAATGAGGCGATAGATAGACTGAAAAGAAACAAGGCCACAGGAGAGGATGGAGTGGAGAACGAAGCGATAAAGTATGGAGGAGAAGGGATTAGGGAAGTGATGTGGAGGATATGCAACAAGGTATGGAAAGGAGAAGGGTGGCCGGAGGAGTGGATGACAGGGCTGGTAGTACCGCTTGTTAAGAAAGGGGAGGGTAAGAAGGTAGAAGAGTACAGAGGGATCACTCTCATGCAAGGGGGCTATAAAATATACACAGAAATTCTAAGAAAAAGGTTAGAAAACCAGATAGAAGAGAAGCAAAGTATCCCACACAACCAGACGGGATTTAGAAAAGGGATGGGGACAATTGACAACATTTACGTACTCAACTACTTGGTTAACAGAAACTTAGGGAGAAAAAGAGGGAAATTAGTCGCTTTGTTTGTAGATTTCAAAGCAGCCTTTGACTCAGTAAATAGAAAAGTGTTATGGCAGGCAATGAAAGAGAGGGGAATAGAAGAAGGGCTGGTGGAGAGGATAAAGGAAATTTTTACTGAAACCAGGATTAGGGTGAAGATACGCGGGGAAAAAGGGGAGGTTTTCTGGACAGGAAGAGGTCTAAGGCAAGGGTGCCCGTTGAGTCCACTACTTTTTAATTTGCTGCTGGCAGACCTAGAGGAGAAGCTAAAGGAGAAAGGGAAAGGGGGGACGATCCTGGGTAATAGCAAACTATACTCCCTAGCATACGCGGACGACGTAGTTCTAATAGCAGACGATGAGAAGGGGATGAACCTAATGATAAGAATTTTCGAAGAGTACGTGGGAACAAAAGAACTGACGGCGAACGTAGGGAAGACCAAGGTGATGTGCTTCAGAAATAAAAAGACCAAAATAGGTTACGTTTGGAAGATGAACGGACAAACAGTGGAAATATGTGGAGGAGTTCTGTTACCTAGGTTTTTGGTTTGAGTCAGGAGGGGGAAACGATTTGCAGGTGAGGAAAAGAATCGAAAGTGCGAGTAAAGTAATGGGCCAAGTATGGGGTATAGGAAAGAGAAGGTTCAAGGACGATTGGAGAATGAGGGTTTGGTTGTTTGATGCGATGGTTTGGGCGGTGTTGTGTTATGGAGTGGAGGTTTGGGGATGGAAGGAACATAGGAAAGTGGAAAGCATACATGAGAGATTTCTGAGATGGGTAATGGGGGTCAGTTGGAGTTGTCCAGGATACATGATAAGGGAAGAACTAGGAAGGGAAAAAATGGTAACTAGACAAATTAAGAGAGCCTGGAGGTTTGAAGAGAAGCTGAAAAGGGGAGAGGGGAGCAGAATAGCCCAAGTATGCTTGGACGAAGTTCGGAACAAGGAGACGAGAGGCAATTTGGGAAATTCAAAATGGGAGGAAGAAAGGAAAAAAATGAGGAGTGTTTGTGATATACAGGAAGGGGTTCTGGATTGGCAGAACATTGAATTAGAGCTATTAGTAAGACAAGGAGAAGAGAGATGGAGAAAGATTATGGAGTCGAAGTACAATAGATGGTATATGATGGTCAAAGGGGTGACGGAACCAGAATATTTGCAAAAGATGAAAAAGGAAGACAAATGGAATAGGGTGATGCGGTTTAGAATGGGAGAAGGAGTGAGAGCTTGTAGATATTGGATGGATGAAGAGGAAAATCTGTGCAGAGTATGTGGGTACGAAGTGGAGTCATGGGCACATGTGTTAGAGAGGTGTACAGGAGAGGAAGATGGACAGTTGAGTGTGGATGAATGTGTGAGATGGATCTTGGATGGTAATGGGCAGGGAGTGATGTGGATGAAAAAACTGGAAGAAATAAGAGAAAGCAAGGGATCAGGGCAGAGCCAAACGGGTAATCCTGTTTAAAGGAATCTAACGAATAAAATTTTCAAATCGGTCTAAATGAATTTGATGGTAAGAGAAAACGGAAGCCCGGGAAGATCGCTCATTGTCTCTAGTCTAAGTGTAGTAATAATATGATTGTTAGTAGGTAAGGCGTTGCATTAGAAAATAAGTAGCGAGTAAGTTAGACTAAGGATGAAATGTAAACATATGTACAGGGAGCGGAGGCCCTCGAACCCGTAAATGGGAGAGTTCAAATATACATACATACTAACAATAGCTGAAATTCTTCAGATGATTTAATATGGAATTGCTCTTATATATGTTTTACTCTGTAAAGTTTACTTCTTTTATGAAATAGAAATGTCGTCAATTGAATGTTGAGGTTAAATTTTTAACTATTTATTTCACACAATAAATATCTTTGGTAACATTGAAACTTTTTTGCTCTACTGCCATATTTATATTTCGAAAAAGAGTATATCTGCAGAACGAACAGATATATAATTATAATATCGGATAGCGACTACTACATACCTATTACTGTCTAATGTTATTTTTGATATTATCTTCATATATATTTTCTTTTGCTACAGTCGGTATCAGGTGTCGTTTGTCTGATTTACGGTTTTTAACGACAATGGTCCCGAAAGGAGACACATAGTTAGAAATAAGGAAATGGAAATTTATCTGATATAATTAGACCTGGAATCTAACAGCTTTAATGTAATATTATCTTTAATTTGTCGACTTCTCTCGCTTTGAAGCTCGTATACAGCGACTGAAATTTTTAATTTTCACGCTCAAATATGGCGTCGTTGCCTTGACGCCTGCGCTCTCGTAACCAGCCCTATGCATCGCCCCCACTTTTCTGATTTTCTTAGCTTCCGGCAGGTGAACTAATCCGCCAGTTGGCGCTCCGATCAGGCCGGCTGGCTTTTGCATTTCAATGCATGGGAGAAAAGTATAAAATAATGAAAAAAACTTGAAGTAGTTTCCAAATTTTTGCCAAAAATAGTATTTTTTTGCAGTAATATGCATAACAATAATTAATAATTCTAAAATCGTCACGAAAACAATCAGCTGAATAGTGGTAAAATTAAACATTTGGATGTCAGCATTCTAAGGTTTAAAATTTTCTCTTTTATTATCATTTATTTTGTTGTTTTTATTAAATGATTATAAGAATTGAAAAGTTTATAATTAAATATATAAATCCTCAATGATGAATATATATTAAAATGAATAAATATAATTACAATAAAATAATATAATATTTTTTATTGTTAATGCAAGGTCGCCGTTTTAATGAAGGAAAAGATTTCCCGGTCATTTCCAGGTTTTCCAGGTTTATGAATGAAGATTCAAACTCCTGAAGGTAAAATTTTTTATTTGGAATTATAAAAACTGAACTACAAATTAAAACACTTAAAGTGGAACTCTTTTGAATTTTGAATTTGGAAATTAGACCCTACATTTTTTTCATTAAATGCTCAGTGACTAAATAATTGTTAAACCTTGATAAATTGTACAGTTCAAAGATTTAAAAAAATATATAAATCCATGCTATTACATATGTATTTTCAATTCTCTAAATTGAAGAATGAATCAACGAATTTATAGATTTTCAAAATTATGTTATTGTAAGCAATTTTAAGTTGGAAACAACAAAAATTGACAGAATAACATTTTTTTTAAACTGAACACTTTTTAAATTGAAATTTATAGATTTTGAAAATTATATAATTGTGAGCAATTTTAAGTTAGAAACTTCAAAAATTGAAAGATTAACGCTTTTCTTAAACTAAACACTTTTTGAATTGGAACTTATAGATTTTCAAAATTATATCATTGTGAGCAATTTTAAGTTAGAAACATTAAAAATTGAAAGATTAGCATTGTTTTTTTAAACTGAACATTTTTTAAATTCGAATTTATAGATTTTCAAAATTATATCACTGTGAGCAATTTTAAGTTAGAAACATTAAAAATTGAAAGATTAGCATTGTTTTTTTAAACTGAACACTTTTTAAATTCGAATTTATAGATTTCCAAAATCATATCATTGTAAGCAATTTTAAGTTAGAAACATTAAAAAGTGAAAGATTAACATTTTTTTAAACTCAAAACTTTTTAAATTAGAAGCAAAATTATTTTGATTTTTGGTCTTTACAAATGATTAATTGGTCAATTGTTACTTATGCTTCAACAATTGTTTTGAAGTCTATTTTAAATATTCTCTTTTTTTAATAAGAAATCATTAAAATTTTTTTCAGGAATCTTACGAAAAAAATTTTTCTTATCTTCAAACATTTCAAAATCCTTAAAAAGCTTGAAATTTTTATTTTGAACTCCTCAAAAATCTATATTTTGTTTTGATAATTTTTTGAAATCTGAAAAATTTTTGAAAAGATTCAAAAATAATTTGAAACTTAAAAAGATTTCAAAAAAATATCGCAAAACAATTTGCGAAGTATGAATAACAATTTGCCGACTAATCATTTGTAAAAACCAAAAATTAAAATAATTTTGCTTCCAATTTAAAAAGTGTTAATTAAAAAAAAAGTTAATCTTTCAATTTTCAATGTTTCTAACTTAAACTTGCTTGCAATGATATAATGTTGAGAATCTATAAATTCGTTGATTCATTCTTCAATTTATAGAATTAAAAATATGTAATAGCGTAGATTTATATATATTTTGAAATCTTTGAACTGTACAATTGATAAAAGTTTGACAATTATTTAGTCACTGAGCGTTTAATGAAAACAAATTTAGGCTTTAATTTTAAAAGTCTGAAATTCAAAAGAGTTTCACTTCAAGTGTTTTAATTTGCAGTTCAATTTTTGTAATTTCAAATAAAAAAATTGTATCTTCAAGAGTTTCAATCTTTTTTCGCAAACCTGGAAAACCCCGGAAATGACCCGGAAAATTTGTCCTTGAATTAAACGGCCACCTTGAATTAACAATAAAAAATATTATATCATTTTATTATAATTATATTTATTCATTTGAATAAATATTCATCATTGAGGATTTATATATTTAATTATAAAATTTTGAATTCGTATAATTATATAATAAAAACAACAAAATAAATTATAATAAGACATACAATTTTCTACCTTAGAATGCTGACATCTAAATATTTAATTTTACCACCATTCACCTGCTTGTTTTCGTGACTATTCTAGAATTATCAATTACTCTTATGCATATTATTACAAAAAAAATATATATTTTCGGCGAAAATTTGGAAACTACTTCAAGTTTTTTTTATTATTTTTTACTTTTCTCCCATGCATTGAACTGGAAAAGCCAGCCGGCCTGATCGGAGCGCCAACTGTCGGATTAGTTCATTGATCCGGATGCTAAGAAAATCTACTACTACATACACCTACACGGTCGATGCATAGGGCTGCCTGTAACAAATACTTTGTTGTTTCCTCCCACCTCCATAACCGCAGTTTGTAAAAACGTCAATTTTAGTGTTTATAGTCGAAGATAATATATTTGTTTTCGTGATAAATATTAAAATAATAATATCTGAAATTACTTCAAGAGAAAAGAAGTTTACGCTGATCTGGTGAATAGATGATAAAAAACAAGACGTCATTCAGTTGTCAATGATTCCGAAGAATAGTAGAGAAGTAGGCTGAGAGCTACTTTCAAGTGGAATGATATGAAAGAAAAAAAAGCAATTCAGTTGAAAGCAAAAATTCTAGCTATTAGCGGTAAGTAGATCATTTTATTTTACATTGTCCCATATAATTACATTTTTTTGTAATAATGGCTCGAAATCTAACTTATTTGCATTTAATTCAACCAAAAATTACTTTGTATACATATTACTACATAATTAGTTACTTACTTTCTATGCAAAACCCTCAAAAGATAATTTTATTTCTATCAATTTACATTAGTTATTTTGAAAATTTACAGAATTTGTTAAAAATAATTAATAATATTTTCAATTCAATAGCACAATAAATAATATGGACAATATTTAAATTTTTACAACTTATTTTATTAAGTTTTTTTTTAAATTTCCCGCCATTTAAATTTTCTTTAGCCGCATTTATTTTTGAAATTCTACCCTATTATGTCATTTATTTTTCCATATTCGATGCTAAAACTATATAACTTTAAGCTTCAGGCGACCGAATCCATTTCAAATCAGGCAGGGTTCTACACTTGAAATCGCAGAATCCCTCGGGACAAAATATGTTGTTTTTCAAAGGAAATTAGACGATACGTATTTCTCCAATTTACAGAAAAAAATGCCTAAAAAGTTATGCGTATTCGAATTTTGTGCTTTGTTTTTCAAAAAACTCGATTTTTTTCTTCAAACCTCTATAACTTTTGACCAAATTGAGATATTTATTATTTTCTTTTTGATTCTAATAGCGTTTATCGTCTTCTTTTAAAGCGCGACTTAAACTTTTACAATAATAATGAAGACATCTTGTAAGTTTGATGCTTGCTAAATAACTTCTGTAGCCAGGAGAATTCTTTTTTTTGCAATCAAATTTTCTACTTTTCCTTGAAAACGATGACAGATACGAAAAATCGTTAAGATAAAAGTTTGCACGTCTGAAAAAATTCGATAGAAAAATTTCTCTTGTTTTTTTTTTGATATCTTTTACAGTTTACGAGAAAAATTAAAAAATTACATTTTAAGAAAAAACATTCTTCTGTCCTCAAAAATGGTTTAGCTGGCATGATGCTGATAAGATGCCTTCTTCTATGAGTAAACACTTTTCAAAATTTGTTGGAAGAATAAAAAAGGTGTGATTTTCGAGAAAATGTATTTTTTCATGTTTTCAAATTTGAAGAGACAAATAAAAAAGATTTTGTTGAAAATCCCTTTTTACAAAGTATTCGCAAAAGCTTTCCAAGATTGAACGCCAATGTTAGCACCCAGTGCAAGTCTAGCCTTAAAGAAGTTAACTGCTCTCCAAAACTCCGTATAACTCCTATAAAGCGCAACGAAGCAGCAGGAGTCATAGATGCAGTTGAGGCCGCCGCATTAATTGCTGAAATAAGATTTTTATTTAATTCAGCCACCCAAGAGTCGAGCACCGCCTGCGAATCCGGGAGAATCAGTGAATCTAGGAATACAACCCCCCTCCCCCCTTCTATCCTTCCTCCAAGACAGCCTTGCATTCACATTAATTTCACGCTTCACAGTGTTAGCCTCACGTAGTTCCCCTCCTCCCGGGAACAGTGGTTCTACACAAACCGGACGATGGTCCGAGCGAGTAGCGATTGGAAGAATTTTGAAGTCAGTTGCCACTTCCATGAAAGGTAACTCGCATGCTGCGAGGTCGATAGTACTCCCCCCTCCAGAAGAGAGGCGAGTGTGGCTACCCGGACAATCACCCTGAAGTCTTCCATTCAGAATAGCAAAACCGCGTAATTCTAAACACTCAACTAGGATAGTACCCCGTTTACAAATTACAGGGTCGGAAACCAGCCTCCGCGAGCTCGCATGCGCCCCCACCGGTATAACATCGGGGCATACCTGATTCAGATCCCCGATCCGCGCATTGAACCCCCCCCCCCCAGAAATATAGGTGTGGAAGAATGTAACTCCTCTAATCGGTCAAGTATCGTATCCAAACCGTCGCGCAAATATTTATTATCAAGACTCGGTTTAAAATAAATGAGACCTACAATTAAAACCATAGAATGGTCGGCGCACTTTACAAAAATCCACTCTGGGGATGTATCCAACAACTTACATGTAAACTTTTTCCGACTCACGAATAGCGCTAAACCCCCACTAGCCCCACCAAATTTACTTACTCGCTTCGCATCCACAGTGAAGAGACCATGCTGGGACAGCCAAGAGGGGGTTGCAGGCGCCGATGGGAACCAAGTTTCTCTCAAGCATAAAATATACGAGTCCAAGTTAAACATTGATAAGTCTCCGACATTCGAGAGTCCATGACAGTTCCAGAAAATAATCCGGGCTAACCTCCCTCTCACCATCAAGGACAAATCATTTACTGTCCTTACGGGAGCTAGACGATCCTCTTCGCGGGTTTTTGTCGAGTGGTTCTGGATTGGGTTTCCGGATAGAAAATTGCTGATGGAGCCGTCCCTGTTTCGACGAGAGTCCTCGGTCGAGGAAGCTGATTCCGACCCTGACCCAGTTCTTTTGGCATGTCTATCTCTCTGTCTCCTGACTGTGTCCTTCGCCTCAAGAAATGTCTCTAGCGAATTTGTTGGAGGGCTAGCAGACATCGCATTAATCTCGCCAGCTGACAGCACTTTCCCGTCGAATTCCAAGTGGTTACCTTTTAACATTACATCGAAACATCGAGCTATTGGGCTGCTCTTATTCTGCATAAGCTGTCTTCTAGCCAGCCTTTCAAACTTCGACCTGTCACTTGAGACTGCCAATCCCATTGCCGTGAAGGATTTCGATTCTTGAAAGACCTTGAATCTTTGAGATGGAGACCCCAACCTATTCAACATCAGTCTGGCACCAGGCTTCTTTCCCAAACGAGAAGCAGATTCCACCACAACAGATTCTACATTAGCTTTCGAAAACACCCCACGTACAGACGAGACTAGGTCCTTATTGTCTGATTCAGTGTCCTTGAGCTTATGCAGAATCACATTTTTGGCACTGACATCCTTTCGGAGCTGCAAAACCTCTTCTTTCAGCAGCTTCATGTTGTTTTCCAAATCCGTGTTCTTCTTCTCCAGATCATTGTTCCTTAATTTCAGAGATTCCGTTTCTCCTCTCAGAAGGTCTAGTTCGCCTTGAATCTGCGCAACCGAACCTTTTAAGGTAGCTACATCGTTTTTGGTCATCCAAGTATCCTCCTTTATTGGAGTTAGCAGGGCCTCGAATCGCGTTACGTGAGATGAAGTCATACCAGGAGCACCCATTCTCGGTGCGAACTTGAACCGGTCAGCTGCTGACAGCCTGAGAGTCAATGTTTGATGAACCGACAGTAACCAGAAACTTAGTTCATTATTTTCATCGAAACATACACATTAAAATTTAGGTAAAAACTTCGGCACTAAAACAAAATTCGGCTGACCACTAGCCCCGCACTTCACCTTTAAAAAATCACACACACTGTTTCAGTCAGGAAAAACCACTACAGGCGAAAACAGATAGAGCAAACACGCGCACGACCAACAGGCCCGACGATTTTTTGAGAAAAACCGCTGCCATTTCGTTAATTTTAAACCTTTTTTCAATTCTCCATCGCATTTTGGAATAAGACGATAAACGCTATTAGAATATGAAGGAAAATAATAAATATCTTAATTAGGTCAAAAGTCATAGAGGTCATGACCAAAAATTAACATAATTGTAATTTACGATTCTGTAAAAGTTTACTGTACGTTCTTAGAACAAAAATAATAAATGGGTCAATGGCGCCAATTTTTCAGTGTTAAAATTCTTTCAACTTTCACTATTCTTTTATCCAGATTTCACTCTTATTCTATAATTTCTGTTAATAATACAACACAGTAACATTTTAAGTTAACAGGGCGTTCGCCCTACTTAATTTTGTTACTTGGTACTACTGTAGTCATAGTCATTTTCTTAAGATTATTATAAGTTTACTATTTCCAAAAAATATAAGAATGTATAAACGTATTCTACCTATATGTGGTTAAACAATAAAAATAATTGATAATTTCATATTTATATAGGTTCCGAAGGCGAAAAACCAACACTAGTACAAGTGGAATCACAAAGCAAGGAAAATGAGCGGGATAATCAAACTCATGCTGTTCTACAATGTGTGCACTTTGATATTTATATCGTAATATCTTTTACTTTATCATATAGAACTTCGTTCGTTTTTAGAACACACTGTTTCTGTTTTATAATAGTTTCATATTTTGTGATAATAATAATTACTTCGCTCTATTTCAAAAGATTCTAATAAAAAAATTATGAGGAAAGAAGGATTTATAACAAAGATTAACCAAATTTGAGTGAAACGAGGACACTGTGACATTGTATACATATATAATAACATTTTTCATCTTCATTCAACAACAACTAGCAATTTTCATTTTAAGTTGCATGAAATTTAGGATTTGTTGACAAATAAAAAAAAAAAAAAATTATTCTGTATATTAATTTATTCAATAAAAGAGACACGTTGTTTTTAACGCTTAATAAGAAATTCTTCTTGAATGATTGAGCAAAATAACTTAAAACATTGCGCAAATGTCGCTATGTTTTCGTCTTACTCTACTTTTGTTAATCTTTTTTAAAATAATTCTATTTTGTGCGGGAAGGTAGCATGTGAAGCATTAATGTAGAAGCAAAAACTGAGCCCCTATTTTGACGCTCCAAGTGGAAGATCTGGAAAAATTGTGCCCATTAGAGCGCTAAAGTAGGCGCAAAAATTGCATTGGAATAGCATCTACTTTAAAACCTTAGCCCCTACAAATGACAGCGTGAATAGCGTCAAAGTAGTGCCTATATTTCGACTCGGGGAGTATTTTGAACTTCAGAATGATTCATTTAGAACAGAATTTACAAAATATAAAGATGATCAAACAATTTTGTAGGAAAACTGAATTATTTCGAAAGATATTTCAAAGATTTTGAAGTTAGGAAAAGATGTTAAAATAACTAAAAATTTAAAAAATTTGAAACACTTTTAAACCAAATGTACAGTTTTCAGTATTTTTAACAAAATTTAGAAGCCTCTTAAGAATCTTTAAAGAATTCGAAAATTTACTTAAGATTTCTCTGAAAATTTCTGAAATTGTGAAAAAAAATCTCAAAGGTTTTAAGGCACTTTTTTTATTAATTTTTAAGAATTTCCCAAATTTTAGCAAACATTCGAGTTTTGAAGAAATTAAAAATATTCTAAAACTTGAATGGTTTTACAAGAATATAAAATTTCTGCGAAACTTCTTACAGTCTTGAATATTTTTTGAACTGACTCTAATTTTTCCTAATATTTTGCAATATTTAGAAACAAACTGATAAAACTTGATTTGTTGTTACCAAATCTCGATTAGCTTGAATTTATGCGATCACAAAATTTTTAACAAATAAACAGTTATTCGAAATTTTTATTCTGTATCAAAAATGATTCCAATTGGACAATAAATCATAAGCTTTCAAGGAAGCCTTTTATAAAGAGTTGCTGTTCTATTTTTATTCCACTTGTTTGGAGAATTACATTTCTAGGAAACTCTACGAGTTCTGTGAAGTAGAGGTGACAAGACTTGAATATTCCTCTCACGCTTTCAAAAGAAATCCACACTTTGCCTTCCAATGTTGTCAAGGGAAGACGGGTTTCAAATTTTTTTTTCGGGATTCTTCAGTCGTCTAATTTTTTTAAATCTTCTCGATATCATAATTATTTTTTAAGGGATTCAAAACTATGTTTCAAATGAATTCGAATTATTCCCGAATTTTGTTTCTGATTGTGCACATTTATCAAAATTGCCTTAAAATCTTCCAGATTTTTGTTGGCAATTTTTTAAAAGTTTTTGAAATGTCTTCAATTTTTTTTAACATTCGCTTAAAATTGGTTTTTCATAATAAAAAATTATTTGCAATTTCCCAAGAACCTTAAGAAAATTTTTGTATTATATTGAAATCTTTTTAAATATCTTTAAATCTTTTTGAATATTCTCTTTGAATTAATTTTAAAAAATGAAAAAATCATTGTACATTATCGTAGAAAACTTAAGACAATTTTTTTATCCTCTTTAAATCTGTTAAAATTCTTAAATGGCTTTCTTTTTTTCAAAATCTTGAAGGACAAAGCAGTTTCAGCAAACTGAAAGCAGCCACTAAAAGTCATATTCAACAGAATGCAAACAATCAGGTTCTCGACAACAATGTATGCAAATTCTTGCAACACAACTTTTAAGAAAAAGGATATTTTGTTTCTAGTTTTGAAGTATATAAAGGAAAATATTTTTAAAAAATTAAAACAAAATGTAGATTTTTAATGATTTCGAACAACAAATGCAGAAACTTTTTAAGAATTTTAAAAGATGTCAAGAGAATGAAAAAATATTCTTAAAATTCATATGAAAATTTGAAAAGATTTTTTAACATTCCAAAAGATTTCTGAAATTCCGTCAAGAAATCCAGAATATCTTGAGGATATTTGTTTAATTTTCAAAGATTTTTCAAAATTGTAAGAAAAATTCGGATCCGTTTAAATGATATTTATAAATTTTTGAAGTATTGAAGTAATTAAAAATATTTTTAAACTTCAAAGGATTTTCGAATATTTATGAAATATTTTTAAAAAGAACGAATTTTGAAGAATAATATAATATTTCTATTTAAATTTCTATTTAAAAATTTTAAAACAAATTTTCACAATTTTTCATAGTTACAAAATCAATGCAAAATCGATAAACTTTAAGTGATATTTAAAAGTAGTTTGGAAACTTGTTAATAATGTTGAATGGTTTCAAGAGAATATCCTTAATATTCATAGGAAAATTTAAAAGAATTTCTTGTTTTTAAAAATCAATTTTTCGAGAAAAATTGAAAAGATTTTTAAAGATTTCAAAAGATTGCTATAAATTTCGCGAAAAAATTCCAAAATAAGTTGTAAGAACAGTTTAATTTTTAACCTATGAATAACGAATTTTCAAAAAAAAGTTCAATCTTTAATCAAAAGATGAATTTCGAAACTATGAAATTAATTTTCTACTGAAAAACAATAAATTTAAAGAGAAAATATATACTAATTTTCAACAAAATATTTGAATTTATAACTGAAAAAGAGCAATTTTTAAGAAACAATAAAATAGTTAAATTTCCAGTTATGAAGCAACGAATTTTCAAAAAATATATACATTTTCAATGAAAAAAGTGAAATTTTAAACTAGGAGATTAATTTTCTCAATAAGCAATAAATTCGAAAAAACATACGTCAATTTTCAAGCAGAAAAATGAATTTTTTACCAAACAGTAGTTGAATTTTCGATCGAACAGATGAATTTTCAAACAAGAAGATTTATTTTCTACCAAAAAACAACGAATGTGAAGAATATATAGTTGAATTTTCAATAAACAAGAAAAATAATTTTCAATGAAAAATTCTTATTTTCCACCATTCTCCGCCGACATGTACTGAAATAATCATTAAGACTTTGATCAATAGTCTTTGGACTTAATGTAGGAATAAAAAAATCCAGCCATTTTTTCCAAACTTCCATGATTTTTCCAGAACTCTTTTCGAAATTTCATGACTTTTCCAGATCTTCAAGGTTTTTTATAAAACAAATAATCAATAATATACTCAGTTACAATTAGCCTTTCAACCGAAATAAGCTTTAATAAATTTGTCCAATTTCAACAAACGTTGTTTTTTGAGGAAAATAATAAAATTTTCTAAACATTTTGCGATTTCCGGGAATCTTTCAAATAAAATTTTTCATTAATAAATCACATTTAAAATTAACATAAAAAATATTTTCAAACATTTCAAAGCTTAAAAGATTTTACGATTAAAATTGCTCACAAGCTTCGAAAATGTGTATTGTATTGTATTTTATTACTCTCCCTTTCACGGTTTTGAGGGCTCCGCTCCCTTTAGATCTTTTGTAATTTCACTTAACCACTATGCCTTATGTTTATCTTAACCTATAATCGCTTCGCCTTCTTATTATTCACAAGTTCTTAAATATTATCTCACTAGCTATTAATTATTATCTAGCCAGTTCGCGAGACCTTCCAGGATTTCCGTTTCCTCTTAACATTACTCTTAAAGCTTTCCAAAGACACGTAACACTGATTTTCCTTATATATAATTCAATTTTGGTTTTCTCCTCCCCCATGCATTCTCTCTTCTCTTGTCTCGTCTAAGCTCTTCACCCACTTTTCCCCTTGCTAACAACCGCTCAGTATCCACCTAACTTTATCTACCATGCTCTTTCACCCTTTCTCTTCCCCTGTACATCTCTCCAACACGTGCTCTCACGATTCCCTTTCATACCCACATACCCTACACACTTTCATTTCTTCACTCATCCAATATTTACACTCCTTCATGCCTTCTCCCATTCTGAAACATATCATCCTGGACCACCTGCACTCCTTTTTCAATTTCCCTCGATATTCTGGGACCCCTTTTATATTTTTGTCATATTTTTTCATTATGTTTTGACTCTATAATTTTTTCTCACCTCTTCTCTTCCTGCTTCTTATTCACTTCCCCTTCTACTACCTGCCGCTTCTCCCCTCGTCACATATTATCCATTCTATTCTAACTTGCCATCTGTCAATTTAGTATTTCCTGCAGGCATACTTGTGCGACTTTACTACCCTTACCACTCTTAAGTTTCTCTTCAAAATTTCAGACCCTTTTCCTCTGCCTGGGCAGTTTCAGCTCACTCCCATAACCCATCTCAGAAATCTCTCTTGCATGTTTTCTACCATTTTGTACTCATTTCATCTCCACATTTCCACTCCATAAAACATCACTGACCATACCAGTGAATCAAACAGCCATACTCTCATCATCCAGTCCTCTTTGAATCTTTATTTTCCAATCCCTCACACTTGACCCATCACCCTTACTCGCACTTTCCATCCATTTCTTCATCTGAAGATCATTTCTACCACCCGCTTTGAGCCAGAATCCTAAATCACAAAATTCCTCTACAATTTTCACCATTTCCCTATTTGTCTTCCATCCATACTTTACTTCATTCTCGCTCTCCCTGGAACATACTGTCTTTTTCTTCGTCACATTAATTGTCAGGTCTTTCTCTCACATACTCTTCGAATCCTTTCATTAGCAGGTTCATTCCACTTTGCTTCTCTGCCAGAAGCGCCACATTGTCCGCGTACGCTAACGAGTATATTCTCTCATTTCCTAGAACTGTACCCCCTTTACCTTTCTTTTCCATTTTCTCTTCTCGGTCTGCTAACAATTTGCTGAGCAACAACGGACTTAGTGGGCACACTTGCCTGAGACCCCTCTCTGTCCAGAACTCCTCTCCTTTCTGTTCCCCGATCCTCACTCTTGTCTTCTTCTCCGAAAAGACCTCTTTTATTCTCTCAATCAGCTCTTCGTCCACCTCTCTTTCTTTCCTTGCCTTCCACAAAACTTTCCTATTCACCGAGTCGAAAGCTGCCTTAAAATCTACGAAAAGTGCGACCAGTTTTCCTTTTTTCTGTCCCAGGTTTCTGTTGACTAGATAACTTAGGACGAAAATGTTATCCACTGTCCCCACCCCCTTCCTGAATCCTGTTTGATTGTGTGGAATACTTCCTTTCTCATCTACCTATTCTTCTAATCTCTTTCTAAGCACCTCCACGTAAATCGTATACGTTACTGGCATGAGAGTGATTACTTATTATCTTCCACGTTTCTACCTCCTCCTTTCTTTAATAAAGGAACTACCAAACCTGTTATCTACTCCTTTGGCCATCCTTTCCCTCTCCATACTCTATTACATACTTCCCAGTTCACTCCAGTTCTCAATTGCTTGATTCACCTCCTCTCTGGTCATCTCATTACCACCTTCCATTCCTCCTTCCTCAACCTTTCTAAAATCCACCCTCACCTTGATATTCACCCCTCCTAGCAATTTCTTGAAATATACAGTCCATTCATTTGTACTTATCTCTTCATTTCTTTCTCTACCTCCTACATGAAACTCAACTTCTGCTCCTGTCGTTTTACATGCAGTAATTTTTCGTCTCTACTTTTTCTTTTATTATACTCCTTTCTGTCTATCTCTCCTCTTCTCCAATTCTTTAACCTTAACTTTATACGCTTCATACTCTCTACACAATCCACATTGCACCATTCTTTGTTCCGCCTTCTCTCTTCCCCACTTGGCCTCATTTCTTCCACTATCATCTCTACCCTTTCCCTCATCTTACACAAAATCTCATCCACGCCTCTGCCATATTCAATCGAAACATTCTCTTTTTCCATTCTTTCCGTATATTCTCTTAGCTTATCAAATCCTCATTTACCCATGTTTGTTTTTTCCCTGTCCGTCCCTCCTTCTTTCTTTCCTCTTTTCTCCAATTTCCGCAATGCAACGCTGCGATGACCAGGAAGTGTTCTGACCCTATATCGTTCCCTGCGCAAACGTAATCTCGCCTTCGTCATCCCTTTCCGAGTTCCCAATAGATTTCCAACAGAGTGCTACCCTACTGGTCCACCTGTTTGTGTTTCGATTTTATCCTGAAAGTCTCACTCTCTTTTACCCATATTTACCCTCCCTGTTCCCCTGTCCAAACATTCAGATCACCTCCTATCAACAATAATTCATCATCCCTTTTCGCCACCCATTTCCTAATCACACTCCAACCTTCTTCTTTCCTTCAACTCCTGTAAGTGCAAACTATCCTCACTTTTATTCTTCCTATCTTCACCATTTTCGTCATTACTCCATCTGTCTCCTTAAATTCCACTTTAATTCTCTTTTTCTCCCATCAATTCATTCCTCACTCCTGAGAGCATACCCCCTTTCTTTCTCCCCTTTACCTGCTCTTTCATTGCCTCTTGCATTTTCCACATATATCCCTTGGGTAACTTCCTCTTCACCCTCCTCCAATCCTTCTCATCTACCCAGGTTTCACTCAACATCACTAAAATCCATTTCTTCACATCTTCCCAGAATCCTTCATCTTTAGTCATTAGCCCTGATACGTTCCAAAACGCTATTCTCACTTTTTTGTTCCTTCCTTTCTCCCTTCTTTCGTCTTGACGTCCCCTCCCTACTTTTGTGGAAACCCCTTCGCTCCGCCTACTTCTCCTTCTTTCATTTCACCCTCTACTGTTTCAATTACCTCCTCCCTTTTATCCCTAGTCTCCGCTTCGTCACCACGAAACCTCCCTATACACTTCACTCAATTTTTCTCTTTCATCATACCATATCAACACGTTCCCATTTATCCACATCCTGTCTTCCCCTATACATACCGTGTTTCCTTTCATCCTTTCACTCCATCCTCTCTGTTTCATCATCCACTTTCTTCTTCTTTCATTCCACGTCATATCCTCCTCTATCCTTTCTTCCCTCCCGTTTTAAGATTTCTTTTTTGTTAAGATATCAACTCGCAAGTGCCTTGGCATATTTTTGGTACGCGGGTATTGCTTTAAGGTTGCGAACCAGTGATAGTTTCGCACCCCTGAGAGCACCTATCACAATGACAATTACTCGCACCGACTATTTTGGGTGACACCGTCGTGGCATGCGAAAATAAAGCCCTCTGTACCTGAATTGAGCCCTGATGATTAGAGGAATACAAAAGTTTGCTCCTTCGACAAGGACTGTTTTTCTACATTTCTGTGAAAGTTTCCGTGCATATGCTTGTCAAGTAGCTCGTGGTGAAATTTTCCAAACTCTGCTTTCTTTACTTCGGCTTTTAGACGTGAAGAATCTAGATGGAGTAATGCACTTTCTTCACTCCTGATGTTATCAATCATCTCGTGGTTCCTGACCACGTGTCAATCATCTTACGTGTGGTGTCATCAAGGGCTTGAGCTCATTCTTCGTACATTGAACCACCCCAAACGAGTAGAGTAGAACCGGGACGGCAAGCTTGTTAGTCGCAGATACCTTGTTCAACGCCGACAGATTGGAAGACCAAATCTGTCGAGGAAGATGCTTGTATCTGCTTCGGAGAGACTCATTCACTGATGTTACGTCCTGAATGCGGCTTTGAGGCACGCCCAGGTATGTATAGGTCTCTCCAGTGTTAAGATATCTAATAACACTTATATCCACAAGCTCAGGGTCCTTGGGAACGCCAGTAATCTTTCCTGTCTTCAGATGAATTTTAGCACACTTGTCCAAACCAAAGCCCATCCCAATCTCTCTTGTGTAGTTCTTGACGATGTTTATAGCAGTTTGAAGTTTGCTTTTACCAGAGGCATAGATCGTCAGGTCATCCATATAAAATACATGAGTGACCTTATGCTCGCGCTGGTTAGTGTCGCCACAGAGGTATCCAGGAGAATTTCGTAGTGTGAAAGATAGAGGCAGAAGTATGATGCAAAAAAGCAGAGGGTTTATGGTATCGCCTTGAAAGACGATATATATTCGGCTTTGGTACCTTGGGAATCAAACCGAAGGGCCTATGACAAAGCTACCAAACGCGTCAATTGTCCAGGGATGGTCCCGAAGGAATAACCCCTAAGCTAAGGCGTTAGAACCGTGCCGAAAGCTGAATGACACCTGGGGGAGGTGTCTCGAACGGTAACCTGAGATACCGAGCGACCTCTCAGAGTATATCAGCCTTATCCTTGCACACGGGGCTCTACAAGGGTGGACGAACCCTCTCCCTAGCTGCTCGTGGGAACAACAATGACAACAACAAACATAGTTGTAGTAATCAAGACGGAGTCAATGCTATGGACCAACGGAATCTCGATACTTTTGGGTGGACGGATCGACTCAATGACGACCTGCTGGAGTGCTACGATAGCAGTATGGCCCCCGAGCGCGAAGGTTACATGGTAAGACTGCAGTTTCTGTGGTGCGAGAAACACCCAGAGCTCTTGCAATTTTCTCCTCAACATCTGTGAAACCATGTCGAACAACTCCGAAAAAGGGGCTATGTAAGCGGACCGCCAACTCGACCGCAGCCAAAACAAGCCGGCCACAAACAACGAGTGGCGACACTGAGACTAACCGCGAACAGGCATCCAATAGACGAAGAACGATGCTTCAGGACTCGGAGAAACATCAACATTCAGGTTTCTCCCAAGCCCAAAGATCTGACTGAATTGGATGATGAGCTTCGTGGAGATTTTTCCGAAGAATCCGACCTCTGGACTATCAATTGTGGTGTATACAGTGCAGCGGGAACTTTGGCAGATGCAAACCGTAAAACAAAATCAACGGTTGATCATAAGACCAAAAGACGAATGCATCAACTCAGCACAAAGATAGGCTGGGCAACACAGTACGCGTCCCGCATTCAGTGTGTAATTGACTACATAACATCTGGTAGGACTTTCAGTGCCAAGGTTCGAAAGTTCGCGCGCGAAATGCGGATCCGTCATCCCAAAATCAACAAGTCAAAGCTACTGACCATCAGACAGCATATTTTGACAGAATACGAGTACTATCACAGGAGAAAAACTTCCGCGAAGAGCACCTCGACAAGAGGATGCATGGCATCTTCCACAGAAATGTGGAGGATCAGTCGATGTCGTATGAGCTAACGTATGCTTTCCTCAAATCATCCGGATTGAAGTCGGGCACGGAGAGTTTCACTTTGGCATGTCAAGACGGTGCCATTTCCACTCTAGCATACCGTCGCCACATTTTCAACCAAGATATTCCCGATCATAGCTGCAGAGCGTGTCGTGCACACCCCGAGCATCTAAGACACATACTATATAGTTACCCATCTCATGCGGGAACGACCTACATCCAAAGGCACAATGCGGCACTAAGAGTACTTTATTACCATCTCTGTCAATCTTACGTAATTGGCCCAAATAACGCTCCGCTAAACGCTCCTAGGGAAATAAAGTCAATTGTCAAAAGTTAGAAGTACCGTATGTACTGGAACTTCATATTCTCGACAAGTGTTTCTGTTGCGGACTCGAGGCCTGACATAGTTCTCCTTGACTTCGAGAAACAAACCATGTTCGGTATCAAATTTTCGGCACCAGCTGACAAAAACGTCACAGCCAAAGCAAAAGAAAAGAAAAAGAGGTATAAAGATCTTATGAGGGAGTTGCGACGGTTATACCCCGAATATTCTGTTAAGCTAATCGTCTTAATCATCGGCGCTCTTGGAGGTGCCAAAGTTTCACTGGTTAATAGCCTGAAAAGCATCCCTGTGTGTCAAGAAAATGCTGAGAGACTTGCGGGGAGAATGCAGAAGGTGGTCGTCCTTGGGTCGCTCCGTGTCCTCAGGGTGATTTTTTCTCATTCTCACTCATCCTTTGCTTTTTCTCGATATCCCTCAACTTCTTCCAAACCTTACCTTTTTCTTGCCGCCACACCAGATCCCATTTTTCCCACTTCTCTCTAACTTCCCTGATTTCATCCCAAACCTTATCCCCTCGCTTTTGCATGCTATTCAGACTTCGGTTCATTTCCTCTCTAAACCCGTTAATGAGATTTTCCAGACTCTCTAGATCGACTTTCCCTTTTGCCTTATTCCTCTTCGGTGGAGACTTTTCTTAAAGCTTTTTTCGCAACTTCTCGTCTCCCTGCTCACACCCCTCTTCTTCCCTTGATCTTTTACTGTCTTCCGACATATGCTTCTCATCGCTTTTATCCGTAAACCCTCCCCCCTGGCTCCATTTATCAAAAGTTTTCTCGATCCTAAGCTACCCAATCCAAGTTCTCTGGCATAGTAAGCTGTAACTCATCATCATCAGTACTATTTCCGGCATCACCCTTACCCCTTCCTGTTTCGTCGGTCTCAATGAGATCATCAGCACGGGAGTTGTTTTCTACCTGCTGCTGCCCTCTGCCAGACCCCACTGGGCTACTCGCAACAAACATCCTGGCCTATCTCACCGATCTGCTGTCCACTATCTTCTCTTTCACTTTTCCGTCTTTGGCAACTAACCTTCAAATGAGCACTTTCAACTTTCCTCTCAATCCTTTGAACCTTACAAAACAGCCCCCTCACACTACAACACAACCCCTTTACTACACTCATCTCCCTTACCACCTTTCACCTCAATCACACCTCCACGCCCGTCGCCAAAACCAAAAAAGATAGCACTGAACCAAAACGCGTACTTTGCCATTCGGTACCGGAAACGGAAGCCTACAAAAATGAGTAATTTCAAATTTGAAAAGATTTCAAAAAACTTAAAACAAAATGTAGATTTTTGAAGATTTCGGACAAATTTAGAAACTTTTTAAGAATTTTAAATGGTTTCAAAAGAATATTCTGGGAATTCATATAAAAATTTGAAAGGATCGAATCCATTTCAAATGAGGCAGGTTCTACACTTGAAGTCGCAGATTCTCTTGAAGACAAAATACATTATTTTCTATACGGAATTAGGTGATACGTATTTTTTCGAGTCATCAAACAAATATTTTTTATGAAGTTGTGCGTATTTGAATTTTTTTGAAAAAAAACTCGCAATTTTTGCCATTTTTTGGTTAAATTTGTACTATGATAAGGAAAATACGAAATTTTTTCAAATGAATTTTAACTATCAGTCTGAAGGATGTCGTATTTATTAGAATCTATCCTAAATTCATAAATTAGGAAAATACCTTGTTAGTTTTATGCGGGCTAAATAACTTTTGTGCCCAGGAGATTTTTTTCATTGTATCTAATTTTCGCATTTTTGTTGCAAACAACAACAGATACGAACAAATGTTAAGAAAATAGTTTGCGCAGTTAAAAAAAATCTAAAAAAGTTCCTCTACTCATGTATGATATCTTGTATCATTTCTGAGAAAAATAAAAAAAATTAAGTGAATTTAATAAAAAGTTCATCTTTCAGTCAAGTAGTTTAATTTCCAACGAAAAAGGTTGAATCCTGTTTGGTTTTCGGCTCGTCTCCAGTAGAGGGAGCCACTTGAGGACCGTCAATGTCCCTCTCGTCGACTGCCGCGCGTCAACTTTGTTCAGTCTCTCCAGGGGCGGTCAACTGCCGTGGGTAGAAGCGGCCACGTATTATTATGATTATATTTAGTTCGCAGACCAATTGTACGCGCGCTGCCAGGATCAGGGGACTAGCGGGGGAAGGGGTGTTTATATTTGAAAACATTTGAAAACTTCATTTCGAATTGCCGCGTCAACGCGAACCACCCGACAAAAGTTTATTTATACTCATTTAAATATTGTGAATTTGTTAAATTTTGTTGAATTTTATATCACGGATGTGATATTTCACGGTGTGTCGTTTTAAAGTGACATTGTACGAAGTGAACTTCTTCTGATGACTTGGGAATTTTGAAGTGCAGCGGAAACCTAACCTCAAGAAGAAAATTTTTTTTAATAATGGATTGTGTGAAAAAGTACCAATATCATTGCGCTGTGCGGGGGTGTAGCACGAAAAGGTATCAAGAAGAAAAAGTACCTCTACATAGATTTCCTGAAAGAGGAGACAATTTCATGGATTGGATAAGAGCTTGTGACAACGAAGATTTACTGACGTTGGATCACGCACAGATAACATCGAAACGATTTTTTATTTGTCATAAGCATTTCAGTGATGAAAGTTGCTACGCTAAAAGAAGTGGAGAATTATTTTTAAAATATGGCACTATTCCCACATTAAACTTGCCATCAGATTCTGATACGTTGTCACAAGAAAGAGACATTAATATTGAGTTGCCTTTAGAACAAAATGAGGTTTGCAATGTCAACATAAACATCGTACAGTCGGCTTTTTACTCCCCATCAGTGGGTAAAATATCGGATTCGACATTCGAATTAGGGAACCCTGAAGAAGATATACATGACTGTCGGAAAAGTTCTCTTCATTTTCCAAACGTGAGTAATTTTTTATTTGTATGAGATAAGTGATTCTGCATTAAGGTTTTAGAGTTTTTATTCTTTATTTATTCTTCTATGAACAGAAATTGCTCTCAATGACAGAGCTATTATTCCCCGTAATTTTTATAATAAAAAAAAATCTTTTTGAAGAATTACTCAAGAACCATTAGGTAATTGAATTATTTTTACAGGACTTGGAAATTAACCCGCAATCAGATGAAGTAAAAAAAGCGCAAGTGATCGGACAGGCAAAAATGGAAGATGTTGAACAACAAGGCACCAGTAATGTAGTAGCAGAAGGAAATAATGAAGGGGCTGGCACGTCTGGAATTATTACCTCTACCCCGAAAAGATTTTTCAAGACCCGACCGAACACTCGAATGGTCTATAAGAACACTGACGCTGAAACTTTCACACCTCAAAAAAGAAAGTTATTCGAGCGAGTTCATTCGGAAAGAAGGGAAAATCAGGTTTTGAGGAAAAAACTGAAAAGGTATTGTGTTAAGAAATGCTGTAATATTGTCAATTCTGATATAAATTATCCTAAGTACAGTATTTGTAAATTGAAGGATGTATTATAGTTACACAATCTCCAAGCGTAGGATTCTTTGTGATTGATAAAATTGAGGAAAATATGTCCATTCTGAAATGTAATTAGAATAGAATAGAATTTTATTTCTCCATGTAGATCCTCATTCGACTTTTAGATATACTATATTTTGTACCTTCTTGGTAGGACTTCTTTTTAATTGTAATTATTTTTAAGAGAAAAACGTTATTGTATACAAAAAATTGTTTCCTCAATCTTATACATCATCGTGAAGAATTCTCAATTTCGAGATAGCGTACAACTATAGTACACATCGAAAAAAACATTGCACAATAATCGTCAAAAATGTATTTGATTGATTTACGAATTGTACATTAGGGTGGTCCAAAAATGCATTGCAAAGTTTTTTTAACCCTAGAGGGCATTGTTACTTTTTAGCAATTTCTGTTGTCTTTTTTATACAAATAATTGTTAATGGACAATTTGAATATTTCCCATGACTCTTTAAACAATTCTTAATTATTTAAACAAATGTAACTTTTTCAAACAATTATTTATTCCCAAAAAATGTATAAAATAATCGTATTTTCTTATTGAAATGTAATTGTTTGTCATGGTTTGAAGTGGTAATTTTTTTCAAACATTATGTAATTATTTAAACAATTACTTATTGTTTATTCTCAAAATTTCTAAAAATAGACCCAGAGATGTCCAGTTTTTTCTCAAATTGGTATTCTATGCTACTTTTTGTTGTATGATTATATAATTTCGATACATTTCTTTTGATTGTTGATAAATTTCTATTTGTTTAAACAATTTTCATTTGATTAAGCAGTTTTTATTCTGATAACATAGAAAAAAATTGAATGAAATACATATAATTATTTTTCTGACTGTATAGCGTGGCACGTGTTAATATTCAAATTTCGGAAAAATAAAATTAGGGATTTTTTCTCTAGAAATGGAAACTTTTGAGGGGGAAGTTGCCCTGTAGCTCGAAAAGCGTTTTTTGGACCACCCTATTGTACATATCTGGGTATTTATAAAGATTCGAATATTTTTTCATTCAATACGTCTTAATATAATTGTATGTCGTATAATTACTTTTAGTTATATGCCTCGTATTGTAAGAATTGCGTCTTCGTATTCAGCCAATCAATTGCTTTTATATTTTCCATTTTATTGGAAGCTAGTTTTGTATATTTTGTATTA
>CAKNXH010060750.1:250689-262736 GCA_932178445.1 Andricus quercusramuli
TTTTCCATTTTATTGGAAGCTACTTTTGTATATTTTGTATTAATTTTTTGTACAGTAATGCTTGTGTCTTTGTATCCAGCCAATCAATTGCTTTTAGTTATATTTTCCATTTTATTGGAAGCCAGTTTTGTATATTGTGCATCAATTTTTTGTACAGTAATGCTTGTGTCTTCGTATCCAGCCCATACATTTTTTAAAGATATATTTTCCATTTTATTGGGAGCAATTTTTGTACATTCTATGTGTTATTTTACCTATTATTAGATCCAATGACCGACGTATGAAGCTCCAAGAGTCCGTAGAGTCCGACCGGTTTCAAGTTTTAACGGCTAAATTGAACACAGTTCAAAAACTTTTTGTTGAAATGATAACTAAAAATTACCAGAAGCATCCGAATTGTCGACGTTATACTAGTGAACAGAAAATTTTATATTTATCCATATATAAGAGGTCAGCGAAATGTTATAGATACCTGAAGAGTATAGTAGAAACCTTACCAAGTCCAACGACTCTAAAAACTGTTTTGAAAAATATTCCCATGGACACTGGAGTAAACGAGAGCACAAAGCAGCGTCTGAAGGAAGCAGCCTCATTATGTAAGACCGAACAAGATAAAGTTATGTTTCTAATGTGGGATGAAGTACTTCTTTCAACTGGACTTCAGTATGACAAAGAGACTGATAAAATTGTGGGGTTTGAAGATTTTGGAAGCTCTCAAAACGACAAATTCGCAGACCATGCCCTGGTATTCATGCTTCGTAGTGCTGAGAGCGGAGATATTCTGCCCATTTGTTTCAATTTCTGCGATGCTCAAACCAGAAGTGTGCAGTTACAATGCTGCATCAAGGAGGTCGTGGAGGCGACGAAAAACGCAGGTCTCAACGTGGTAGCGTCAATTTGCGATGGCGCGACCACTAACGAATCTGCTATCAACACCCTGATCGAAGATACGAAAAAAATAAAGGGAACAGAGTACGTGGAAAGGAGTAAGTTTCTTCACTTATTTTACTTTCAATTTTAAAATACTTTTAAATCCTTGCAAGCTATTTGTAATTTTGTAAAAATATTTGAGGCCCCACATATCTGTCCCTATATCCCCTATTGTAACCTACATTTAGTTAAGTTACAAATTACTAGGGCTTGAAAGATTTGAAGAGATTTGAAATTATTTTTTGGAATTGACGCTGAATTCGTATTAATTTACCCTGGATTCTTTGTATTTTTCTTAAATTTTTTTAATTCATTTGAATCCTTCTAAATGTACTCCATTCTACTCAATTAAATTCACTTTTTTTTAATTTTTAAAAGTTTTTATTCTATTGATCCTGATGTCTTTTAACCTCACCTTCAATTCTTAGGCATTTCATCAAATACTTTTCAATTCCCTTGAATGTTTCTAAGCTCATTTCAAATTTACTGAATTCAGTGAAGCTTTCACTTTTTTAAAAATTATTTTCAATTCATTTCCTTTTTTTTAAATTCACCTTGAATTTTTATAAATTTCATCGAATTCTTCTCGTTTACTTTAAATTCATCTCAATTCATTTCAATTTTACAGAAATCAATAGAATTTTTTGATTAAAATTTTTTTTTAATTCATTCGAATCCTTCGAAATTTAACTTTAATTTTTTGAAGTCTTATGAATTTATCCTCGGATCTGTGAAGCCTGACATTTAAAAATTGGATGTGTTTTAAAATCTTGAAATCGCAATACAAATTTACAAAAATTTGTTTTCAATTTCAGACGGTACGTTCATAGTTCACGGCGTTGAAATAATCCCCTTATTTGACCCGCCTCACCTTCTCAAGTGCATGCGAAACAACTTGCTTGACAAAGATTTGGAATACGACGTTAGACCTGGAAAAGAAGAAAGTGAGAGAAGTTTCGCAAATTGGAATCATCTTATTAGCGCTTATGAAATAGACGTGTATGGCAATGGAAGGATTCGGTCTATGAAAAATCTAACTGATCAGCACGTATATCCACATTTGATAAAGAGGATGAGCGTTAAAAACTGTTATCGGGCGACAAGCGGAACAGTTGCCTCAACAGTGCAAGCATTTGCAGGAGGGCCAGGTGAGATTTCAGAGCGTTTTTTTATATTAGATCCATGTGAAAATTCTGAAATTGAATATTGAAACTAGTTTTTTGTATTGTATGTACAAAATTATAAAAAGTTGTTCCTGTTAGGTATCATTTTTACTAAATGAAGAATTTTGCAAACTGGAAATTTCAAACTTCAAAATTAAAGATTGTAAATTTTCATTTGAAAATCCACAAATTGAACGGAATCTATCACTCTATTTCAAGTTTTTTTCTAAACTTTTTTCTGATGTAAAACCACCATTATAGCGCAAATTTATTCTATTGCAGAATGGGAGACAATAATTGGCCCCAGGAAAGTACCAAAGGAAGGCCGAAATACTGCGAAGGTGTTTTACTTCCTCAACAAATTAGGCGACGCGTATAACGGAAAAGTAGCACACGATCAAAAGAGCGATTTTCGAACTCTACTGAGGGACACTAGTTTCCACATGGAATTCTTCACTGAGGCGAAAGCGGAGCTTTCACGAATGCGGTTTGTCAATTCGGAAACAAAGGTACCATTGAACCGACAACCACCGTGCTTGACAAATCTAAAACGGACTATCGATGGTACAAAGCTTCTCTGGAAGAGATTAAAGGATCTAGGATTCAAGAGTCTAAAGACAAAGCACCTAAATCAGGATCCGTTGGAGAATTTCTTTGGGCAGATTCGAGATCACGGAGGACAAAACACGAAGCCTACCTGCTACCAATTTATTGGTCATTTTAAGGCACTCGTTATAAATAACTTGACGCACTACCACACGCTGGGTGCTAACCGTGCTGATGACGAAGGATCCTTCCTTCTATCGTGGCAAAACTATCTCGCATTTCAGAACGAATCAGAACTTGACATTGAAGACAGTATAGAAGATGAGCTCCCCTGCAATAGAAGACGTTCCAAGTCTAAGCACACACAGCCTCAGCAGGTAAAAATCGTTCCTTGCCAGAACCCGATTCCTGAGAAAGGAAATGTCTCCTCTAAAATTGGGTCAATCATGAAACAACTGAAGCAAAAAGCTCCGTCTCTTGATTCATGCCCTGAGTGTACACGACTGCTAAGAAACGTTCAAAAGCCTTTCTCCAAACGAGTTGATTTAAAAGGGAAATCTCTGCTTGAAGAAATTCACGCTGACGTGAATTCTTTGCTCCGAAGGATTGTCAATGGATTCTATAAGGAAATCGGGGTTCTGGAAATCGCAGTAAAGTACCTCCAAAGAGAAGCACGAATTGAAGTAGTCACATGTCCAATCCACAAGGATGCTTTAGTGGATAATTTCCTCCGAATCAGTGTACAGCAATATCTTCGAGCGACCATTGCTTACATAAATCGAATTTTATGCGGAAAGCTAAGGTTCCCTACTGAGCAAGTTGAAGAAGCAGAGACGAAAAAGAATGCCTTCGTTGGTAAAGCCATCACAAAACGCCAAAAATCCTTGCATAAAAAGAGGGAAACTTTTTCTAAACTGTCAAGGAAGAGAGGAGCATTAACAGGAAGATTTGCGGAACAATAATAATTTTAACTAACTCAATTCCATCGATCGAGTGAGAAGAATGTTGTGCGTGAATTGAAAACTTTTTAATGCGAAATGTCGCATTGGTTCAAATTTTGCAAATTCCAAAAGTTATTGGAATACTTTTGAATGCGTAACCGCGGATTAAAATGTTATTCAATATTTTATGAAGTGTTTATGTATTTATTAATATTTATATATATATATATTCATTTTACATTATTTTAAAAAAGTTTTACAAGAAACAGGAACCGCTAGATTTTTTTTATAATTTCTTAATATTTAGATCTCGCAGTCGGTGTCTTGAAGTTTAATGCGAACCAATACTTTGTAATGCGAATCATCGACACTGCCGCTTCGCATTCAGCGTGATGAAGTGTAATGCGTACCTGTACGAACTAATACTTTTTAAATCTTTTTTTGGGAACAGAAAACAGAATTGAATCGCATTCAAAATGTCA
Source organism: Andricus quercusramuli (assembly GCA_932178445.1). Taxonomy (NCBI): domain Eukaryota; kingdom Metazoa; phylum Arthropoda; class Insecta; order Hymenoptera; family Cynipidae; genus Andricus; species Andricus quercusramuli. The sequence continues at coordinate 254,752 of CAKNXH010060750.1, forward strand.
ATACATTTTAATACTTTTCAATACGACGTTTTTGCAGGGTAAAATATTGTTACACAATTCATTACAGAATATGTACAAAATTACGACACATTAATTTTCTTAAATTGTATACATTTATGAATGCTCCACATATTTTTTTACATACAAATTAACCAATAATTACATACTACTCTTGTACTGTTTATTACATTTCATAAAAATATAATACATATATTTTTACACAAATTTCCGAAAGAAATTGCAAACCCTGCAAGAAACGTAAAATTCAAAAGTATTGTTTCGCATTCACGATTTGTTTCCGTGAAGTCTGTTATGTGTCAGTTTCGCATTGGAGGTTAGCCGAAAACGTTTAAATGCGATACTTCTTATATAACATTAAATTCCTGAATGCGTTTGAATAAGAAAGATGAAAATTTTTGCACGCAATGCTTTTTAATGCGAGACTTCACATTCGTTTTAATGCTTTCTAATGCGACCGAACGAGAGAAAATTTCAGAGTGAAATGAAAACTTTTTATATCGAGAGTTCGCATTACTTTGAATCCTTTTGAATGCGAAAGAATGAGAATCATTTTTTGAGCGAGGTAAAAACTTTTCAATGCGAAAGTTCGCATATGTTTATAAATACTTTTGAATGCTATAGAATGAGACGAAATTTTTTATCGAGTGAAAACTTTTTAATGCGAGAGTTCGTACTGGTTTGAAGACTTTTCAATACGAATTAATGATGGAAATGTTTCGGTTGAGTGAAACCTTTTTAATATGGAAGTTCGCATTACTTTTAATGATTTCAAATGCGATCGAATGAGAAGAATGTTGTGCGTGAATTGAAAACTTTTTAATGCGAAATGTCGCATTGGTTTAAATTTTGCAAATTCCAAAAGTTATTGGAATACTTTTGAATGCACAACTGCGGATTAAAATTGTATTCAATATTTTATAAAGTGTTTATTTATTTATTATTATTTATATATTTAGTTTACATTATTTAAAAAAAGTTTTACAATAAACAGGGACCAGTGCGAACTAATACTTTTAACATCTTTTTTTCGGAACAGAAAACAGAACTGAATCGCATTCAGAATATCAATACATTTTAATACTTTTCAATAGGACGTTTTTTGCAGGGAAATTTTTTATTTCGATCTACGATTTTTGTACTAACTTCGGCCTTCGAATGAAACTATGTCGACTAGATATTGAATAGGAGAATTCTTATATAGTCAGTTCGTGTATTTTAGTACTTGTATTTTTATTTGTATTAATAAAATACAAATTATCCATATATTTCAGATTTTCATTTATTGCTTTACGTAATATTTACTGCAAAATTATGAAAATGTGACGCAAAATTTATTGTAAAAATTTTCCTTTTTTGTTTTTATCACATTGTTCAAGTTTTGCATTAAATAAATCAATAAATTCTTTATTTTCCTGTGATTAAAAATGTACCCAATACATTTAAAGAAGTGGCCTATACACATACGTGCACTAACACAGGCGCAATAGTTCACAGACCAATTGTACGCGGCGCTAGCTTTGCGTCTGTATGGCCACCATATTTCCATTACGTTGACCGCCCCTGAGTCTCTCGTCGTACTTCACTCAGGTCGGACTTGCGGCAGACCGGTGCTTGCGTAGTGTAGTGCAGTGGATTGCAATTCAACCAACAAAGCCACGGTGCTTGTGTAGTGTAGTGCAGTGGATTGGAACAAATAAAGTCAATTCGTTCAGCAGCTCAACGACTAGTGTCTTTGGGATCTCCCGTCACCCCCTCCTTTCACGCCGAAACAAAACAAATCCTGAACCAAAAAGTTAATTTCAACCAAAAAGATGACATTCTAAATAAAATTATGAATCTTTAACCAAACAAGTGTTTTTTTAACAAAGTAGTTCAGCCTTAAGCCAAGTAATTATATTTTCAAAAAAAAATGAATTCTCAACGAAAAATGTAATAGCTGATAATTAAACTGAAGAATGTTTTTAGTTTTGAATCAAAAAGATTTTAATTCATCAAAAAAAAATAATTTTCAACAAAATATTAGGCTTTTTGAGTAAATTCAGAAATATTTCTGAAGATTTCCGCTATTTCGAAAAAGTGCGTAGAAAATTTCGAAGACATTTTTTATTTTATTTTTATTTTAGCCGATTTTACGAAATTTTGGGATAAATTTCAATAGCTTAAAATATATATAAGACTTTTTGAAGTCTGGAGAAAATTTAAGAATATTTGATATCTTTTTAGATGAAATCTTTTCAAATATTCTCTGGAAATAATTAAGAAGAAAGAATCGCTCTAAACATTTTTTCAAATTTCTTAAAAATATTCTTCTAAAATAAATGTTGTGAAATAAAGAACCACTCAAATTTTTTTGATAAATTATAAGACAGCATTTTTATTTTAAATTAATTAAAAAAAAATAATTCAATTTTCCTTCATCCTTTTCTAATTTTAAAACATTTTTTGAAAACGTTAATAACATGATATTGTTGCCTTTATTATAAAAGAATCGTTTACAGTTTGAAATTCAAAAATCTTAAATAAGACTAAAATCAAATGCAAAATCCCATTTAACGTCCAATAATCAAGTTGAAGCAGTTCAGAATATTTGAAAATTTAAATGTAATGATATTATTTCAAAATAGGAAGCCAATATTTATATTACGCTACTGAATGACCTCTCACAAATTCCTAAACGAAAGGGTGATACATATAGATCTCAAGAATGTAGGCATTACGCGAAACAAGTGCGAATTGACGAAAATTTGATAATTGCGTGCGCATCCATCAATGAACAAGAGGGGATGAACGGGTCTGATGAACAAGGAGATCCAATATATATGGAAAGTGATCGATGGAGAACACTCTGCGTTTGGTACCGATAGCGACAGGTGTTTTCGCCAGGATGGGCTTCTTACGCTTTAAAACCATCTCCAAACCAGTGACAGGTCGGAACTTCCGTGCGAAACTTACTCTGAATTTGATGTTTTAGGTAATGTCCAGGAGGACCCCAGTGCTTGCTATTTTTATAATTTTAAAATTTAATATTAATTGAAATTAATTAATGGCATTTAAAATGTGGGCCGTGAGGAGTTTGATCTTTTTTTAACCCGATAACTATGGGGACTTAACGATCAACCCTTTTGAACGCTAACACAAATAAATGTTATCATATTGTTTCTTTGGGAACTAGATAATTAACACCAATTGATTCTTGAAAGCTTTGAGAAATTGACTTTTCTTTAACCTGTATAAATATGGGGACTAAAAAGTCTTTTCTCTGTGTCTAAAAGAAAAATGCTGGTTGGCGATAATTGCAGCTACCAACTCGTCAAAAAGAATAAATGAAGTGAAATCTAGATTTGTGAGAAGTGGACATAAATTGAATTTTCAACTCGTTCAAATATGGGGACTCATTCAATGAGTTTTCTGGCATCACAAATCTAACAGTTTACATTGATTAACTCGCGAATTAAAAGAAAGAAAACACTAAACAAGCCTGGAAATTTGCAACGCATAATAAAACTAAATTCAAAATAGTCTGCGAAAATGAATATTGAGAGAATTATAGAGAAATCTTCAGGAATCCCTTTCGCTTTTGTGACCCCACACTCTTTTTTTTAAATAAAGTTAATTTACTTAGGGTTTAAAATCCTAATCGTGGTCGCTAATAAAATCTTTCATTTCAGGTTTAATACTCTATCAGGATTGGTGCCGATGTATATATTCGGGACCAATTTCCTGAATGGAGAAAATTAAATCCGTCGAAAAATCAGCGGTTATAGACATGTTTCTATAACTAAGATTTAGCGATACAGTTAAATTTCAAATCAATCCAGCTAAAGTACATTAAAAAAAGGCATATTTGTTAAAGTTCTATGATCTAGATGTAGAATAATGAAACTACTAATAAAATAATATTACAAAGTCAATATATATAATTCCTGAAAATAAAACAAGAATTCAACGATAAAATTTGGACAACCACCACAAAATGCTCCTATTGTAATTCCTAAAAAAAAAAGAATAAAAAAGGAATTGCAATAGGAGCATTTTGTAGTGGTTGTCCAAATTTTATTGTTGAATTCTTGTTTTAGATGGTTAATATCGATCCGATGAAAAATCCAATCACACCAGGGGCGAACGCAGGAAATATTGGGGGGGGGGGAGGTTCTCATAAAAAAATGTCAATATTTTTCGAGATGGCAACACTTGTCCTAAGTTTTTTGTCAAATTTTATGCCAAACATCTTTATTTCGTACATATATTACGAAATTAATCACTCATTAAACCTTATGAAACATTAAGAAGTACTTATATTAGAGGGTTGCGCCTTCTTCGCTTCTTGGCGGCGGCGGGGCAGCGCACAGTGAGAAAAAAATGACTTTTTTGGTTCAAAATAACGTACAGCGCACAAATATTGACCGATTTGAACGAAAATTCAAAGAAGAAAAAAACTGATAAGATTTCTAAGAGAGTTATCTAGCCTTATTTTTAAATTAGGCTTCACATTTTTTTATAAATAAACGAATATGACGAAAAAATGGACATTTTTTCTATTTGACGTTCCCGGTGCTCGTCAATAACAGGAAAATTGTTGAAATTCCCTAAGTTTCATAGAGTTACATTAGCTAACGATGTTCCAATATTATATAATAAACAAACAAATTCTTTATAACAAAATGTTTTTTGAGAGAATGTTTTCTACGATTATCAATAATTTCACGTTTTTTTTTAAGTTCTATTGCATGAAATTTGGAGGCAGTTGACGGCAGAAAAAATAGTTTTTTTCAATGCCAGTCCTTTCAGCTGGAAACTTCATGACAATTTCAGCAACACTCATGAATAGATTATAAATTTTATGATTTTTTCAAACAAATTTGATAATCAAAAACATTAATCAGGCAATTGTCGATAGAAAAATTCGTTTTCTTCTATGTCAATTTCTTTAATTATGAACTTTATGATAATTTCAGCAAAATTCATCATTTTTTGATCAATTTTATGATTTTTTAAAACAAATTTATTAAAAACAAATGCATTATTGGTGCATCTGTCGACGGGAAAATTCTTTTTTTTTTTTATATCAAACTTTTCAATTGGGATATTCATAATAAATTCAGCAACATTCATGAATAGTTGATCAATTCGATGATTTTTTTAAACAAATGCATTATTCGGGCATCTGTCAATGGAAAAATTGTTTTTTTTTTTATGTCAGTCATTTTAATTGGGAACTTAATGGTAATTTCATTGACACTCATACTTATTTGATAAATTCTATGATGTTTTGAACAAATTTAATAAACATATACATTATTTTGGTATTTGTCAACGAAAAAGTTTTTTTTCAATCTCAGTCCTTACAGTTTAAGTTTCTCAGAATTTTGTCGTCGACAGATGCCCCAATAATGCATTTTTTCATTAAATTAATTTCAAAAAATCATGAGATAATTCATCAAATCATAAATTTTGCTAATATGATAATAAATTTACTAATTTAAAAAACTGAATTAGAAAAAAACGAATTTTCCGTCAAAAAAAATCTCTCTTTGAAGTCTCATCAGCTTTTTAAAAAAACTTTTTTTGTAAGAATCGGTCAATATTTATGAGCTGTACGTTATTTTGAACCAAAAAAGTCATTTTTCCCGACTGTGCGGCATGACGGTCTAGTTTAGTATTTTTTTGACATACAGCCTGGAAAATATAAAAATATGAAGAACAAAACGTCTATTTCCAGCATAAGATATTTATTTGAATCCGGTACCATGTAAACTCAACCCGGCGTCATGGGGGTGGAAAGGTATTACACGGACGTAGGGGTGTGTCATATAGACCCGCTTATTAGATTTGAATTATACCAGCACTTTATTAATAAAAAAGATAATATGTAATCCGGTTTATTGTTTAGGTATTTATGCAAATAAATAAAAGAGAAATCTCATACAATATTATGTTTCAATCATATTAATAATGACCGTTCGAGGTCATTCCGAGCCGTTGCTATTGAGCATGGACGAGAGGGGTCGCAGTGGCGGGGGGCATAAGCATTTCTGAGACAATTTGCGAGCTGAAAATTTGTGAAGGGTCAGTGTACATTGTAAAGGATTAAAATCATATGTATACACAATGGCGCAAAATTGTTACACCAAATTCAGGGGTGGGTCTCGAGACCTTTTTCAACTTTGTTACCTGCAACGCTTAGAACGATTAAGCAGCTCCAGCTACTAAGAAGAGCAGCAACGTCGCGCGCATAGTAAACGAACCATGACGCCGGGTTAAGATCACGTCGGCGCGCCGATACGCCGCCACGCCGAATTCGAATCAGCGGCGGCGTGGTTTTGAAGCAAGTTGGCCAGCGGCGTGGCGTGGCGGCGCAACCGTCTAACTAATATGTATTAAAAATATTCCTGCTCATTGTTAATAAACAAATTTTCACAAACAATTAAACTCTGATATCAAGTTATCGCAGTTACAGTGCTATACTCATTTTTCTCGGTTTTTTAGCCATGATATCTAATATTTGATCAGTGCTGATTCGTCGGTCTCTATGAACATTGAGAAGAGCTAATCCATTCAATCGTTTGGTAACGAAGATGGATTCATCTGAAAGGATAGATTTTCATAGTTCTCAGACAGTAACCAGTAATATAATTATTCTTTGACAAACTATAGTTATATTTATTATAAAATAATTTATTCAAATTCAGTTAACGACACCAAATTTTCAGTGAACGACATCCTACATTTAGTGAACGACACCGGTATTGATTTTGAATTTAAAAGAATTTAGAAAGGTAATTGTAAGAAATATTATGTAATTTCGTTGCTTTAGACAATAAATGACACAGCAATCATAAAAATATGGATATCACTGAAAAAAGTGCGTATAATTCCCTAAAATCTTCCTTCTGTTTTGGTGTCATTCACTGAGAGATATTTGTGTCGTTCACTGGTTTCGAAGGTACGATAAGAATACTTGAAATATATATCTAATCTACTCAAATTTGAAAATAATACTTATTCAATTATATAACAAAACATAATCTATTGCAAAATGAGAAATACCTTTTCTTTTAGATTCTTAGAGGACTTTCAAATTGAAGAAATCTTTTCCTAATTCATACTCGAAGAGTTTTCAACTTTATACGTAAATACAAACTTATGGAAACTTTATTCAATGGAAAGATGCAAAATTGCAATAACACTTACTTTAGCATCAAGAAAATCTTCATCCCTTGGTTCTTTCACTCTAGTTCAGTAAAGGGAAATTATTGAACTCAACTTTTGAAATTTCTCAGAAACTTCGGGGGGGGGGGGGGGGCTTTAAACCCCCAAAACCCCTCCCTGCGTTCGCCACTGAATCACACATACTGAGAATAATGGAAATCTACAATATCGATCAAAGTTAAATCCTCTAATACAGAATTTTTTTTTTCATTATCTCAGACTAGATGGAGATTGAAATTAAAATTTATCAAATTCATTTTATTCAGAAAAAAAGATCTTCTCTTTTCACTCCGCTGGGTTTCGAACACCAGATCAACTGATTTCCGGTCAGGTGCTCTAACTATTGAGCTACAGAGGGATCAGAGTAAGAATTTATTTTTCTGATATACGCTTTATTAGCAAGATGTTACATACAAATCAATTTTTAGTAGTAGGAATCTGTATTATCATAGGAGATGGCAAATATCGATCCGATGAAAAATCCAATCACACATACTGTGAATAATGGAAATCTACAATATCGATCAAAGTTGAATCTTCTAATACAGAAAATTTTTTTCGTCATCACAGACTAGATGGAGATATAAATTAAAATTTATTAAATTCAATTTATTCAGAAAAAAAGATCTCTCTTCACTCCGCTGGGATTCGAATACCAGATCAACTGATTTCCGGTCAGGTGATCTAACCATTGAGCTACAGAGGGAGCAGAGTAAGAATTTATTTCTCTGATAAACGCTTTATTAGCAAGATGT
>CAKNXH010060750.1:262746-302416 GCA_932178445.1 Andricus quercusramuli
CAAGATGTTACATACAAATCAATTTTTAATAGTAGGAATCTGTATTATCATAGGAGATGGTAAATATTGATCAAATGAAAAATCCAATCACACATACTGTAATGACGAAAACAATTTTTTTTCTGTATCAGAGGATTTAACGTTGAACGATATAGTAGATTTCCATTATTCACAGTATTTGTGATTGAATTTTCCATCAGATCGATATTTACCATCTCCTATGATAAAACAGATTCCCACTATTAAAAATTGATTTGTATGTAACATCTTGCTAATAAAGCGTATATCTGAAAAATAGATTCTTACTGTAATCCCTCTTTAGCTCAATGGTTAGAGCAACTGTCCGGAAAGCAGTTGATCTGGTGCTCGAAGCCCAGCGGAGTGAAAAAAGAAGATCTTTTTTTTCTGAATAAATTAAATTTAATAAATTTAAATTTATATCTCCATCTACTCTTTGATGTCGAAAACAAATTTTCTGTATTAGAGAATTTAACGTTGATCGATATTGTAGATTTCCATTATTCACAGTATGAGTGATTGGATTTTTCTTCGGATCGATATTTACCATCTCCTATGATAATACAGATTCCCACTATTAAAAATTGATTTGTATGTAACATCTTGCTAAAAAAGGGTATATCTGAAAAATAGATTCTTACTCAATGGTTGGAGCAACTGGCCGGAAAGCAGTTGATCTGGTGTGCGAATCCCAGCGGAGTGGAAAAGAAGATCTTTTTTTCTGAATAAATTGAATGTAATAAATTTTAATTTATATCTCCATCTAGTCTGTGATGACGAAAAAAATTTTTCTGTATTAGAGGATTTTACTTTGAGCCCTATTGTAGATTTCCATTATTCACAGTATGTGTGACTGGATTTTTCATCGGATCGATATTTACCATCTCCTATGATAATACAAATTCCTACTATTAAAATTGATTTGTATGTAACATCTTGCTAATAAAGCGTTTATAAGAGAAATAAATTCTTACTCTGCTCCCTCCGTAGCTCAATGGTTAGAGCACCTGACCGGAAATCAGCTGATCTGGTGTTCGAAGCCCAGCGGAGTGAAAAAAGAAGATATTTTTTTTCTGAATAAATTAAATTTAATCAATTTTAATTTATATCTCCATATAGTCTGTGATGTCGAAAACAAATTTGCTGTATTAGAGAATTTAACGTTGATCGATATTGTAGATTTCCATTATTCACAGTATGAGTGATTGGATTTTTCATCGGATCGATATTTACCATCTCCTATGATAATACAGATTCCTACTATTAAAAATTGATTTGTATGTAACATCTTGATAATGAAGCGTATTTCAGAAAAATAGATTCTAACTCTGATCCCTCTGTAGCTCAATGGTTAGAGCACCTGACCGGAAATCAGTTGATCTGGTGTTCGAATCCCAGCGGAGTGAAAAGACATGATCTTTTTTTTCTGAATAAATTGAACTTAATTTATTTAAATCATACCTTTTCTAATATACCTTATCCAATATCATCAATCTAATATCATAATCTTATCTAATATCCAATTTTTACCTCGTGAAGTCGAAAAATCAAGTTTTCAAAACACAGAATGAGATTGAGAAATAGTAGTGGAAATGTCGGAAATGGCATAAGACATCATAAATGAGTAGGGGACCTTTTCATAGAACTTTTTCAACTTTGCAAACTATTTGCTTATTATTTGTTCGTATATCTCGTTGTCTGCAACAAAAATGCGAAAATTCGATTTTATGAAAAAAAAATTCTCCCGGCCACGTAAGTTATTGAGCTAGCATAAAACTCACAAGGTCACCTTTCAATAGTACAAATTCAACAAAACATAGTACCGATGATGGCAAGGTTCAGTATACTACGCCAGGGAACTTAGGATGGGGAGAGAAGGAAGTGGGACTAGCTGACAGCAGGACTCGAGGTAGGCCGTCAAATCGGGAACTGCTTAATAGATCCAGATCTAGTTGTTTAGGATCAAGACAACTTTTTGATACATGTTTGTAGAGGGGAGGGTTTACGGATAAAAGCGACGAGGGGGATGAAACGGAAGACAGTAAAAGATCAAGGGAAGGAGAGGAAAATGAGCAGGGAGATGAGAAGTTGCGGAAAATGTTAAGAAAAAAAGTCTCCACCGAAGAGGAATAAGGCAAGAGGGAAAGTCGATTTAGAGAGCCTGGACAGTTTTATAAAAGGGTTTAGAGAAGAGACGAACTGAAGTGTAAATGACATGCAAAAGCGAGGGGTGAAGGTTTGGGAGAAAATGAGGAAAGTTAGAAAGAAGTGGGAAGAATGGGATCTTGTGTGGCAACAAGAAAAATATAAGATTTGGAAGTAGTTGGAGGATATCGGTAAAAAGCAAAGGATGACTGAGAAAAAGAGAAAATCTGATTGCTCAGTTCTAGGAAAAAAGAGAATATATTTGTTAGCGTACGCGAATGTGGTGCTTCTGGCAGAGAATGAAAGTGGAATGAACTTGATAATAAAAGGATTCGAAGAGTATGTAAGAGTGAAAGGCCGGACAATTAAGGTGACGAAGACAAAGATAGTATGGTTCAGGAAGAGAAAGAATGAAGTAAAGTATCGATGGAAGATAAATGGTGGAAATAGTAGAGGAATTTTTTTATTCATGATTCTGGTTCGACGCCGAAGGTGGAAACGATCGGCAAGTGAAAAAAGGATGAAAAGTCCGAGTAAGGTGATGGGTCAGGTGTGGTGTATTGGAAAAAGAAGATTCAAAGAGGACTGAAAGATTAAAGTATGGCTATTTGATTCACTGGTATGGTCTGTGATGTGTCATAGAGTGGAGATTTGGGGGTGGAAGGAGTACAAAAAAGTAGAAAATATGCGAGAGATATTTCTGAAATGGGTTATGAGAGTGAGGTAGAACTGCCCAGGTTATATGCTGAGAGAAGAAACAGGGGGAGAGAAATTGGTGATAAGGCAGAGGAAAAGGGTGTTGAATTTTAGAGAGAAACTTAAGAGTGGTAAGGGTAGCAAAGTTGCACAAGTATGCCTGCAGGAAATACTAAATAGAGAGAAGAGAGGAAACACGGTCACTCAAGATGGAAGGAGGAGAGACGACAAGTTAGAAGGAAATGGAGAATGTGTGACGAGGGGAGGGAGTGACAGGAAGCAGAAGGAGAAATGGACAAGGAGCAGGAAGAGAAGAGGTGTGAAAAGATTATTGAGTCAAAATACAATAAGTTGTATGGATTTTTTAAGATGAAAGAGGTCCCAGAATATTCAGGAGAGTTGAAATAGGAGTGCAGGTGGTCCAGGATGGTACGTTTCAGAATCGGAGAAAGCATTAATGAGTGTAAATATTGGATGAGTGAAGCAATTAAAATGTGTAGGATATGTGGTTATGAAAGGGATCATGGGAGCACGTGTTGGAGAGATGTACAGGGGGAGGAAAAGACCAAAATTGGTACAAGAGAAATATGTGTAAGGAAAATTGAGTGTCCGGATGCAATAAGGGCACATAAAATTTTCTCGTGCGAAAACGAAGTCCCCTAGAGGCTTTCAACAAAATTTTCGAATTTTGATTTTTAAAGGACATATATGGCTGTGAAATTGTATTGCGCATCTTTTTTCTCCTAGATAAAAAGCTGTAGCTTTTCTAGTTTACAAATTAAAGCCGAAAAACTGACTTTTCGAAAAAAATCAATTTTAATCAGTTTTTCACTTCAACTCGAGCTCCGTTCGTCGGTTTTTCGAATTTTTTGATAAAATTTTCAGAAAATGCACTTTAGGGTATCGATTGACTGATAGAGTAAGAGGAATTCAACAAAAAAAATTTGTGTAATTGTTATAATTTTTTTCTGATGCTCAGCGTGAATCGGACTTTTGTAACTTCCAGCGTTTCGTTTATCGAAGGGAATTTTGAGCAAGGAAAAACTTCTCGCGACAAAAATGCGAAGAAAACTGTGATAAAGTTTTTGGGAAAGTTTCAGATCAAAATAATCAATAGTTTAGGAGTAGTTGTGATTTTAGTTTATGTCAGCGCTTGAGCTTTCGAGTGTACTATAGCACTCTGGGGCTTGCCGCCGTGACACGTCCTCGCGCTTGCTAGTTTTTGCTTACAATACGATATTAATTACATTTTTTAGTGAATAACAATCCAGTAAAAGTAAGGTGATAAAACACTCATGAATTTTATTAAGTTTTTAATGTATGTTTGCTGTTTATTTAGATTTAACTGTGAGATAGATACTCTAATATACACCAAATTTACGCTAAAATTACACGCTAAATTTCTTAATTCATGAATGTTTTATGAACTTACTTTCATTGAATTGCTATTCACTGATGAATTTAATTAAAATCGTATTGTAAGCAAAAAACGCAAGAACGTGTCACGGCGGCAAGCCACAGAGTGCTATAGTACACTCGAAAGCTCAAGCGCTGACATAAACTAAAATCACAACTACTACTAAACTACTGAATATTTTGATCTGAAACTTTCCCAAAAACTTTATCAGTTTTCTCCGCATTTTTGTCGCGAGAATTTTTTCCTTGCTCACAGTTCCCTCGATAAACGAAACGCTGGAAGTTACAAAAGTCCGATTCACGCTGAGCATCAGAAAAAAATTAATAACAATTACACCAAATTTTTTTGTTGAATTCCTCTTACTCTATCAGTCAATCGATACACTAAAGTGCATTTTCTGGCTTTAATTTGTAAACTAAAAAAGCTACAACTTTTTATCTGGAAGAAAAAAGGTGCGCAATAAAATTTCACATTCAGATATGTCCTTTAAAAATCAAAATTCGAAAATTTTGTTGAAAGCCTCCAGGGGACTTCGTTTTCGTACGAGAAAATGTTATGTGCCCTTATTGCATCCGGACACTCAATTAGTGTTGCGTAACTTGAGAAAGCTTGAAGAGAAATGGTAGAAGGAAATGGAGGCCCTGGAAGGACTCGCACAATTGTAAGACAATATGTAAGAGCTAGTCAATAATAAGACTAATAAGATAAGAAATAAGAATAATGAGGAACAGAGCCCTCAATCCTGTAAAAGGGAGAGTAATAAAATACGATAAGTAAATGGATAGAGGAACTTTTTGTAGAACTTTTTCAACTATGCAAACTATTTTCTTATCATTTTTCGTATCTGTTGTTTGCACCAAAAATGCAAAAATTCGATTTTATGAGAAAAAAAATCGCCTGGCCACTAAAGTTATTTAGCCCGCATAAAACTCACAAGGTATTTCCCTTTTAATAGTACAAATTAAACAAAAAATTGGCAAAGAATATAAGTGTGGATTTTCTGGAGAGAATTGACTTTTAATATTTCAAGAAAAACCGCCGCCATTTTGTTAATTTTGAATATTTTTCTGAATGTTCAAAGAAAGAATGACGTTTTTTTTTTTTTGCAAAAAAAGCAAAAGAATTAATTACGGATAACTTCGTAAAAAAATTTGTTTCACAAATCGCAAAAATACGTGTCGACTAATTTCGACTAAGAAATATATTTTGTCTACGCAAGATTCTGCGTATTTTGTTTTTAAAAATTAATTTTTTAAGGAAATTCAGTAAGACTTTGAAACATGTCAGAAGATTTTAGTAAATTCTGAGAAAAAATGCGGAGTAAGTTGTAAGAATAGTTAATTCTTCAGCCAAAGAAAACGAGTTTTCAAAAAATAATTGAATTTTCGATACAAAAGATGAAGTTTAAAACAAAAAGATTTATTTTCTACTAGAAATAATAATTTTAAAAAATTGATTAACTTTTCAACAACAAAAAAACAACTATTTTTCAATACAAATTTTTTATGTTCGATCATTTGTCACCGTGATTTACTAAAATAATTTATAAAGCTCTTGTTCGGGATTTATCAGTTGTTACATTTATCGAAATGTTTAAAAATGTTTAAAAATATTTTTCAATTATCTTTGAATATTATTTTTTCAAAAGAGGAGAAACATGAAAAACTTTGCCCGGAATCTTGAGAAAAAATTTTATTTTCTTGAAACCTTTCAACATTCTGAAAAAGAACCCAAAATCATTTTTGACCATTTTTTAAAATTTTTTGAAATGGTTGACGCCTTTTTAAATATTTTCTTCAAAATGATTTTAGAAAAAGCATTGAAAATTTTCGTAGAAAACTTGAGAAAATTTTTTCATCCTCTTCAAATCTTTCAAAATTCCTCCATCGCCCCATCGCCCCATCGCCCGAGAGCTCCGGCTCTTGCATTCAGCCGCGTTGCTTTGGGCTAACTCCCCAATGCAACGAATTATGCGGTTACGACACAAGTATCGCGCAGTGACACCCATAATAGGCCTCTCTCGGATGGAGGCCATGGTTCAGTTGGGAGTGGCAATAGGAACGAACGGAGGCGACGACCAGGCAATGGCCCCGGACAAACGCGAGAACACCGATTTAAATGGTCGGACCAACTCAGGAGGGACCTTCTTACCTGTTGGCAAAGAAGCTCACCGGCGCGGAGAGGATTCATGAAGAGGTTACATGACCGTTGGGTCAATATGCACCCGGAATATGCCCATAAAACGCCTCAGTATTTAAGAGAGCAGGTATCCTTCTTGCGAAAAAACGGATATGAAGCTCTTCATCAACAGGAAGAGGAGGAACATCCTCTAGCGAACATTCCACCCGTTCCAGCAAGACCACCTTTGCAGATAGCCGATAATGCCAACATGAGAAGTAGGAGATCTATCCACCAAAAAGTCTTTCTCAGGATGGAAAAATTAGCTGGAGCTGATACTGCTCTCCGCGATTTGCTCCCCGAAGATGTTAATCTCTGGAACCTCAACCGTGTAGTTTACGAGAAGGCGGTCTCCCTGCTTAGCGACGATAGAAGTAGCGATACTTCGGTACGTCTGAGTAAGACACGCGAGCGTATTGCACAGCTTCAGTTCAAAATTGAAACGGCGAGACGGCATGCATGAAATGTTCAGTGTGTGATTAGCTACATAACATCAAATAAAAAGTTCACTCCAAAAGTTAGGGCACTTGCCCGAAACTTGAGGAAAGCAAGGACGCAAAAAATACGATCTCTTTCAACAGCGAAACAGCGCCTTGAACGGCGAGTCGAATGGATTCAGGAAAATTCCACCTTTTCTACTCATCCTTCCCGTCTGTTCAATAAAGCGTCATGTGTAGTTAAAAATCCGCCTAGTCGTGGAGAGATTCAAGTCTTCTGGGAGCAAGTATATGGAGATACTTATCAGCTAAATGAAGACGCTTCTGATATATCACTCTTTCGTAACTTTTGCCAAATTCAAAGGTTACAAGGTCCAGAGGAAGAGTGTCCACTAATTACTGCTGAAGAAGTGAAGAAAGTTATCGCTAGAACTAAGAACTTTTCAGCGCCAGGGCCAGATAAAATCAACAACTTTTGGTGGAAGAAGTTTACTTCTACGCACCAACATCTAGTTCGTATATTTACTACTTTCTTAAACGGAGAACAACCCGTCCCGCAGTGGCTAGTGGAAGGACGCACGGTATTGATTCCTAAGACCGGAGATTCGTCAAATCCAAAGAACTACAGGCCCATAGCTTGTTTAAACACCAGCTACAAGCTATTCACAAGCATCCTCAAAGAGAGGATATTAACAACTATCGAGCCGGTATGGAGTGTAATAGTCGAACAACGTGGATGCAAAAGAGGGCTGGCAGGTTGCAGGGAGAACCTGTTAATAGACAGGTGTATTACTCAGGACTCGATAAGGTATCGACGTAATCTGTCCATGGCTTGGATTGATTACCGTAAGGAATTCGATAGCACGAATCATGAGCTACTTATTAAGCTCCTTGTGTGCATGGACTTGCATCCAAAAATAGTTAGATGCATAAAAGAGCTTATGCTCTTGTGGCGGACAAGATTTCTCATAACATCTGACAAAAGACCAGTGAATACAAGCTTCGTCACATATAAGAGGGGGGGTCTTTCAAAGAGACTCTCTAAGTCCGATACTTTTCTGCATCTCCCTCTTGCCTTTATCTATTGTGCTCCGAGGCAAAAGCTCTGAATACCTGTGTGGCCCGCCGAACAGAAGAGAATATAAGGTCAACCACCTTTTATACATGGACGAACTCAAACTCTTTGCTTCCTCAAAAAAGGACCTGAACATCCTTGTAGATGCGGTAAATAGGTATTCTAAAGCGATTGGCATGAGCTTCGGACTGGATACGTGTGCCTGCGTCCACCTACATCAAGGAAGACTAGAAACTACATCATCCCGTGACGATCAGGATGTTCAACTCATAGGCGGAAATACCATTCAACATCTTGGTATTGGAGAAACATATACATATCTTGGAATACCGCAGGCGGAAACCCAAAATGTGCATAACTTGAAAACGGCCCTTGGAAAAAGATATCGCCAAATTCTCAGAAAAATGTGGGCTTCCGAATTATCTGGAAAGAATAAGATTCAGGCGACCAAAATGCTTGCCGTTCCTATACTACTCTACACGTTTGGTGCAGTAAAATGGAACGTCGATGAGTTAAAACAACTTGATCGAAGCACACACAAGATGATGACAATACAACAAAGTCTTCATCCTAGATCTTCCGTACCTCGAATATATCTCCCTTTCGATAAAGGGGGTAGAGGCTTGCTAAGCTGAGAGTGTCTTCATCGAAGATCGGTTCTGGCTACAGCCTGCTCAGTTCTAAAAAGCACGGATTCCCTTATGCGACTCGTACATCAACATGAAGTCGCCAATGCTGCAGCGTTTCTATACCATGCAGCAGATAGGGCCGCAGAGGAGCTTGACCTCCCATTTAATTCCAGCGACACTACACATGGCCTATCATCACTAACACCTCTGGTGCTCAAAAGTCGTATACAGGAAGCAGAACAGACGCTCCTACTGAGAGAACATGCTGACAAACCCCTTCATGGTAAGTTCTATGGCATCATACGTAGAGAAGAGCTCTCGATGGGTCTGTCCAACATGTTTCTCAAGTCTGCTGTATTCAGATCGGAGACTGAGGGATTTCCTTTTGCCTGTCAAGACGGCGTCATAGATACCTTAGTTTACCGCGAGCGCATAATGAATGTACCTGTAAGCGATACCAACTGCCGAGCTTGCAAGCAAGAGCCAGAAATACTTGGACATGTTCTCAGTAGATGCTCTAAATATGCACGCTACGGGTACATAGAGAGACACAATGCGGCTCTAAAAGTGTTATATTACAATCTTAGGCAATTCTATGCTGTTGATCTATTGCCCGTCTTGCCATAGGCCCAGGGGGAACTCAAGTCCGTTGTGGAGAATGATCACTGTAAGATCTACTGGAATTTCTCATTCTCCACCACGCAACGTATCAGTGCTACGGAGCCTGCTATTGTCCTTCAAGATCTGAAGAACAAGATCATTTACGTGGTTGAATTTTCGGCACCAGCCGATGGTCATATCACGGCAAAGGAGGGAGAAAAACAAGCGAAATATCAAGCACTTATTTAAGAGCTGAGTAGGCTATACCAAGGCTACAAATTCCATCTTATAATTCTCATACTCGGCTGTGTTGAAGGTATAAAAGCTTCACTCATCAGCCAACTCATCAGCCAACTCAACAAGATTGCGGCTTGCCAGTGTCAGGCTCATTCCATCGCGATCCGGATGCAAAAGGCTGTTCTTCTGGGATCACTCCATCTGATCCGTCAACACTGTTCCTCTTAACATTCTACAAAGATTGGTAGCTCTAAAAAAGTATCCAAAGGTGCAACCTTCATCTCCAACTGTCCCGTCTGCCGGGTAAGGTCATCCGCTGCTAGAGACCTGACACCATGGAACAGTGTTGCCCGATGTTATCACGCGTAAATTTCCCGCTCTTGCTTACCTTCTAGGACAGAAGAAGCAGAAGCGGATGATGTACAAATTCCAGTTGCTTCGGGATTTGGTTGCTTCAAGGAACCATGATCGTACCTTCCGGAGCCTACAAGTTCTCTAAATAATAATAACAAATCTTTATTGAGTTCGTAACAAGAAGGATATGTACATGGCAGACAGAGGTAACATAAGAACCCGAAGGGCGAGGTACAGCTTAAAGCTGTTTTCAAACCTAACCCTCTTAATCTAATTTGAAATATAAGTAAACGATGCTTAAAAACTAGGACTTGAATATATAGTTTTCGAGATCATTGCAGGAATAGATAGAAACTGATTGTGGTACCGTAATACGAAATACTCTAGAACTTATACTAAAATACGGAACTTAAAGATAAAAGAAGACATGAATCAAATTACTTATTATGAAGAGACAAATCATGTTGATGTGCGAAGACTTTCAGTTGTTTCCTTCGCGGGACATATAGCTTGCTATCAGATCTCATTGCAAGAGATTTTCTAGCTCGTTTATCTTCTAAAAATTACAATATATCAAATAAATATTTTGGAAAGCGCTGCGAGAGGACCCTGAAAGAGAGGACAAATAGTTGCACTTCCCATCTGTGCTTCATTTTTAGCCAGCCAGATTCTTCCAAGGAGTGTGTAATCGTATTTTCTAATTCCATATCTGAATCTGAGACACGCATTTTGCACCCTCTGTATCCTCTCTTCCAGAGTGGCATTAAGGCAAGGGCCGTATGTCGTATACGCATATTCAAAGAGGGACAGATCCAATGACTGACAAAGCAACAGTTTTGCTTGAGCTACGATGGACAACACGGATCCGCCTATCAAAAAGTTGGGCAAGCGAGCATCTTTAAAGTTTGCCTATAGGATGAATAACGGATTTAGCAGAGTTAATAACAAGAGCTCGCTCTTCAGCCCACCTCACGATGAATTACAAAGCCATGGAAACACTGCCGTACCGGCATCTAGATCGTCCAGTTTGCAGCGTACATATACCTGCGTGTCGTTCGCATACATGTGGATCGTGACTTTAACCTTTACCCCTGATACCGCTTTCAAAATCGACAGGAATTTCATCAAGGGGTCTGGTAGGTCGTTGGTGTAAACTGAGACAAGAGGCGGACTAAGAACAGCACCCTGTGGGACCCCTTCACATAGTGGTCTGATGGGTGACGATCGAGAGGTTAAGGTGTTCGATATTTCAACTCGCTGGCTTCTATTCGAGAGGAAGCCACTAAACCAAGACATTTCTTTCCCAGAAATTTCCTCAAATTTTAGTTCGGCTAGAAGAAGTTAGTGATAGAGGGTTTTGAACGCCCGAGTTAGATCGAGTAGGCCTAAAATAGTGATTCCCGTACAGTCCAGTGACCGCCCTATCTCGTCTGATACATGGAGCAGGCCTGTAACCGCCGAGAAACCTTTCCTGAAATCAGACTGGTGATTTGAGAGGATCCCCTTATTGCTTATATATGGAGACAGCTGCTGAAGGAAAATTTTCTCCAGGATCTTTGACAGATAAGGAAGAATAGTAATCGGGTGTAAATCCTTGTAGAAAGTTGGTCGGTCACATTTTGGAAGAGGGCGGACAATGCCTACCTCCCACGCTGTAGGGAATATCTCTGTCCTCAGAGAGGAGTTCACAATTTCGAGTAAAGCAGACAAGCAGGAGGGGAGACAGAGGAGAATCGCGGAAGTATTTATACCATAGGAGCCGGTAGAGGGAGGGAGCTGGAGGGAGGGTATCAAGGAGGAAGTGGTTGATCTTCGTTGGATCAAGGGGAAGGTCCCCCCACGAGCATATTCCCTGCCCAGACCAGACTCCTGCTTGGTTAACCCTTTCCCATATTAGTTTAGATGAGGGCCTTTCCGGGAAGCTAGACAGAAATCCGACCTTTTTGCGACGCATGGCCGCCGTTGTGAGAATACGGAGGTAAGTGTATTTGGCGTGATTAGGGTCTGTTCTGGCCTATCCCTGGCTCGCGACATCTTTTTGACCGCATCTGAGAACCATGGAGGTTTGGGTCTGGCAATTCTGAATTTTCGAAGTGGGCAAAAGGAGTCTGTCAAGGATAGGACAGTTTGAGAGAAGCAGTTTACCTTGTCGTCCACCGTTTCAGCCATTTGTACATTGTCCCAATTCGCCGCTCTTGCCGCCTATCGAATATATCTATATCTACTCTTTTGAAATCCCTCCCAAAGCGGAATATACCCGGCCTATAGACTGTCCCCACATCTAACACGCAGAAAACCATATCGTGATCAAACGGTTTTGACAATTTAATGAGTACAGGGATATCCTCTGTCAAACGCCCCCTAGAAGGCATGGAAACATCGACCAACAAGTTGAACCGCAAGTCGTCTCTAATATTGATCAGTACGCCTCCCCCTCTACGAGCAACATGGCTCCTTCGGTCCGCTCGTATCACATTGAAGCCATTAATCGCCACCGCTGAACTGGGAATTTCTTTATGGAATCACGACTCGGAGATAGCTATTATATCTAAATTATGAAGGTAAATTAGGTCTATAATATAATTTAACTATGGTAAGAGAGATCTAGCATTAATATGTCCTACACGTAATGATCGTAAATTATAATATTTAGCTGACGTTTGGTTAAGACCCGGAGGTGAGAAATCAAAAACAGTGGCCGAAGAACTAAGAGGATTAACAGAGAAAGATGTCGGGACCAAATGGAGCCGATTTTCAATCCGAATGAATCCGATTCAATCCGAACTCGGATTCATTCGGATTCATTCGGATTGAAAATCGCTTTTGGTCAATCCGAGTTCGGATTCATTCGGATTGAAAATTTGGTTCGGATTCATTCGGATTGAACCGGATTGAGTCGGATTAATTTTGACCGATTTGGATCGAACGGAATGTAAAAAAAATTTCGCATTAGTTCGAATTAACTCGGATTGGTTCGGATACAGATTCCGGAATGATTCGGATGATTTCGGATTGGTTCGGAAGTAATTCCTATCCGATACTTTCGCCAGGGGTATACTAATTTTACTGCATGCTTTCGATATTCTGTACATTATTTCGTAACGTATATGTTATTTGCTTTTATAAGCAGTAGCATGAAACTACACGTTACAATGCTATCAGCTGTCATTTCACGTCAGCTGTCTTTCTTCACGCTTTATGCCGTTGCTACACTTTTCCATTTTCACTTTTTAGCAGTTACCGTATTTTTCGGAAACCTAGAGACTAAACCAATGGTCTACCACCGCGATACCCCTTCCGGGCTCTAGAAAATATATAAAGTCCGTTTCTAAAACCTTAATCCCGATTTATCGAATCTTAGTGGTAAAGTTTGAGTGATTAACAGAATTCATCTTTTTTTTTTGACAGCGTTCAAACGGCCTTAAAGCTGACACCTAATAGCACATTGTGTATCGAGGACGTACAGAAGGCTATTTTGACGAGTGTGAACTTGCCGCTCGAGCGAAGCGAGGGCTGCATTCACACGAGGCAAAATAGCCGTAAACCCTCGACACACAAAATACTTTTTGTCCTACCCTCCTTGGAAACAAGCATGTGAAGCAAATCGAGGTTTTTTGATGTGTTTGTAAATTTAAGATTATGAGTGAAAGGAAGAAATAGCGTACTTTGCAGAAGGGAGACTTTGGGGTCCAGCGATACAATTTTTTAAAAGATGAAGATGATTTCCTCCATATTCTCACTTGATTGATGCAGTGTATGTGTAGCAGTTGTGAAGTTTTATGTAGCGGGTTTAAAGTTTCATGTAGCAGGCGTAAAGTTTCATATAGCGGGCGTAAAGTTCCATGTCGGCCCGGCAGCGGAGTGCGTATGTACGAACGTACCGGGCTGTAAGCGGCCACATTACGCCTGCTTGACGTGCATGCAATGGCTGCGTTTTAAAGGGGGTTCGGAAAAAAATAAATTTAATGGCATATTATTTGTTTTATAGTACAAGTTCTAAGCTACCTCCTGCGCTGTTCTGTTAGCTTCCAAATTAAGTTCAGGATTATAAAGGTCGAAACTCAGTCTTAATAAGTCAGTGGTACTTGCTTCACTGCCTCTATCCGCGTAAATCTTTTGCATGTGGTCAGGATACCTTAAAGTTCCATCATTAACAGACGGGGTGCACTCCACATACGAGAATGTGTACTTCTGCACCTGTTGTGCTGTTGATCGAACAGAACTGAAAAATATAGATACAATATTAATTCTCAATTTTTGTTTCACTGTTCGTAATAAATTATTGGGATCTCTGGCAAGAATCTGCTCCCAATAAAAGCTTTAAATAGTGCCGAAGTAATATGTTTGGTAGCAACGGCCAATAACAGCATTCCTGGGAGGAATGGATGGAGGAAATAACCAAGGGCGTTAGAGGTAGGGGTTAGGGATATTAGGAGAAAGTTCTGTGATAAGAGGGGTAACGAGTACACAGAAAAGCTAAGGTGCCCGGTAAGAAGAGAAAAATTAAAAAAAATTAATACTTCCATATTAAAGCGAAAGAGTGAGCATTATTTAATTTTTTTGAATGTGCTAATTTTTGAATCGGGAGAAGTGCCCAACAAAAGAATAGGTTTATCTGCGAAACCAATTCTTTTCTATTTCCTCAACGAATGCCACTTGTGTTATGTTCCATACGGGCGAACATATTTTCCATTTTTTCAATTCCTCTTAATGCGAGCAGTAGACACGCCTCTCATGGTTACTTTTAATTCCATACTTACACGCTGTATTTTCGATTAATTTAATTATTTCTAATCCGTCCACAAAATGCTAGCATCTATATGATTTCTATTCCTCCGTGTGCAACATAAGTTTGGAAATTTCCATTTTTTTGTCATGGTTATTTTTATTTCCATACATACATGCTGTATTTTCGATTATTTTAATTCCTTCTATTCTAATTGCAAGTTGGCTATTAAATATCTCCTCTCCTCTCCTAATCCCTAAAAACGATTTCAGATGTTTAGCAGTCAAGTTGCAAAAATTGAACATAAACCAAAAATCCATAGTCAAAACAAAAAAATGGTAAGCAGCAAATTTCAAAAATTTGATTAAGACTATGCTGGATGGATTCTTTTTTTGGCTCCGTATACTTTTATTTGTGGCTGTGTAATCCATGCGAATTCGCACAGCAGTAGTGCGTATTACTTTAATATGAGTAAATAATTTCAAGATATTTTATTTCGTTTCTCCTTTAGACTTAATACTTTTTATAATTAATATTTTTTATAATTTATATATTCGAATTGATCTCGGTCTGACTGATATGTAACTTACGTATTATTTATATAATGTTATTTATGATATCATACGAACATGATAATTTTTTTATTCTAAAAGTTAATAAAAACTCTATGACTGATTTCTATTCTTTCTTTTACATTTCTCCACTTTTTAATTCCACCGAATATGCTTCCATTACATTTTTCTGAGTCGATCAAAAGGACTAGCTTTTGCGTCTTCAAAGTGACATTATTCTCTTTCTTTCTATTCTTTCTTTTGCATTCCTCCAGTTTTTAATTCCTCCCAGTACACTTCCATTAAATGTTTCTAAGTCGATTAAAACGAATAGGTTTTGCTTTTTTTTCGACACGTTGGTGGAATGTTCGACGAAGGAAAACTCACGCATTAATGAGAATTCAGATTCTCAATTTTTGTGAATTCTTCTCTTCTCTTCAGCACTTCCTGCAAGGCGTATTTTTTATTAAAAATAATGAAATAAATAAATATCTCATGAAACACTATGATAAATAAAAAGGCTTTAAATAGTGTCTTTTGAAATTTATTTTTCCTCAACAGAATTATTGTATTTAATAAATCAATATTAAAATCCAAAATTGCAAACAAATTGAGATGATGTTACGTGAGTTTTCATCGAAAAAAGAAATCGTTCTTAAAATCCTCCAGAAAAGAATATTAAAGTACTTTTATTTTTATACATAAGCTTTTTATAAATCTATTTTTCATAATTCCTCTAGCGAAACTTTTGCTGGTCAAATTTCAAGAAAGCAAATAATTAAAAATTTCCATATGCATAATTATTTGAATTGTTAAATTATTTTCTGAATGTCTTATCAGCCAGTTTAAACATAATGTTTTTTAAAAAAGTATTTCGAACTTGATATTGGCATAAAATATATTCTGATGTGGGCGAAATGTTTTCAAGTACAATACCTAAAAACGATTTATTAAGTATCTAATTCAGGTCACAATTAAATTCTTCCTGAAAAATGAAAAAAAAACGGACTCAATATATTTTTATATAATACGTTTTCATATTAGAACCATATATTATTTGAAGAAACATTGTTTTAAATATAGATCAAAACAATAATTGCATTTTTTTAAATTGAATTTATAATTTGTGAATTTTTGCAATACTTAAATATCTAAATATCATAAGGAAGATTTTATATTATTTATGATAGAAGAATATTTAATTTATTTCGTTACAGGTTTTTTCTTTTGTCGTAAAATTGATCAATAGTCTTAAATAGAGTAAAACAATTCAGTAAAAATTGTCAACACTTTTCTTCATTCAACCATAAATACCTGCAGAAATGGATTTTGAATATTTTATAGAATTTTTCTTATGAATTACTTAACTGTTTTTTCTACAAGAAAAGTATTCATAAAAAATTACTTTCGGATATTATGGTGACAGAAGAAATGTTAGGGTGCTTTTTTATTAAAAAATTGATGTAAGAAAGCTTTAAAAATAGTGAAATAGTATATTGTGCTAGGAGTAGGGAAAGTGGTAGATTTCGAACGAGCATTCATTTGACTACGCGAAAAAGACAACTTTTTTTCGTCTGAAAATAGCAACACGAGAACGAGTCATGGATATACATTAACTCTACTGATGACGCCACGTGACGACTTATTCAATCACACATTCACGACAGAGCATCACTTTCTCCCACTGTTTCACGTACTTTTTCCAACTTCTTAGAAAACTTTTCCTTACCCCTGGCGGACCGGCCGAACGCAAACATTACGCTACAGCGTAACGGTAAAGTAATGCTAAAGTAATGGTAAAGTAATATGGCATTATAATTAATAAAGGAAACAAAATTAATATGTGAACTGTTGCAATTATAATAAAACGTTGAAATTTACGTTCAACGGTCATGCCGCAATTGCAACAAGTTGCTTTTGCAGCATTAAAAAATAAAAAAACATAGTGACCGTCATTGCAGTCGGGCCCCTGCATATTGGCAACCCGCTAACGTGGCTTTAAGTGGGTTGCCAGTCTGCAGGGACCCGACTTGAATGACAGCCACTTTGTTTTTTTATTTTTTAACGCTGAGAAAGCAACTTGTTGCAATTACGGCATGACCATTTAATGTAAATTTTAACGTTTTATTATAATTGCAACAATTTACATATTAATTTTGTTTCCTTTATTAATTATAATGCCATATTACTTTAGCATTACTTTACCATTACTTTACCGTTACGCTGTAGCGTAATGTTTGCGTTCGGCCGGTCCGCCAGGGACCACTAGAAAAAACGTGCTATTTTACAACGCTCACGTCATCAATTGAGAAATCGCTCATTTTGTCCACTATTTTCAGACGAAAAAGTAGTCTTTTTTTGCGTAGATGTTGGACGAAATAATTTCCTCCCTTGATGATATCTTTCATTTTTGAATTTCAAATTATATATTTCAAATTCGTAATTAACTTGATCATTAATTATATGAGTTTTTTCATCTAATATTAAAATGTTATCGATAAAAAATTATGTAAAATGTTAAGAACAATATTTGACTTATTTACTTTTCCGCCCAATTTTTTATTTAGAAGAAATTACAATATAAATAGATTAAAGTCTCTTTGCAATAGTACATCGTGTATTCAAAAAATTATTAGGAATCCACTTGAATTTGCCGCTAGATGTGCGTCGCACGCAGGAGCTACCTGCGCGCGCATGTTACGCGAGTATCAGATCCGATTGGGCAAAGAATTAAAGAACGTGTTTACCGCACTTTTATGACATCTTTACACCTCGCAAAGATGTCGTATGTCAGTGTCGTAAAGACAGCGAAATATTATTTTTGCGGCCGAGCGTAAGTTTTTACAAACACGCGAGACCGTGAAAAGACTTCGCTGCCTCGGTACACACGATATTTTATGAAATAAGAGTATGGTCTCGACAAAGGACTGTTCACTCTCGAGTTGAAACTCGAGCGATCTAAATATTCCTGGAGTTACTCTATCGCGACTCCAAAATGAAAGAGAGTTCGCAGGATTTAAAAGAGTTAGCCGAGGTGTAAGAGTTGCTACGTGTTCATAGGAATCGAACCGAGTTCTACTCGAGTTGATGGGAGTGGGAGCGTGTTTCTGATTCTCGAGTCATAATCGACACATTGATAATTAATTGATGATACTTCAAAGCGCAAGCGACCGTGAGTCGTTAGAGTCGCTAGAGTTCAGCCGAGTCGCATTGAGTATCCGATCACTCGAATCTCCACTCGAGAGTGAACAGCCCTTTGGTCTCCGAGTTCTTTCATGATATTACGGGATCAGGTTTGAGTTAGTACCGCGCAGAACAGTGCGTGTGGGTCAACGTAACGAACAGGCATGCGCGCGAATTCCCGGAAACGGTGAAGTGCACTTAACCACCCTAAGCCGGTAAATTATCTCACCACCAACAATGAACCACCGAATATTTTGACATTAAAAAGTAGCGTTGTGAAGTTTACAAGTTTGAGCGTCATAGTCCTAACATTATATCACACGGTTTTATAAAAATGCAAATACAGTAAAGTCACAGGAATGCAGACAACTTTTTCGAGGAAATATTCTCAACGTAAAAGTAAGTCATAAATGTACGAATAGTAATATTTCTCAAGTGTATAATGTATTTTCTCAGTCACGTTCCATTTTTTTTTCTTCAACCGATATAATGATGAAAGATAATTGCGCAAATGCATTATACACTTGAAAAATATTACTATTTACACCTCTATAACTTACTTTTACGTTTAGAATATTTTCTGCAAAAAGTTGTCTGCACTTCTATGTCAAGAACTATGCTAACCTTCCTGGCATTTCCCTCTATCATAACATGGCAGCGACGTCATTCCAGAAAATTCAATATTCCGTGAAATATTTGAGACGTCTTTTGATTCTATTATATTGGTATTTAGTTGGCAAATTGTACTATTTCAAGAAAATTTTATATTTGTCACGACGTAGGTCAACAAAAATACTTGAAAAACACTGGCATGCATGATGCGCAAATGAGTACAAGTGATGCTAACGGACCTCGACTTTTTCAACTGCGCAATTCGGGGCCGTCTGAACCGTTTCCAAATTTCAAATTCGCGGTTCGATTAAAAATGTATAATAGTTTGTACGGACGAGCAAATTTACCATTAGCTTTGCAAATATAGCTGCTTTGCGGACGGCGAATAACACTTGCGGCCGCTAGGAGCACCAGTGACGGTTAGTGGTGGCGACTTCTGCTATTCGCATTATACCGCAGTCCTTAATAACGCATTATTGAGGTGTTAGTTTAAAGCACTATTTTCAAAATGCCAGGTACGTATGTGACATTTGGTGTAAAAATAAAGCAGCACATCGCTTTCTGAATAACAAAAAACTAATTAAACTGTATCCCGTGGGCAAAAAAATGGAGGACGTCTTTCGACATCCTTCTAACGTTCTTACGACGTCGCATAGACATCCTATGTCCGTGACATAAAGACATCTTTAAGATAACTTTAAGACATTTTAATGTCGGAAATATGTCTTTACGTCACCTTTACGACAATGACATGCGACATCTTTTCTATTTCGTAAAGATGTCATAAAAATGTCGTAAAGAAGTTCTTCAATTCTTTGCCCAATGGGTAGAAATGCCTTCCCTGTAAGGAAGCTTACATTCAAAAGTATTCGAAAATTTCCTGTGCAATGGTGACGTGACAATTTATTAAATCCTTTCGATACCGTTTTTGTTCTGGTGTTTCGAAACCCCATAGCAGGAGAAGTTATCTTTTAAACTGAATCCCCTTCTATACACAGTGGCGATAATATTTTTTTAAATATACTTTTGAATATCCCAAATCGGCCATAAAATAGAACATGCTTAATCACTTTTCAATTTGCACATTTCCCTGTTCTTATTTACATTTTTCAATTAATACTGATGTTAAAAGCATTCAAAATACAGTATTGGCCATTTTACGCTGTTCAAGTTTGCTTGCTACATAGGTAGCTATGATAAAAAGTAATTTTTTAAATTTGTTTCTCATGATTTTATATTTTTTTAATTGCTCAAATTTGAATGAAGCGAAATTTTTGTGATAAAGTGATGTATTTTTATGCATAACCTTACTAGATTTTGTAAATTTTATGCCTTCAAACCGCCTTCTAATGCGTTAAATGAAAATGGTGTTCTTAATTTATTTCAGTTTACCTTCGACAGCTACGATCGGCTTTGAAAGAGATTGGAATCGAAATATTCTCGCTGCCTAATCGAGAAATAAAAGAAGAAAGACAGAAACGGCATTCCTAGGTATTGAAATTTCTAATACCTTTGAATGCAGGCCTCATTACCGGGTTATGCCTGCATACAATGGTACTTACTCCCAACTTACGGTAATATTTACTGTTTACACATGCGAACAGGTAATTGCAGACAGTTTACATCCTACTAAGGGTAATATTTATCTTCTGCCCATACCAGGCAGGAAAAAATACAAAAGTACCTACTGCAAAATTTACTGTTAGTATTGTCTGAGTATTAAGGGTATAGTGGGTAGTCTAAATTTATACTTTTCGAAATTTTATTTTTTATTTTTGGCGATCGCAACCCCCCCCCCCCCCCTCCACCGATTTCTTTGTTTTCCGGAAAAAATTACGTTTTCTATTAAATCGGTAAAAATTAACTCGTGACCCCGGGCTTTTAAAATAAAAATGAGATTTTAAATAAGAAAAGCTCAGTTTTTGAGAAAATAGAAAAAAGTACTTGTTATTAACTTTCTGTAAATTTAAGTTTAGTCACTCCTGGAGCACAATCTTGCATTGTGCCGGAAAATGCATCAAAAAATGAAAAAATAGCAGTTTGATATAGAAGTCATGCTAAAGACCTAATTTTTTGAGTTTTTTTTTATAACATTAATTATTTTTATTCAATGAGTGAGAAGTTTAGAAGAATTTTTAAACTATTTTAAATTGTTTGAATCATTATTTGTTTGAATAATTTTTACATTTTCATCATTTATTATTGAGAAAGTATTAGAATTTTCTGTTTGACATCACAGTTTTTCAACGGATCTCCACGTTTTGAGACCTACTGAAGCCAAAAATCAGGGTTTGGCGATGGCCTCTGTCTGCCTGTCCATCCGGTCGTCTGCCTGTCTGTCCGCCCGTCCGTCAACATGATATCTCTAGAAAAAATGTTACGTATGACTATTTGTAGTACTTATAAATCCGAACAATTCATCCCCATGACTTTTTTCGATAAAAAAACATGAATAACAAAATTAGGCTCCTTAAGAATATCTACAAATTTGTTATAACTCGACGCCTCCATTTAATATGATCAGTTCAGAGCAAAAGGAAGACTCCGCAGAGTCGTGAGAAAGAACGAGACAATTATCGTTGCGCTGTCTTGCTCTTCAGGCATTCTGCATAAGAGTTTCTCTTTCTAAAGGTACTTGTCTCTTTATTCCTCACGACTCTAAGGAGTCTTTCTTTCGCTCTGACGTGCTCATATGAGTCTATCTGCTGACAGCGCCGTGTGGGAGACTATGCGCTGTGTATAAACATAGGGAATAGTTTCATACAGAGCGCTGTCAGCACATAGAGTCATATTGAATGGAGTCGTCAAACTCACGTCTTGAAAGGACGCGTAGATTTTGTTTTATTCGTCAGAAGCAATATTAAAAATGAGAAATTGATTTTTTGCATAAACCCACGAAGGAATAGTAAGGAGTGGTATCACCCTATGTGTTTGGTGAGCAGAGGTGGGACAAGTGACGTCCAATAATTCGTTAATGCTAGCTACGAATGAAAACTCGTATGCTCCCCCGTGCACATGTAGGTTTTGTTCGTTTGTTTATGTTCGTTCAAGACACAAGTTCGAAACTTCAAACGCGTGTTGACATCGTTGGCATGGCAACCGCCAGTGCGCATGTGAACGGGGCAGCCTACGAGTTTTCATTCGTAGCTAGCATTAACGAATTATTGGACGTCGTTCGTCCCAATCCCCACTTACAGGGATACTACTCCTTACTATTCCTTCGTGCATAAACCACACAAGCTATGAAAAAAATAAAAAGAAAAAAGTTTTTCACACAAAAAACTAATAGAAATTTGTTATTAATAAATTTTTGAAAGGACGCGTAGTTTTTAATAGTGAAAAATATCACTGAAAATGAACAAATAAATTTCTAAAAGACGACACAAAGTACGAAAAAAATTAGTAAACAAAAATTATGCACCTAAAACACATCTACACATTTCTTATGAATCACTTTTTGATAGGATGCGTAGAATTGGTTTTAATAGTAAAAAATAACATTAAAAATAAAAATGAAAAATTTGTGGAAAAACGACAAAACGTACGAAAAAAAATGTATAGACAAAAGTTGTTCACCCGAAAAAGAGGTGCAAATTTGTTAGAATTTATTACATTCTCATCATTTATAATTAAGAAAGTATGAGAAATCGAGCACGTAGTGCGAATGCCACGATGAGAATGTGTACCACAAAGCTTACAGAGCTTTGAGTACGAGTTATGTACGGCTGTTCATAGTACTTAGAAAGCCGAACAATTTATCCGAATGACTTTTTTCGATAGAAAAAAATGGTCAAAGATATAGCATTTACAAAATTTAATATGGAAAAGACACAAAAAATATCGAAAAATCAAAAATTCTATTTTGTGGTCAAACTATGCAAGATACGAAAAAACATTGATACATAAAAATTCTGCTTCTAAAAAATATCTACAAATTTTTTACTAATCACTTTTTGATAGGACGCTTAGTTTTTATTTAATTCGTGAAAAATATAATTGAAAATAAAAAAATTAAATTTTTGATAAGGGATCGTCCATATATTACGTAAGACGTTTTTCTTTTATTTAAGTAAAGACGAGAATAAAATTGCTGTGAAGCTGAGAAAGACACAACGATATAAAGAAAAGAAAAACGTCTTACGTAATATATGGACGATCCCTAAAACGACACAAGCTACGATAAAAAAATTAGTAAACAAAAATTGTGCATCTAAAACACATATAAAATTTTTTTATAAATCACTTTTTGATAGGACGGTTAGAATTTTCTATTGAATGCATTGAAAGTTGGCGTCTGTTAAAAAAAAAACCCCTTTGGTATTTTTTAAACCAACGTCAAAATATACTTAATTTAATTATTTTCTTGGCCTTTCGTCACGATGGGCACTACAAGTTCTGTATATTTGCCGCGCACCAGCGACGCCGCTAGTGGCGACTATGTACATTATCGTAGTGCGGAGACGGGCCGCCGCGCCATGCGAGCGCCGTCCGGTCAGCGAGCAGCGGCGCTCAAGCTCGCGCAGATCAGTTCGAGTCCGGGCGCACCCCAGCGAGGAAGTCGCTCTCGAAAACCCCGCGAGAATCCTGTGTCCGCTAGTATTCAGGTTCTTTCAGGACCTAGAATCTTCAGCCGTATTTGTTAGTACTGTGAATTTTGAGTTTTGAAATATAAATAAATCTATCTACCTAGTGTTCGAGTTGATTACATACGAAGACTTGGTGAAAAATCATTATTCCCTTTCTTGAGGCCCTGTTGCCCTCGTTGTGGTTTACAAACAGATGAAGGATTATAGTTCTGACGTGGCGTTGGGCGCTGCCGCCGTAAGTTTATTTTGATTTTCTCAAAACTAAATCACCCCTTCCGGGTCCTCGACCGTATCGGGGATAACCAGTTTTTTTCGGGTCCTCGATCGTACCGAGGATTCCCCGGTTACCCTGAAATGCTGAAATCGCGAAAATAAACAATCTCCTCCAGGTCCTCGAGCATATCAAGGATTCCCGGGTTTTCCTAAAATACTAAGCTCGCGAAAATAAATAATCTCATCCGGGTCATCGATCATATCGAGGATTCCCGGGTTTCCCTAAAATACTAAACTCGCAAAAATAAATAATCTCTTCCGGGTCCTCGACCACATCTAGGATTCCCAGGTTTCCCTAAAATACTAAACTCGTGGAAATAAACAATCTCTTCCGGGTCCTCGACCATATCGAGGATTCCCGGGTTTCCCTCAAATATTAAACTCGTGAAAATAAACAATCTCTTCCGGGTCCTTGATCATATCGAGGATAACCGGGTTTTTTTCCTAAAAAACTAAACCCGCGAAAATAAATAATCTTTTCCGGGTCCTCGATTATATCGAGGATAACCGGGTTTCTTTTTCCGGTTCCTCGATTGTACCGAGTATAACCGCGTTTCCCTAAAAAACTTAACTCGCGAAAATAAATAATCTCTTCCGGGTCCTCGATCATATCGAGGATAACCGAGTTTCTTTTTCCGGGTCTTCGATCGTAGCGAGGATAACCGGGTTTTCCTAAAAAACTAAACTCGCGAAAATTAAACAAACTCTTCCGGGTCCTCGATCATATCGAGGATTTCCGAGTTTCCTTGAAAATAGCATCACAAAAATTATACAAGTGAAATACAGAACTCCGGGCAAGGGCTGAAGTATGATTTTCGTTTGTCCTTAGGTAGGAAAATCATATAAGAATCGGCCAATTCAGCTCACGGGCTTAGCCGAACGTCATCGCCGGGCAGTGGCCGAGCAGCTTGCCCATCCTGGGAAATACGTGCCCTTATCAGTCCTCGTGCGGTTTGAGCCTAGAGGAAGAGGGCGCGG
This sequence comes from Andricus quercusramuli, assembly GCA_932178445.1. NCBI lineage: Eukaryota > Metazoa > Arthropoda > Insecta > Hymenoptera > Cynipidae > Andricus > Andricus quercusramuli. The sequence goes on from CAKNXH010060750.1 coordinate 287,442, forward strand.
TTCCCCTGGAAGCCGCCTTACGGGAGTTTGGCTTCGCTGACCCGACCGAGTACACTTGTACACAGAGTCGGGAGACTAACGATCCCCCCAAGCCCCTCAACTCAAGCCGGGGATCGCCGATCTGGCCGCAGGAATGCCCATACCTCAACGGAAGGAAAACCTAACCGAGAAAGAGGACGTGAAACCTTCGGCAGGTAGGACCAGCCCTCACATCCCAGAGGAAGATTAATTGGTACTCCGAGCTTTTCTCCTATTCCAGCCTCTCCAGTGAAAGTGACCAACGTGGGTACCCAGAAACTGAGGACCAAGGCTGCCCAAAAGGAGTACCCGTCACCAGAGCCGGCTGCTAGGGACTCTGGTGAAAAGGCTGCGAAGCCTTGAGGACTGAGGGATCTCCGGGTTACGCTCACACGAAACACCCCGATCAAACGCCCACTCACAGAGGAGTGGGAGGATGCCCACTGAAGTCAGCATGAAGTGAATCCCTCCATCCTTAAAACACCCCGGTCACCTCCGCGCCATTCTCCGAAGAAGAGAAGAAAGGCGAGAGACCTTCCTCCACCCAAACGATCTCAAGAGAAACGAAGGAAATCCTCTCGCCCACCCAGAAGGTCTCCGAGGAAGCAGGAAGCCTTGCTACGAGCCTTCAGCCATTATCCCCCGAAACCTTCATCGGCTAGTGGAAGTTCCGCGGACGTAATAGTTCATCCAAGTACCTACCGCATACTGAAGAAACTCAGATTGGTTATAATTAAACCGCCCGTCGAGAAAGTCCGCAGGAATTTGTTCCACTCATTATGATAACGTAGCTATGTAAGTAAATTTGTCTTTGGTTAAAAATAAAAAAATAAAAGGAAAATAAAAAATAAAATAAAACTAATGACAAAGTCACATCTGATGAATTGTTGCGGAAAAAAGTTTTAAAAAAATTCGCAGGCACGGTGAATCGAACCATAACCGCCAAGCTCTAAGTCGAGTGTATTACCACTGAACTAGTAGGGCACAATTATCACTTACCTAAATATAGAATCACTCATCCGCTAGACGCTACACGCGCGTATACTTTGGAACTGCAATACACGTATGGGAATTCGGCCATTTCGATACCATGTTTGCAGTTTTACATTACGTTCATATTTTACAAGTATTGTAGAATCCCAATCATTTTTCACAGTGCCAACTAAAAAAAATGAGTGTCCACAACATAATAGAAAAAAAGGTTTAAAACATTTTTATTGTTTAAATAATTAGGGTATAAGTTCTGAGCTAAGAAATACTGAATAATAAGCGACATAATGTAAGAGATTTAGGAAAACTAGATTATTCTTTACCTTTTTGATTAAAAAGAGCAAGTAAATGATTATCATCATTCAATTTTGTTATACTCGACTCGCATAGAGCGAGATACTTTTAATATTAGTAAAGAAACCCCTCGCATACGATGTTTATGCATTTGGCAGGTAAACATTTTAGATATGAGACATTTAGATCTTCACGAGTGACAGAGAAAGAGAGAGAGAGACTGATGCGCCCTCTCGCGAGAAAGGTAGAAACTTTTTTTCCAGCATTGGACTTACTTGCGAACGTAAGTATGTCAGTGTCAGGATAAGGAAAGTACACTTCCTTGCGCTGGCAGAGTAGCAGAACCGGGTTACCTCCCGATTCTGCCCTCCCTTCACTCGACTCTTCCCACTCCAGCTAGCTTCTCGCGAGGCCCCTCGGATTAAAGAAGGCGCACTCCACCACGAAACGGCAGAACAATCAGAGCTGGAATTTCGCGTTGGTCAACAAGGCTAACGACTGGAATCCCGTTTTTAGTCCTTACTACCTACCCGGGATAGAATACTGCTCGGGCCAGGAACCACTACGCTTACCGAACGCTACCTTTCTGTCTTTTTCGCTCTCAGCTCTGGAAACCTGCTCTGATAGCAAAGACTAACGACTGTAAGCCATAAGCACCCTCAATTTGTTTGCTCATTTATTTTACTTCCTTTTCCATTCCTCTATTTACGGGTATGCTGGCGTCCCAGCTGTACACGGCTGGATCCTAACCCTCTTCACCCACTGGTCACCCCGCCCTCACATGCTCGTGAGTTGAGACGACTGCGCCATACCATCGCATCAAGCTACTGCGCATGACATCAAGAGTACGCTCTCTCGCTACAATCATGGATAGCCTCCAGACTTGAAGATATCTCACTAAAACCCCATGCTCTCCGAAGATCTATTTGCCCATCCTGCCACCAGCCAGAACAAGGCCCCCAAAAGTATGGCCAGATTGGACCGATACTTCGTGAAGCGCGAGGCCATTCTCTCCCAGAAAGAAGCTACACGTGTCCAAGAAACCCAGAAACTACCTTTCTAAACCCCTGATTCCCCAGTATCTTTACTGACGATCACTCTCACTCCTTCTTACGGTATTCAGCAGATTCATGTCCCTCGCCCCGTCTCCTTCTCACTCTCTCCTCTGGTACTCCCCCTTGACAGATTATACCATTTCTGCTACCAACAATTACCACATAAAAAGCAAGGAGCATAACACTATTTTTCACACAAAAAAACAACTTTTAGTAACTTTTCTGGATTTACAGGGAAAAAATTGATTAAACTCCTGGCAAACTTGTCATGCACCGAATAAAAATATGATTATATTATATTATATTTTTTTGACATTTTCCGGGAAAATTATGAGGTATTTGAGCAGTCCTTGAGAAGTGACGAAATTTTATTTTACAAAAAGTGGAAGATGTTTGGTGGGGAGAATTGGGAAGAGAAATTTTTATTTTAGCGAAGTTAGGAGGTGGGATTTGGTAAAATAGAGAAAGTGAGGTGAGGTTGTCGAGGGGTCGGTTGAGATTGTGGTTAGAAGTTTGAGCCTACGAGGGGGTAAGGGTGTTTCTTGTAATGTCGGGGGTTTCTGGGGGAGAAAGGGGTGTCTGCAGGGGCCGCTGGGAGTGAAATAAAGTGGAATAGAAGGTTAAGAGGGAGCCCAGATACCGCCCCTTTTTTTGCGTCCAACGTAGTTTTTGAAGGAAAGAAGATAAATTGATGCAACAAAGCTTCGAATAATCGTGAATGCATGCTGTAATCGGGTTTGTCATTAGTTTACTCTTTCAACCCCTTTTAACACTGGAAAATTGAACAACTACCCCTCATTGGGTTCTTGGTCATGAAGTACTTTCCACCTCTGATAGGGATAGTTTTTGGGATTTTAAGGTTTTAAGTGGTGCTATGTTAGTAAAATTAACGTAGTTATTATACACGTACACTAATTAATTTTATCTATAGACAAAAAAAATGATTCAAAAATATTGTATAAACGTTCATGTTTATGACGTATTTTCTATCCCCTCATAGGGGTAGTTTTCCAGTGTTAAAAGGGGTTGAAAGGGTATACTAATGACAAACCCGGTTACAGCATGCATTAACGATTATTTTGAGCTTTGTTGCGTCAATTTATGTTCTTTCCTTCAAAAACTACGTTGGGCGCAAAAAAAGGGGCGGATTTTAGGCTCATTCTGGGGTCCGCCACTAGAGCGGTAGGCGACAACAGTGTTGAGAGAAATCTGTCGGTTACAGAAGGTACTGCATGGAGATATCCCCTTTATGAGAGTGCTGACAGTGCTGAAAGTGAAGTAGACGGGGAGGAAATTTTCCACATGCCACAAAGGTTAGCATTACGTGGCCTGATGGGATGGGCGTATGGTATGGTAGCAAGGGACGGAGAGGGAACTTACACATATCTGAGCGAAGTAGGGGTATCGGCGATAGATTATGTGCTCATGAATATGCAAGGGTGGGAGGCGGTGGATAGATTCACATTAGATTGCAGGGTAGAATCAGACCATCAGCCATTAGGGTTGTGGATAGGGGTGGAGCGGCGGAAGGCAAGGTTAGGAGGGAGTGTCGATGGGGGAGAGAGGGTGAGCTAAACAAGGGAGCCGATAGAGAAGTGTCAGGGCCGATTAGGGATGGTACGCTTTGAAGGGGAGTTGGTGGAAGAGATATGGGGGGATCTGAAATAGAAATTGAAAGTGTGTACGCAAAAGAAGGTATTTAGCAAGAAGAACAAAGGAATGGTGAAGCCGTGGTGGGGCAGGGAATGTAAAAAGATGAAAAGAAAGGTAAAAAGGAAATACAAAAAGTGGACAGAGGGAACTGCGAAAAGCGAAAACGTAGAAATTAAGAAGAGGTTTGGAAGATGATAAATAGGTTCAGGAAGCGTAGAGTAGGGATAAGCGAAAAGATAGGGAGCGAGGAGTGGAGGGACTTGTTTCAAGAATCGTTTCAGGACTCAGATTCACGGAAGAGAGATGATAGGTGTAGAAGAACGAGGGAGGCAGAGGGAGGAAATTGAATGACGAAGAGGTAGAGAAACAGATATGGAAGTTAAGAAGGGCAAAGGCATCAGGGTTGAATGGGGTGGAGAATGAAGCGTGGCTGTTTAGTACACAAGACGATAGGTAAAGGCTGAAGAGGGTAGTGAAGAAAATATGGAGGGGGGAGGGATTCCCAGGAGGGTGGAGAGTGGGGTTAAAAGTGCCGCTGTATAAGAAAGGAGATAGGAATAGGCAGGAAAATGGTAGAGGGATTACGCTAACGACGATCCAGATGGGCTTTAAGGCAGCTAGGAGCACTATCAACAATATATAGCTTTGCAGCACGTGGTGAATAGAGAATTAGCGAAAAAGGGGTTTACAGTGTACGCGTTTTTTCTGGATCTGAAAAACGCGTTTCCTTCGATGGACGGGGGGAGGTTGTGGGAGGCGATGGAGGAGGAAGAAATGGAGAGAGGCATGATCGAGAGGGTAAGGGAAGCATAAGAAGAGACGAAACATAGGATAAGAGGAGGGCAGGTAATTTTGGAGGGCTTCTAGTTAAATAGGGTGTTCAGGCAAGGGTGTCGGCTTACCCAAACGATATGGATATGGTCACTCGCGTATGCAGATGACATTGTTTTGCTGGAAAGAAGCAAGGAGGCCTTAAAGAAGATGATGAAGAGGTTGAGAAGATACCTGAATAAGAATAGGTTAGAGTTGAATGCGAACAAGTCTAAGGTTATGGTGTTCAGGAAAGTAGGTGGGAGGGATAAGGAAAAGGGGTGGAAATGGAAGGGAAAGGCGGTGCAGGTGATAAAAGAGTTTGTGTACCTAGGCTTCCTATTTCGGAGAAATTGGGGAGTGGATGGTCACATAAAAGAGAGTGTGAGGAGGGCAAATTCGGTGATGATGCAGGTGTGAGGGTGGGGGAAGACGTTGTTTGCAGATGATTTTGGAAGGAGAATGAAATAGATCGACTCGCTAGTGATGAGTGTGCTATTTCATCGAGTGGAGGTGTGGTGCAAAGAAAATGAGGAGGTAAATAGGATACAGGAGAGGTATGTGAAGTGAACACTGGGATTGGAAAGGAATATGCCCAATTATATTGTTAGGAGGAAGACTGGGAGAACGAGTTTAGGTATTATAATAGGAAGTCAGGCTCGTGTGTATCAGAAGTTTTTGAAAGAGAGGGAAAGTAAGCTGGTTAGGGAGTATTGGTAGAAAAAGGAGGACAGGGGAGGAAAGAAGATGAAGGTTGAAAGAGAGTGGTATTTTAGAAGAAATGGGCTGCAGGTGTACGAGGTTGTCAACAAGAACGGCATGGGGAGAGAGAAAACAGCAGGGGAGAAGAGAATGGGAGGGTCAATGTGTAATGGGAACTATGGGTGGATTATGTCAAGTGACTGCGTGAATTGTACGGCAAGAGGGAAGCACTGCTTGGAGGATTGCGAGGGGGTGGAAAGGAGTGGGTTAAGCATGGAGGAATTACAGCATAAAAGAGGGGATAAAAGGGCGATTGCATGGGTGAATGGCGTGTTGTGTAAGATGGAGAAGAAGAGAAGAACGGAGGAAGAGGAGTGGAGAAGGAAAGATTGTAAGGAGGAGAGGAAGTAAAAATAAATAAATTGTAAATATTGTAAATAAAATGTAGATAAGTATTAGATAATAGCCGCGGAGGCAGAGTTTGGCAATGAAAGGCAAGGCGAAAGAAAAAGATAAAGAAAAAAAAGCAATAAGATCGAGGGGACGTAGAATGAAGGTAGTATTGAGGTGTGGATGGATGTTAGTTTCTGAGGATTAATTTTTAGAGGAATTCTGTAAAACATAGAGATGTAAGCAAGGCAATTTTTCAGGGCCAGCAGCAAGAAAAATAAATGTTACTCTAGAATACCAAAAGTTAATAATTTGTACTTTTTTCAAAAACTGAGCTTTTCCTATTTAAAATATGATGTTCGTTTTGAAAACCCTGGAGCACGGGTTGATGTTGACCAATATGAAAGAAGTCGAGCATTTCTTTTTCCGAAAATAGAACAAATAGGGAATATCCAATGCCAAAAAGTAAACGTTTATTTTTTGGACCATCCTAGGGTAGCGATCGAATGATATGATGATGGGGAAAGGCGAAGAGGGGATAAATAAGGATAGGGCGATGCTAGCGTGAGAGGGAGGAAGCAACTAATGAGATTATTGAAATATACGAGGGGGGTCAATCCATTTCCTAAATTGCACGGGAGTCCAGCAATTTCCAGAAATATTCAATAATTTTTTAGTACGACCGTCCGGCCTTACTATTGTTACGTCTAAGCTGAATAAGTTAAGTATGAAAGGGAAATGGATTATAAGCCTCACGCAAATACTACACAGAAAAAATTGTCCGTAAACAAGTCACAAAGTCGCAGCTAGGTCTCGGATATGAGATAAAAAAATAAATATTGAATACTATTTCTATGTGAAACATATGGACAAATTTCGAACTTTTCTATAAACAACTCGAATTTTCTAGGAACAGTTACTGAAAGTTCCAGACTTGAATATAAAAAGGAAAATTATACTTGGGCGACCTAAGTTATATAATTTGAGTCTAGGCGTCCTATGAAAAAAGGCTCATTTCGCGCAGAAAATGATACCGGAAATTTGACTTAGGATTTTTTGAGTGTTAGCATGTAGAACAAAAGCCCACATGTTTGAAACCAACAATTAGAAATCACTGTGTGTGAAAAAGATACAAAGAAAAACTTAAAGCTAAAACGGTTCAAAATTGAACGTATTTTGGCGAAAGTCTCATCGAGATTAGAAAATTAACTCTGACGTAATTTACTGAGTCACGATCTAGTGAGATAATGTGGGTAGATATATAATAGGCACCAGAAAAACGATCCAGAACTTAGCAAAAAGCCACTGACAGATGGGAATGGTTATTTTGCTCCATTTGAATGAAGTTAGACGACGGTAGATAGCGCTCGCGACGTAATTCTCACTACTTCTCAAATAAAAATGGAGCCATTATGAGGCGAATGATTATCCAGGCAAGGATTAACATGGGAAATGTACATAATTCTTGTCAAGTTTAACCGGAAAGGTTAATTTTTGTTGCAGCGAATCTTTCGCCTTGGATCGATATAAACATTGATTAATGCAGGGTATACAGGAGAGGGAGTAAACTAATTACTATAAGAAGAACCTGTATAACCTATATCGTAATTTCAGACAGAAATTCATGAAAGATCCCACATGGATTCCCGTGTGTGTTCCCACATAGGTTTCTTGTAGTTTACTATGTAGGCTTTTCAGTAGGGAAGGGAGAGTCGGAGGAAGGGGACAGCGCGAATTGATGAGAAGAAAATGTGTACTGGGTAGGACGAATGGAGGAGATGGTATTGGGCGATACAGGCAAAGAGTGCCAAGAGAATTAATTAAGAAAGATTGCCATGGGAGAAGGTATAGAAAAGGTATTGGCACTTCTATGCAAACCTTATTGTTGGTTGCTTGTCTTCTGACTTAAGGATGGATTTTTAAATTAAAAACGCATTTCTTGTTCTATGACTTACTTGTAAAATTCGGAAGCGTCAATGTAACTGTGCGAGGTGACTGATCTCAAGGCATTGAATATTCTTTCTCCAGTTGTGGGGCCATTTTTCCTCAACATTGATCCAGAATTCGAAGGATCTGGTGGAGCAGGTGGTGGTACAGGACTAGTTGCAATGTCTACGACTGCGTTCGGTGAAGACATAGAGTCGATATCTCGGAAAAATCTTTCGTGTTCATGGTGAGATAGATGATTATGTGACATGTCGTACGTAGATCGATCAGGAAGGTTTTGAATGTACTGCGACACTCGTTGCAAACCTTGTCGTTTTGCAGGACTACCATGTGAGCTATAATTCCCAAGCGAATCTTCTTGAATAGGCGTATTACTTCGGAACGGAATCATCTTGATGCTTTCAATCTCGTTTACCTTTTGCGTCAGGTGCTTGGATAGGTCCTGAGCGTTTTGCAATATCTTCAAGCCAGTTTGTGGCCTGTAGATCGAATCCATGCTAGTTTGCGTTTTGACATTGGTACAGTTTTGTAACCCGAAGCTGTTACTCATTCCTCTAGATTCGTGCATTATACGCTGTCGCGCTGCACTGTTCCTCTGCACAATGTCGTAGCTACCGTAGGGTTGAGATGTTCGGCAAAAGCTATCATGATCATCGTATTCAAACTTTAACTCATGATCCGATATTGGAGCTCCTTGTACACTATATCTAATTTTTGCAGGTATATCCACATGGTCATATTCTTTGTAGGAACCATTTCTTATAGCAGATAACTCTCTTCGTCGATCATTCTGAATTTCCATGTCATATCTAAAGGGAAAAATATGCAAGTTTTAAATTAACTTTTATTTTTTTACAAGATCAAGTCAAAGGAACTTTCAATATATATAATTGTTACATTCTGTTCATAGTACCTGCGATCAAAATTCGCTGATCTCATTTCGGCTGGATTTTGAACCGCATATGTAGACATCTGGATGGTTTCAGGTAAAGCCCTACAAGTGTTATTTTCGAATCCGATTGTGGACTGTTCGCTGGTTTTGAAAGACGCATAACTATCGAAACTCGTCGTTGAATGATCAGTATATGCATGGACATCTTCATGCTGGAAGAGGAAGATGGATGGTTCTGAGACACGAGATGAGCTTGGAGCTTTTGGTAGAAACGGAGGAGGAGTTAGTGGACCGGAATCAGCTTCCTGCATTCTGAGGTAATCTACGGCATTAGGTGCATAAAGGGGCAATTGTCTGGGACGTGCTGTCTGTCTCGGTTGAGGAGCTGGTCTTAGTGGTTGAGGCGGTATTGTACTTCCGGTTCCCAAAGGAGGATGGAGATCTCTGTCGACTGCTTCGAACCTATAAAAAAAACGTGATACGAAATACATTATCCTTATTATATAATTATTTTTAGAGTCAGCAGTCAGGGATGCTTTCGTTGCAAATTAATGTTTGCTTTGGCATTTAACTACAACTCATTTCTATTTTTGACCAAAAATATTATTAATTCCGAGCCCGCTTTATCACTTTAGCCTTTGTCCAGTTACATTATTTCATTGATAACTAATATTCCGTACGAAAACGATAGTGAAGCTTTCATAAATTTACCTCGTAAAAGATCCCTGCGAATCGAGCTTAAGATCGCTATCACTATGAAATAAGTGTTGAGATGTGTTTCCAGTGTGACGGTATAAACCTGGTACGGCTTGAGCGGTAGGATGCTGTGCTTTCACCAGGCCCACCTAACATAATAGAGATATTTTGAACCAAATTAATTCTAATATATAACACATAATAACTGGACATATGTCACTAGAAATAATGAGTTCTTTATTTTGCCTATTTTTAGTCAAATACGAACAGTACTGTGCTTTTTTGAATGAGAGGCTAACTTTGGCTAGTATTTAATAAATATATTGCGTGTCTTCTTTGGCCCGCCTGAACAAATTTGGACAATGGTCCTTCGCAATGATACTAATATTCTACTTTTCATAGAATGCTATCGTTTTTACGGCAAAGATTTTGTTATTTTTGGTAGAATGAACTCAAAATGTCTTGCTTATTATTCTGTGCTGGGATACATCTCTATTATGTAAAAGTCGTGTTAGCGCCAACAGAATCTCCCTAAAGGACACTAGGCGTAAGGCCCTAGCCGCGGTTACTGGACAGTGATAGGACTTATGGGTACGGAAAGCAGTCTAGGGAGAGCAAGGCCATGAGCGAGTTGATCCGAGCTTGTCCCCTTTTCTAGGGTTTATTGGCTGAGTAATTCTGAATAAATACAGTTTAAATGATATTCGTGATTCTCTTCCATTGCGTATAACACTTCAGAAGTTGAAAATTTGTATCGTGAGTTTTTCATCGGTTGACGAATTCGAACAGTTTTCGAAGAATCTCCAATCGGTTTCGAACTCGCCACACGAGCGGCATAGTTCAGACATCCAAGCTTCTAATGGTACTTTCTCAAATACTTTGATGGCAGATATCCCAAGTATTAGGCCGTTTGACGCCGAAAATGATTGTGTGCATTCGACGGGTAAGGTTAAATGTCTGGCTTCAAACTGGACTGTCGAAAAATTAACTGAACTCGGGAGGTGATTTTTTGCAGCTTTCCTCTCTCCTAGCCAAGTCCTAGCAAATACAAGTACCTCTGATAAATTCGGATGCAGTCGCGGGTTATCACTGGTTGTCATTAAATTCATACAGTGGTCATAAGCTCATCTTAAGTATAAGAAAATTTCAACAGGCACATATACAGTGAAGTGGAGTCGTCTGGTGGTATATGTACTCACACTAAATAACTTAATTGATACTTCAGCAGCGAAGGTGGTCCATGTATAGACTCTGCTTTACAGGGATTTTGAAACAAAGGCATAGTACAATATGTTTTCAACCACAGTGCCATGGGACTTCAATGAACTAGCCTAATAAGACAATAATAATGATAATAATAATAATATAACAATATAATATATTTTATTAAAATATTATCATATCATATCATATCATATCATATCATATCCAGGGTACCACGAAGAGCAACTACCATCTAATCCCCATGCGCATAAGGATGAGAAATCGAATTTTTTATGCCAGTGTTTCTACCAGCAGTGATTCCAAACCCACTCCAGCAGGCAACTTTATTCGGTTCCCATATCAAACGTTACACTATTGACTCTGAGACCGATATTTTCTGCTTTGGAGATCTGTAAAATAATTGGTTTTAATAAAGCACCGTCAAAACTAGCACCTGTAAAGTCATACCCTATAACTTGTTTCCAGCGTGCACGAGTTCCAGTTGAAATAGAAATATGGGCATGCTTGACCTCACCCTCCATACCAGCTGGAAGAGCAATATCACCAACTTATTCTTTAGTCTGAAGATCAAACGTTTTACCTCCAACAATTGTGACTTCGTCAATTACTGCAGAGCGTTCTCGGACAATATCGTCAAGAACATTTCATACTTTATATTCCAAATACGAGAACATTTCGTCTGAAATCCCTGATCTAAATTTTATGTGCTCGATTCGCCTGCTGAGAGTCCTGCGGGATGGCAAGGGAAATCCTTGTCTTAGTAGTTCATCATAGCCTGTATTGCCACAGGTGAATTTTAAACGCAATGCTGTTCTAATTGTACTACTAGACCATTCCTTGGATTTTGGCTTTCCTTTGGCGATACCACGCTGAAAACCCCAGTTCCCGTAAGATCACTGAAGTTGAGCAGCGTTGGACGCGGTTAGTACTTGAATGGGTGACCGTTCGGGAATACTGCGTGGTGTTGGCCCGTCGTGGGTGTGGTGGACCCACACTGGTAGTATTTATCCACCTAGAAATACTACCCGAATCGGGTAGTGAGGCAATGAACTTTCGAGTTCGAACTGCTAATCAATTTTTTTTTTTTTGGCTTTCTGCTGCATACCCGGTAAGAAGAAAAGAATTAAAAAAAAATCAGAATCTGAATTCTCATTAATACGTGAATTTTCCTCCTTCAAAAGTTCCACCATCGAGTAGACAAAAAAAGCAAAACCTATTCCTTTTAATCGACTTAGAAAAATTTAATGGAAGCGTGTTGGGAGGAATTAAAGAGTGCAGGAATGCAAACGAAAGAATAGAAAGGAAGAGAATAATGTCACTTTGAAAACGCAAAAGCTAGTCCTTTTAATCGACTCAGAAAAATTTAATAGAAGCGTATTACATTTATAAATTACAGGTGAAAAAAAAAAAATTTTGGTAAATTATGTGAACATTTTTTTTATTAATCTGTTTAACAGAAACATATTTTGACCGATTTCATATGAAATCTGTCTCGGAACACATTTAAATTATATTAAAATTATTTTTTAATGTACGTGCATGGATTACACAACCACAAAAAAATATACGGAGCCAAAAAATGATCTATCCAGCATAGTCGAAATCAAATTTTTGAAATTTCCTGCCTACCTTTTTTTTGGTTTGAATTTGGATTTTTGGTTTAGGTTAAATTTTTGCAACTTGACTGTTAAACATCTGAAACCGTTGTTAGGGTTTAGGGAAGGAGAGGAGATGTTTAGTAGCCAACTTGCAATTAGAAGGAATTAAAAAACTCGAAAATAAAGCATGCAAGTATGAAATTAAAAATAACCATGAGAGGTGCGTCTACTGCTCGCATTAAGAGGAATTAAAAAAATGGAAAATATGTTCGCCTCTATGGAATACAAAACAAGCGGCGTTCGTTGAGGAAATAGAAAAGAATTGGTTTCGGAGATAAACCTATTCTTTAGTTGGGCACTTCTCCCGATGGAAAATTAGCTCATTCAAAAAAATTAAATAATGCTCACTCTTTCGTTTAAATATGAAAGTATTAATTTTTATGAATTCTTCTCTTCTTACCGGGTAACCAAATTTCGAATTTGATCCCCAGTAAACACATTAATACGCTTTTATACGTAGCATGTCCATTTCTTTCCAAATTCCTTTTTTCATTTAGAGCTTCCTGCTTTCAAAATCTGCTCCTGTGAAAAATTTAAATTTAAAATTAATGTTTGTGTCTATTTTTCTGTTTATAATAACTTAAGGAAATAAAACTGAATGAAAAGTATTTAACGAAAATATTCACTCAAACATTACCATTTCTTCAGAATTTACTATTAACACGTGGGAAGGAGCAACTCTACTGTCGGATGATGTACTCATACTTGAACAAACTTGGGTGTCAAATGTTGCTAGTCTTATCTATTTCTAAAAAAAGTAGAACGTCTTAAAATATTAAAAACTAGTTTTAACTACCATACCAGATGTCGGGTGTCGTAAAATCATTTTCTCTTTAATACATTTCAATATATAATTGGACACTTTTTCATTATAAAATTTAAAATAATAAATAATTAATGAACTTAAAGATGTATTTTATCATAATCATAATTAAACGAAAAATTAAACAATCTTCAACTTATTTGTACATAATCGTTCAAAAAATCTAATTAAAACGCACTTGATTCATTTTTTTTAAATATTGATACACAAACTCTGATTTTCTTTGATCTCTGAAAAATAGTGCCACCTTTTCTTTTCCTAACTGGCGGACTAAGAAATAACGTTGGAACTGCGTCTTTTTTTAGAGACCTTTTATTATTTACGGTTTCCCACATGCCTCCGTCAAAATGTACCTGCAATTATAAAAAATAAGGTACATTTGCGATTTTTATTACATTATTTATTGATAATTAGAATTTTACCTCACAAACAGATGATTTCGGGTGAGGTATCCAATCATCTCGATTAATATACTCCATCCACAATTGCGTAAGCTTAGGATCGTTTGGGATTTGTCTTAAACAAAAAACTTGGTCATAACTATTACGGCAGTAGAGAATGCAACAGGAGACTATTGTATTCTCATTAGAAAAGTGTGTTTTCACAATAATCACTGCATGTAAATATTTGAAACATAACCTTGTCTTAAAGTTCTGCTTCTTCTTTGTTTCGCATCGGCTAGTGGAGGGTGTAACGTGACACAACACTCCCTAGAGAAACTCTAGTAGACGTAAGGTTCGGGGATCAATTCCCGCTGCGTGCAGTTTTCTCCAGTTTTGAAAAAAATTTATCAATGAAAATATCAATATATTTGATTCCCTTCTAATAATTTGTTTCTAATTTATGCAAAAATTAATATTTTAAATGATTTTTCCAATGAAAGACTCACTTCTTCAAAAGATTGACGTTTTTCCCCCAAAAAATCTTTTGCAATAATTTATTTATTCAGTTATTCTTCAATAATTAATATTTTTATATTATTTTATTTTTCATTATTGTTATACCATTTCTACTCTGATTTTGAATATGTGACGAAGTTTGACCATATTTGTTAAATTAATAACATTCGTAGATAATAAATTTGTTTGCGAAACAAGTTCGAAAATAAATAGAAAGTTTATAAGAATGAAATATGAGAATAAAAATTTATAAGAGAATTGAATATACAAACATTTTAATAAATAATGAGTCAAATATTGGAAGCTAGGTCTTTCCAAATTTTACTTCGGAGTCATGATCTTTATTTACCAAAATTATGAATCTACACAGAACACACACTACCGGCCACTCCCTTGTAAGATATATATTTTTATAAATAATTCTAGTAGATTATATCTCAGTCGTATAAATATGTTTAAAATATATGTTTGTCTTTATTTAGAACTTTATAAGTGATAAATTGAAGTATAATTAAATTTTACCATGGGAAACATGTCGCCAAATACAAATTCGCACACTGAAATTAGTCAAAAGAATTCCAAAGAACTAAAAAGAATTCAATAATTTTTTGCGAACCAGGAAATGACCGGAAAGTTTTTTCCTCGATGGAAACGGCCACCTGAATTTCTTAGCTTTCTTGAAATTAATATATTTATTTGTATTTTCCTGGAAAAATACGAATAGTTTTAGTTTTTCGTACTTGTGAAAAATTTCCAACCAAGGATTTAAAAAACTTGTAATTTGATTTTTGTTTTTTTAAATTAATTTTTTTATAAATAATATATGAAGATGGTAAAGAATTGACATACTTCAGACCAAAAGTAGATTAAGATGTTGAAAATCCTTTATTGTCTACTGCCAACGTTTCGAAAACTTGTGTCGTT
>CAKNXH010060750.1:312416-336307 GCA_932178445.1 Andricus quercusramuli
TACAGTTCGAAAATGGAAAATTTCTTTTATGATGATTTTCTATCATCATCTGATGATGAAGATATTCTGCACATTATCAATCGAAGACCAAGAGTAATTAAAGAACGAGTGAATTATTTAGAGACATTGGATGTGCATCCATTTTCATTTTCACAAATAAACACAAATAACTGGACAAATCTTCACTCGTCTTCTTTTTTTCGGAGTATGTAGCCAGCACGTTACTGTTTGTTCACACACAATATGACCTCAGCGACCGATGCTCGCGCACGTACTTCACGGGACTTGAAAGTTGACCAATCAGAATCGTCGGATGAAGAGAAAATGGAAGTTATTATGAATGGGGTATATGATTAAATAATGGAGAATCAAAACTTGATGATAGGACACGGTGGAACGCATTAGAAGTTAATGTCGGCTAAAACCTTGATTAAAAAATAATCGTGATTAGTTAATCGCCATTTTAATCGCTGTTGGTGAAATCGGCCCTTAAAGTTGTATGAAAAATGTCTTTCTGACACGGACATAGGATGTCCTTGCGACGTCCTGAGAACGTCGTAAAGATGTCGTAAAGACGTCCTCCATTTTTTTGCTTACTGGGATGTTGATCTTCGATTATTCTAATTTAATCAGTACCTTGCGTTCTACCATCTTCTAAAGTATGATAAGAGAGTTAATCACCGCTTCACTCAACCGGTTGATTTTGGCCGGCTAACGAATAGCGCTGGTTTGCAGAACAGAACCTCAAAATCGAAGTTTGTACTTGAGAATTTGGAGCATATTCAGAGCGAATCTGGATCATTTTCGTGATAATTCTCATTATATCTAAGCTTTTGTTGTTATCAATATGTAGATGAAAGAAACTATGAGACCAAAATATCTTTGCTGATGCGTCCATAAACTGTAAATTGTGTTCCTATAACCTCACTTTTCTTTCCTACTATTTGTTTCACACCTTTGGAAGAGATCATTCGGTTTTGAAAACAAGAATGTATCGTATCGTATAAATTATATATTTTCGTATTCGTATAAATTATTTCACTTCTTGACGATAAAGAATTCTGCTGGATGTCACATGACTTGTTTAATGTCGTTGTCAGCTTGTACCATGCGCGCGCAAGAAACTTAAACGTCCTTCTTGTAGCGGCCAATGACAAGAGAATATTAGAACTAGCACGAAAAAGGTATATGATTAGTTAAATCAGAGTTAAATTGTCCATGGTGGAACGAATTACAATATAATCATGATTGAATTCTCGATTAAGAAATAATCATGATTAACTAATCATGTATTCAATCAGAGTTGGTGAAATCGGCTCTAAATATACGACAGTAGTGTCAGAATGGTTCAAGAACTCGCCAATTCTAGTGCTCTGTGTCGACTCGAATATCTCTTGGAGTAGGGAGTTGTGTGTGTATATGCGAACTCGCAAAACAGCTACAATCATTTCAGAAATCTCACCCGAGCTACTGGAATCATTAGCTGAGTTTATCGTAGGATTATTCTATAATTTTATATCAAATAGGTTTTTAATTTCAAATATAAATAATTATTCATGGTTTTGCATTTGATATTGATGACACCATACATTCAGTGGGCGAAACGCCGCTTTTTATAGCACTAAATACATAACCAAAAAACCTACCACCATTTTGTTACTACAAGATTGGACTAAAAACTATAACATCAACTTAAATCATTAGCTAAGGTTTTCGCCGATGCGTTTAGGTCGTCGCTGCCACAATTTGCTGCTACAGTTGGAAATGGGAAAAAAATAGCACAACCGTCACAGCTCCTACTACCTACGTCCACGTTTCGCGAATTCCGTTCCTGAGAGGGAACGACAGTCGAAGATTACTTTAAGCGTTTCGACGGGGCATTACAATGGAGCAAAATTCTGGAAAATCAGTATGCTAATTACGGACGTGTTCACATAGTACAGAGTAAAATAATGCGTTAATACTTCTAATTGCTCCCAATTTACCTGAAAACTCACGTATACAGAAATACGTACGTCACTAATTGAAAAATTTGATAGTGCAAAAAATAATTTCGCTGGAAGTGTCAAGCTCCGACACATCATACGACAAAAAGGTAAGTCGACTGCCAGTTTTATATTACGAATAAGGCGAAGCGCTGCCTACTGCAAATATGGGGAATTCTGAAATAGAATTCTCACACAGTAACTTTTACATGGTCTCATTGATTGTGACATTGCGACTAAATAATTTCAAAAAAACTAAATACATTCAAAGCCGCGTACAAAATCGCACATTATTTGTAATCCGCGCGTCAGACAGATGATGAATTTAAATGCAATATGCAGTTAACGCCAGCTGAAAGAACGCATAAACTCACATCTACTGCACCACATTTGAAAAAAGATAAAAATCGTCCCCATATATCGTGATCGTATCTACGAGAGCCGCATCAAGTTTCGCGCAATCCAATTCACAACTCTTGGCAGAGTCGAGAACCTGGAAAACAGTACGTTTGTGACGGGGTGGGGCGCAGCACAAACGCATTGAATGCCCATGTCGCGATTTTGAGTGCCGTACCTGGAAAAAATAGGCCACCTCGCAAAAGTATGCTGATCAGGAAAACGGTAGTACACTACTGGTCAAATTCAAAATGCGGAAGAGCCAGCTCAGTATGCTGACTCCGTAGGTCGCTTAACGAAAATCGAAGAAATTCATATACTCAAAACTTGCGACAAAAAGACGCTTTGTGTACAAACTGATGGTCAACCTTTGGAGATTGAAGTGGGTACCGAAACCCCTTGTGGTTTCGTCAGCAGCAATACGCTACGTAGGATTAAGCCAGATTTTCGCTCACAGCCAAAGGAGAGATATTTCATGAGAAATGAACATCACAGTCTCAAGTGCATTGGCTGTATTCCAGTCAATATTTCGCTCGGGTCATGCACGCGTAAACTCGACTTATACGTTATAGAAGGTGACTACGTTACTTTATGTGGATTCGAGTAGATTGCTCAATTCGTTTATGAAGTAAGTGGGGTAGATTTGTTTTTCGCCCGGAAAAACCAATCCGTATTCGTCACGTTACCACATCTGTCATCAGATTGCAACACTCGGTTTAATCAAGTATTAGCGAGGAATGAAGATGTTTTCAATGACATCGTTGGAAATTTAACTGATCCACCATTCTAAATGAATCTGAAACCAGGAGGTGCACTCATTTTCGCATGTGCACGTGAAATTCCGCATACCCTACGTGAAGCATATGCTAAAGACATTCATGCAGAAATTGCATTAGATCACTATACAAAAATTAATCATTCGGAAATGGCTTCTCCAACTCATATTGTCATACGAAAGAATGGGAAGATACTGATTACGGGTAATTACAAGCCGACATTAAATCCCTGAATAATAATCGAAGAACGCCGTATCATAAAGGTGGAACACATATTCAAAAAAATGAAAGGAGTGAAGATTTTCTGTCACCTTGATATTACAGATGCTTATATACATCTACCGTTCGAAGAAGCGTTGAGTAAGGCACTTACGTTAAATAAATCCACACACGGCCAGATTCGTCCTACAAGCGCAGTCTACGGTGAAACTAATATTCCGGTATTCTGGCAACGTAGAATAGAAGCAATGATTCTGGCATTTCAAACGCGCTCAAATTTTTCGATGATTTGCTCGTGTTTGCAGATTCATTCGACAGTTTGGTCGTAGCTCTCGATACAGCCCTGGAACGTCTTAAACAACACGGTCTTCGTCTTGATCGTTCGAAATGCACCTTTGCTACGAGTTCAGTAGAAATTGTATGAAACAAAATCAATGCTGAAGGTGTACATGCGTCTGACAAGCACATTGTAGCAAATCGTTATGCTCCTAAGCCCCTCACGAATTCATTCCAGATTTGGCAACGAAGGAACGCCACGCAATAGTCTCGGATGGGAATTTACTGTTCATAATCGCCCACAGGTCGTATTTCTTAACCTATTCGAAAGTTTTTTTTAAAATGCTCAGCATTAAATTTTTAAGAAAATTGTGGTTTGCTATCTTTTCATTTTTCTCAGAATACAACAATATATAAACAAATAGAGTGACAAAATTGGCCATTTCAGCTTTGTAAATTTTCATCTCAAGAAAAAAAACAGATAGAAACTCACTATCGGCCGGAATTAATGCACCTACGTTCATAGAACATATTTAATTCTAATAATATTTAACTTAATTATTATCAACAATTTTTCTAAGCAAATTCTTATTAGTGTTTTTTTTTCATAGAAAAAATTGTTTGCTTCACGCTTGCTTCAAGACGTTGAACAGTGTGATCAATAAGAGACTGAATTTTAACCATGGCTGCTTCTCTAACACATTCACATATGAAGGATAAATGTCAGCCTTTCTTTCTTTGGCCTTTAAGTGAAAAGTACTATATTGACACTTTGATAGTCTGACCTGTTGCATTAAAGCTAAAGCTTCTTCTGAAGAGTATGGCACATATGATTCGAAGTTAGATTTACCTGAAATGTTTAAATTTTCAGTATCGTCAGAATCCAAAAGAACGACTAGAGCATTTGCAATTTGTCTTCTTCCACTCTTTCGTAAACTTCGCAGGAATGCATCCTCTATCTTAGCAGGCGTGAAATTCTCTTCAATGGACGTTCATTTTCGTATCTTTGTCACAGAAGAGGAATACTTCGTATTCAAATGCTAAGCTACTATTTCTAAATGCTCAGGATCCAGACTGTATTCAGTTCGGATGAAACTTAACAAATCTTGCACGTCCGTACTCTCATTGGCAATAAGAAAATCACAAAGGACTTTCTCACGCACCTTAAGAGTATCCAGTTTGTTACTAGAAATAATAATACAAACAATAGGAATGAACAAACCAACATAAGGTATTTTAAAATGACGCCAAAAGCAAATCATATAAAGATAATTTCAAAGCAGCCTCGCTCAGTTATATAAACGAAAATTATTATTTCTCTTGTAAAAGCGCATGCGAGAGACATCCACCTAGCGGTGAACTTGTGAACATGTTCTTCATTTGTTTTTCATGAAATTACGTAAAAAACAAATGAAAGGTAAGTGACTTCTGAAGACTCAAGTACAGTGTTATTGCACCTTATTTTCACTTGCCCTTCATTTGTTTTTCATGAAGTTATGCACAAAACAAATGCAAGATAAGTGACTTCTAAAAACGCAAGTATAGTGTTATTGCATACAACTGATTAATTTTACATCATCTTTAATGAAAATAATTCACATGAATACAATCAAGATTACCACAACAATGATTGTTATAAACAGCTTGCTATAAAAATTGTTATTAACAATTACGAAAATTGTTATTTAGTATCTCATATCCCATTCTGGAATCACTGTTAGTTTATTGTCGGAAAATTTCAGAGAAAAAAAACCGTCCTTTTTACATGTAAAAATAATAAATCTTCGTTTTGTTAAAAAAAATTGTTCATAACAATCACATAAATTATTTTTTATTTAATTTCGTTGATTAGTCATCGCAGCAAATGTCACCCCAATAATAACTGAAGAAAAAACCATTCTTTCTACGAGGAAACGGCCGATTGGGTAACTTGTTTAATTAAATTGTTATTAACAATCTATATTGTTTATGTCTGTAATGTTGCAGAATTTCTGCAACTCACAAGTTCAGTTTCATGTAAGAATTTTCAAATTAAAAGATCTTGCGTTCACACACAGAGAGTAGAAAATTCGGAACTCTCTTTTGTTATGTTTTTAATTTATTCTATTTTATTTGATGTCTTACTTTACTATTTGATGACTCTATTCTATATATGTGTAATTTCAATTTTAAGAATTTAGGGCTGTTTTAATTTTTTTTAAATTTAATTTCTTAATTCTGCGGTCTTGAGCGAGAGTCATGCAGATTTCCGCCACCTACGCGAACAATCGATTAGATCCATCACCGCCTTGGCCTTCATTCAGGCCAAACGGCGAAGCCATTTTGTCTGATTTTTTGTGCAAATGATCTAAAGGGTGTTTTTTTTAACTTGAGACAACGAAATATCTCAAAAAATGCGCATCCTACGGAAAAAATGTCCTGAATAAAAACTTTTTATTTTCGAGGGGGAAAACAGATTTGATAAAATTTACCCCACCCCCACCCTCACAGGAGGCAGGGGTGGGGGTAACTTTGTAATTTCAAATGGCAACCCCAATTTTTTATCACAGATTCAGATTCTTCTCTACGAAATACGTAAGTTTTATTCGGAAAATTTGTTTCGATTCGCGATAGATGGCGCTGTGATTGCGAAAAATGAAATTGTTGACACTACTTTTAGCTCTACCCAGGAATAACGACGCAGACGTAGTAGTTGTCTATTCCCTTCGGGGTGCTTAATTTCCATGAGTCCCCTTGCCTCTCACCATTCATCGGGGTGCTTGAACTTTTGGCAACGGAACAGTAAAAGTGATAAAACTGTCGAAAACCATTCCCGAATGCAGTTGGTTGACGAGACTCGATTTTGGATGTAGACATTACATATCATCGAGTCTCCACTGTCTACAATCCTAGACGTCATTCCGGCCGAGCGATAACCGCGTCTGTCCGTGCTTAACGTTTATTCATTAGGAAGGTTGATTGTGTTCATTTGATTTGGGTGTGTTGGTTGCTTTCGTTTGGGTTATTGTTGTTGGTTACGTTCGTTTGAGTTGGCTTGGGTGTCGTTGTATTTCCTCATTACCTTACTTCATTACTTTTACAATGGAAACTCTATCTCAGCAACAGAAGATTGAAATGATTCTCATTTATGGAGGAAGTGGCAGGAATATCAATGATGCTCTCACGTTTTATGCTCAACGCTTTCCAGAAAGTGTTCCTTGACGCGCTTCTTTTTACCGGGTTGTCCGAAACTTCATCACTGACGGAAGTGTACAACCGAAAAAAAAGGAAGCGTCAAGTAACACTTACTGGAGTTGATAATGAAATTGCAATTTTAGCTGCAGTCACTCATGACCCTCATGTTAGTACTCGACAACTAAGCCGCTATTCCGGAATGTCTCTATCCAGTGTTTGGAAGGTATTAAAACGTAATAATTATCATCCGTATCATATTTCACTGCATCAAGAACTTCATGGAAATGATTTTCAGAACCGAGTGACATTTTGTCAATGGGCGGTTCAGCAGATATAAGGAAAGCCGAATTTCTTTTTTCTAGTACTCTTCGCAGACGAGTCGTCTTTCACAAGCCATGGTAACGTTAATCGGCACAATATGCATTATTGGAGTGTAGAAAATCCACATTGGTTGCGTGAAGTTGAGCATCAGCGTCCATGGTCCGTGAACGTTTGGTGTGGAATAATTGGAGATCAACTTATCGGTCCGTATTTTATTGATGGAAATTTGAACAGTGAAAAATATCGTGACTTTTTAGAAAATCAACTTCCAATATTGCTGGAAGACCTAAGCTTGGAAGTGCGACACAACATGTGGTTTCAACATGACGGTTGTCCAGCACATTATGCGGCAATCGCGAGGGAAGTACTCAATCGCGAATTCAATGGACGATGGATCGGTAGAGAAGGTGCAGTAAATTGGCCTGCCAGATCGCTAGATCTTACGGCGCCGGATTTCTATTTGTGGGGTTATCTAAAGAATCGCGTGTATCAATAAGTGCCCACAACTCGTGATAACATGATCGAGCGAATCAGGTCTGCTTGTGCACAAATATCACCAGACACAATTCGCAGTTGTGTGGAATCTTTCAAAGCTCGAATTAACAAGTGCATCGAAGTGCGAGGACACCATTTTGAGCAATTATTGTAAAATAATTAATCGAAATCTAGCATCCCTATGGTGAGAGGCAAGGGGATTCACCGAAATCAAGAACCCCGATGGATGGTGGAAGGCAAGGGGACTCACTGAAATTAAGCACCCCGAAGGGAATAGACAACTACTACGTCCGCGTCGTTAGTCCTGGGTAGAGCTAATAGTAGTGTCAACAATTTCGTTTTTCGCAATTGCAGCGCCATCTATTGCGAATCGGAATAAATTTTCCGGTTAAAACTTACGTATTTCGTAAGGGAGAATCTGAATTTGTGATAAAAAATTGGGGTTGCCATTTGAAATTACAAAGTTACCCCCACCCCTGCCTCCTGTGGGGGTTGAGTAAATTTTAACAAATCTTTTTTCCCCCTCGAAAATAAAAAGTTTTTATTCCAGACATTTTTTCTGTAGGATGCGTATTTTTTGAGATATTTCGTTGTCTCAAGTTTAAAAAAACACCCTGTATAGACTGTCGGTACAGCTCGCTTTTTTCGAAAAAAAATCTATTTTTCATGTAACAATGGAAATGAGAGAAATTACTTTTTGTGGTACAGTGTTCTATTAGTAAGCAAAACGTGGAGCAGGTAAAGCAGTTAGCGTGCTAAGAATTCTTTTGCGCGACCCTAGCAGAGGAGGGAGAAACTACTATACACGTCTGCAGGTTCTGGAGCTTCCACTATTACTCATACTTCTTCATTCAGGGACGAACACACCGTATACGAAAACTAGGGGCCCCTGCCCAAAGGAGTGGGTGAATTCCCAAAAGGTTGGGTGGGGGGCAAACTTACGGCGAAAGAAGTACCTTTTGTACATTAAATGACAATATACAAGCTTTTTGTATAAACGGCAGATTATACTAACGTGTAAGATATCGATAATATTTGTCGCCCAATTTCCTCCGAAAATACCAGATTGATTCCCATTTGACACGAACTGTGCATGTTTGCACAACTCAGGGGCTGTCGCTGCAATAACCGGTTATAGAAGTGTGAAGCACGTGTAGTTGTTGAAATAAAAAGCAAATTCTGCTACTTTTTTCTACAAAATGACCTCCTTTCAGCTAATTTGACTGTACTCTATGTACGTAGTTGTACGTGATTTTCGTGTTCTATTTCAATGTTTCTGAAAATTTTATGAAATTGGTGCGGTATTTGTGAAATCATTCGTATTCGTTTGAAATCATTTACATATGTGAAATCGTTTGATATCTTTGCAATGTTTTGAAATCTCTGAAATGTGGTGGACTGTACCCTTTTTGACATGTTTGGAATTTTTCAATTATTTTACAATCATTACGAAATGTTTATGAAATTTAAAAAATATTTTTTACATCTTTCGGAAATCTGTTGTATTCATTGTAACTTGCTGAAATTATCATGAAGTTCCTAATTTAAAAATTTGACATCGAAAAAAAACGAATTTTTCTGTCGACAATTGTCTGATTAATACATTTGTTTATTACCTTCAATTTAAAAAAAAATCATACAATGTGTTAAGTCTTAACACAGAGATTCAACTAGTGGATCATACTTTAATTTAGATTCAAATATTAAAAGGCTGTGAAGTGGGCTCAACAGTTTTAATGGAAACGTTCTGACCAATCAGAAAGCTTATCTGTAAATGTGAGAGAGAGAAGAATGAGCGAACGCAGGAATCGAGTAGAGTCTGTCTGCAGTTTTTCAGTCATTGTAGTTCGGCTAATGCGTGCGGAGCTCCCTCGTGTTCGGTCATACAGTGCAATCTCATTTCCATTACCTTTGGGTAGTCGCATTCGAACTTTTCCACTACCTTCAGGTAGTCGCATTCAACCATTTTCCACTACCAACTGGTAGTCGCGGGTTGTGTGTGGGTGAATGGCGTGCAACGGTTTTCTTTCACGTCTTTCTTTGAGATTTTGTACTTTTTATTTGATTGAATAAATTAGGGTGTTTTATGCTGTGCCTGGCTTTTTCCCTCGAAACAGTGTTTTTTATTTCCTTTTAACCGGTTCACCTTAATCTAGTGTAGTGCGGAAATACGTAAATGTTCAATTATCTTTAAAACTAAAAACTAAACTAACTCGTTGAGCCACCTAGGGCGAAAAGAGAATAAAAGATTCTTATTTCTTTGTGTTTGAGAATTAAACACAATGTCCCTCGTGAAAAGAAAGACCAACTTTAGATCACATTTAGACCAGTTTCAAACCACGTTTGGTCTTTTTCCGGTCTTTTACCTCTCAGCCTATACCTGCGTCAATTTTAGGGCATTGAAATAGACACCACTCTCTCTCTGTTAAATAAGGATAGCTGTCTGTATCAACAGACTAGCTATACCTAAAAGTCCCAAAGAACCTGGGATGATTTATTATTATTTACGAGATCTAGAAGGCTTCAACCAGTTGCCGTTATATTCATGGAACTCTGTCCCTCCCTCCATCTCGTCATCTCTTTCTGTTGAAACTTACAAGAAAGAGCGCCTCCTTTACAATCTATGACTCGTGATGAGCCTAATAATTATGGGATATTGGGGGTTCAAACTGCCGGGACAAGAATATACCTGCCTATACTGTGATCTAAAGTTGGTCTTTCTTTTCACGAGGGGTATCAACTAATTATGAATGTTGTTGAAATTGTTATTTAATTCCTAAATGAAAGGACTGCCATTGAAAAAAAAATGTCTGCCGACAAATGCCCTTATAATACATTCGTTTCAAAAATCATACGATTAATCAAAAAATTATGAATTTTGCTGAAACTTATCATAAAGTTCCTAATTACAAAATCTCGCGATGGAATTTCTCAATCATTACATTGTTTTCATAAAAATTTCTTGCAATATAACTTTAAAAAACGTATAATTATGGATAATCGTAGAAAACATTATTCTAACAAACAATTTGTATATTACAATTTTTTTGTTTATTATATAATATTGGAATATCTTTCAGGAATGTTACTCTATAACAAAAAAAAGACGTTTTTGCAAATTTCATTCAGAATTATGATCGATATCTTACACGTTTGTATAATCTGCCGTTTATACAGAAAGCTTGTATATTGTCATTTAATGTACAAAAGGTACTTCTTTCGCCGTAAGTTTGTCACCCACCCAACCTTTTGGGAATTGACCCACTCCTTTGGGCAGGGGCCCCTGTTTTCGTATACGATGTGTTCGTCCCTAAATGAAGAAATGTGGGTAATAGTGGACGCTTCAGAACCTGCATACGTGTATAGTAGTTTCTCCCTCCTCCGCTAGGGTCGCGCAAAAGAATTCTCAGCACGCTAACTGCCTTACCTACTCCATGCTTTGCCTAATAGTAGAACACTGTACCACAAAAAGTAATTTTTCTTATTTTCATTATTACATGAAAAATAGATTTTTTTCGAAAAAAGCGAGCTGTACCGACAGTCTATATACCCTTTGGATCATTTACACAAAAAATCCGACAAAATGGCTTCGCCGTTTGGCTTGAATCCATTATCTACGATTTACACTCGATTCCCAGGGCCCTTAATGCACCGGTAAGCGCGAAAAATCTTACTGAGCGTCTGTGAACTCACAGTGTGAACACAATGAGTTAATCCTGTCTTCGAAATTACTCAATTTTGGATCCTGCTTTCTAAATGAATTAGCCAAGCGAATTTATTATTTTATATCGTTGTTGCCTTTCAACTCAAATCAACTTGGCTAAATCATCTCTAATTGATATTATTGATCATACGCCTCATTTTGCTCATCGCTTGTAATATGTTTTTCCTTTTATAATATGTGCCTGCAAACTTGGTGATGATCTTCAGCGTCGAAATGCCAAAAATTGATTATACTGTGATACCTTTCATAATAATTTTTATTTTTGCTGTACTTGTTGTAATGTTTTCAACCCATTTAATTTGCGTATCTCGACCCCATGATGCCTTAATTTATAATATGTTTTCGCCTTAACCGACCCGTTGAATTTACGTATCTCGACCCTTATAACTTAAATTATAAAATGTTTTGCCTTTATTGATCCGTTTAATTTAGATACCTCGACCCTTACACCCTAAATTATAATATGTTTTGCCGTTATCGATCCATTTAATTTACTTATCTGGACCCGTAAGCCTTACATTATAATATATTTTACCCTTTGCTGATTTATTTAATTTACAGATCTCGACCCGTATGCCTTAAGTTATAATATATTTCACGGAGTGTCTCGTCGTCCCGAATTTCGGGATGAGTAGTGAAGTATTTTTCATAAGCTTGGCTAGTTGTCCCGAAAATTCAGGACGACTAGTCCATCCCCTTTCCAACTCCCCCAATTTTTCGGTAAGACTAGCCACAGCCTATATTTTACCTTTATTATCGACCCATTCAATCTATGTATCTCGACCCTTATGCCCTAGATTATAATATACTTTACCTTTATCGACCCATTTAACTTATGTATCTCGACCCTTATACCTTGAACTATAACATTTTTTATCATGTTGTACTACCAAAATTATTTGAGGACCCTCCTTTTATATCAATTCCTGTGAGAACCCTTCCGCTTACCTAATTTTTCATTCTGAACATATTCTGTACTTGATTTCGTAACCACTCTCGTAACTATGTTGAGAACCCTATTGCTCACCTTTGAACCCCTTCTACATCTATTTCCGAGAACTAAATTTGTATTTGATTTAGGAACCCCATTTTGCGTTAACCTCTGAGAACCCCCTTTTTATCTACTTTTGAACCCTTTTTTACCCACTTTTAAAGCCGCTTGGCTTGTTACTTTGATCTTTTCTTTGCGACTTTTTAATACCGATTTCTCCGAATCATTATCTCAAAACGCAGTTTTTATTGATTTTATTATGTTGCCGTGTATTTCTTATATTTGACCCTTCGAAATTATTTAATTGCGATCCATCCTTTAAACTTTTACTTACGTTTTGAATTTAATTTATTTGTTGCGGTTTTTTGTTCTCGAAATCCTTGTTCTTTTATTCAGAGTAATTGTTAAATGTAGATTTGTTTTCACTGTCTCTTCTTACCTCCCTGGATATCTCTTTTGTTATACTTTTCCGAAGTGTTGAATGAATTATTGTGAACTATTCTCATTGGAAATATGAGCTTTTGTAATTACGTACCCCCCCCCCCCCCTTACCATTATTCAAGGTTAGACTGAGCTGGTAGTTTTTTGTCAACCCTAATTTCACCTCTTAAATTTTGATTGACCTCTGACCTGTTTTGATATTTTTTATCTTTGGTTACCTTTTATTATCTTTTTATTGTTGCTATCACACTCGAGACATTTTTGATATTTTCACTTACCTCATCTTTGGATATCTTATTGTCTTTTGCCTTTTTTATATTTCGGATTATCTTACCTTTGGATACCTTTTTATCTTTCACCTTTCTTTTTATTTTGGACTATCACTTGTTTTAAATTAAGGTGTACCCTTTTGACTGAGGATTGTGAGGTTCTCTTTTATCGTTGGTCTTAAAACGTTCAGCGTTAAGTGAGTTTCCCTTTACCGTTTGGAATGCAGATTCCTTATGTCTTCATATTTTCTCACTCACTTTGGTTGAATCGATTTACCTTTGTCCCATGCAAGGACTGGCGCCAGAAAATCTATGTTATATTTATTTTTTAAGCTGTTTGTTTGGAAAGTTATCTCAAAATGATCTGTGTTGTTCAGTTTCATTTAATTTGATTAGGGTCCTTTGTGCGCTACTTAGAGAGATCACAAAATTTCATATTTGATTATAGAAGAAATTTTGAAAAATTATAAAGCTCATTCCTCAATTTTAAATTTCGAATATTCTAGAATATCTTATTTTGTTCACACATAATATTTGCTACTAATGTTCCCAAGTATCTAATCAAAGATATAATCTCCCTAAATTTGAAAAATGAATAGATATTTCATCGATTAATTTTATGGCCGGCACTCCGGATCATTTACATGAATATCTGTGTTTACATTTTATATCGATTTAGCTTTGAGAGAAAAATTACCATGCATCCTTGCTTCTTATCTCTCCTATTCTGATTATTTCTATGATCACCTGTGTTTACGCTGACAATCGATTTTCCCTTGAGAGAGAATGAAAATAATTGTGTATTCTTGCCTCTTATCTTTCTCATTCTGTTATCGCACAGCTTGCTTTAAACATCATTAGGTATCTCTCTATCTCTCCGATTGACGAAGAACCTTCTCTGGACTCACAATGAACATGGACGGGGATCAGCAATTAACCCTTACTTGCCATTGTGGGGTGGATTACACCCCAGGCTTTTTTTTCTTAATTTTAAGTACCTAAACGTGAAGGAAATCGCTTTACATCAATATTTGTCAATGACTCGAAACTGCCAGTACCTATTCAGGGCATTGGGATAGCGCTGCACTAGTTTACGTGTATGTGGTAACTGTTCAAAGTTGCGTGGGGTGTCAAACACCCCAGTGTGGTAAGTATGATCGAAATTGATTTTTCTGGTTGAATTTTTCCATGATTATATTTTGATTTCAGAGTGAAGAATATAGTAATAAAATATGTGATTTAAGCCTTGTGTGAAATGTACACAAGGCTAAATCTCGCACATGTATCGAACGGTATTTTTTGATACGTGTGCAAAGCTTGATTTAGCATACGATAGCGTGCACAATATCGAGCTTTGCGCACGGCGTGTAATGTTTTTTCATCATTTTTAATAAGAATAATGTAAGATTTTCTTTCCTTTCATAAATGAAATGTAATTTTTTGGCAAAAATGCATAACTAATTTTTCCGTAAAATTTCGTCCTTCATTCCTCAAAATAAATACCTCTTTTGAAAGATCCTGTAAAATAATTTTTTTCTTATAGTGACAAGTCAGTAGAAGGGTCAGCTGAAATTTCAGCCCTTAATATTAAAACATATGCATTTTTTTGTAAAAGGTGTCATTTTTTCATTTTTTTTTGCTTTGTACATTTTTAAGTGTACTCAAATTTATTTTCTGGCTATATACTCTATATGATCTTTTAAAGGAAGCTTTTGAGAAGTTACATACCAATTTTGAAAGAAAAATATTCAATAGTTAATTTTTTATTTCAGTTTTCATGGCTGGGCTGGCCGACACCCCAGTGTGGCAAGCGTGTACTCCACGGAGGTGTGGCAAACAAGGGTTAACTTCTGCTGGGACTTATAATCTAAATAAGGAAGAACTCATTTGTGAATTAGAGAAAAGAAATTTTTCCATCCAAGGAAATTTTGCAGCATTGCGGGAACAGGTAGTAAAAGCCGCAAAGCATAATAGAGACCCTTTTAAACCCTACGAAACATTCCACTATGAGGAACCAGTTGACCTCGCGTGTCTGTCGGTAGAAAGGAACGATAGAGGACTGTCAGATTCAAAACCTACCCCTTTGAGAACCGATATTCCTGAAACAACTGTTACAACTTTTCTGAGCTCACGGATCAATCTTCACCCCTCTCTGGTCATCAACCCTTGATGTACTTGACAGTTGAAATCCTAGGAAAAGAAATCGAAATAATCCGAATGGAATTTACTCTTTTGAATTTCAAACAGAATCTTTGGAACCTTGCTTCGGTCTTAGAGAACCTACTGTAGAAGAAGATATTGAACTTCAAGACTTTCTAAAACAAGAAATACCCGAACAACTTAGAAAGCCCAGATTATCAGATTTAACTAAGCATATCATTGATGTAGGGAATCATCCACCCATAAAACAACGTCACTATTGAACATCCCCTAAAATCATGAAAATTATAGTTGCCGAAGTGGATAATATGTTAGCTAACGACATCATTGAACCCTCAAATAGTGGTTGGTCTTCACCGATAGTTATAGCTTGAAACTCGGACATCGGTTATCGTTTTTTCCTCGACTTTCGTGAAGTCAACGTGGTTATTAAAGAAGGCGCCTACCCCTTGCCACAAATGACAGGTATTCTGGACAAATTGCGAAGCGCAACTTACGTCTCGAAGATAGATTTACGTGAAGGATTCCATCAAATTCCATTCGATGAAGATAATCGCGACAAGACGGCATTCACTGTACCGGGACGCGGCCTATTCTAATTTAAAAGGATGCGCTTTGGTCTCACGAACGCTCCAGCGATATTTCAACTTTAATGGACAAATTAATAGATGCGCATGTTTGCGCAACTTTGCACATTTGAGCCCCAAGATCCCGAAGAAATATTACCAATTAGAGATCCGATCCCTTCCTCGTATTCTCGACGATTCCTTGTCGTATCTAATTTCCCTGAAAGTTTCCCCCATTGGAAAATTTCTAACGAGAAACTATGTACCTGCCGACCTAACCCCCTTGTCACTGAATTTTCTGAAGACCTCAACGAATGGAAACTATTACCCAATGACGGCGAAAAGGAAGCTGTGATATCAGAAGAAAATCTCACATGAAGGACCTAGAACCCTTTGTTTCCCCCTTCAATAATTCGGAACGCAGTCCGTAGATGGATCCAATGGAGAACCAAGCGGACCTCTTCCGCCATCTCCACAAATAAGCCGACCTCATCGAGCAAATCAAATAAAAGGAGCCTGGCTTCTTCCTGGCCCTTTCAGAGACGCATCGGAACACCCAGCTGGCCTCAGTAGTCCCGTCTACGGGCATAATTTAAAAATAGCCGACGGACGAGGAACTGCTGCGAGAGACCATAGAAAAATATGATCTCGTATCAAGAAGCCCCTCGAACCGTAAAACCACCGGGACACAAACATATTTCGAGGCCTGGAAGAATAGGAAGACCGTTGAGACCCAGACCCCCCTTCCTACAAATCCTCCAGAACCTTACGACCTCCAAAACATTTGCGCCCCAGACGCTCCCTTCACCCACAGCCCCCAACCTGATTCCCCCTGTTTCAGCTTCTCCTTCCCCAGAATCCCCTGTCCCAAAACCCCAAATTCGCTCCATCCGATCCCTAAACATCCCAGCGCCCCAGAACCTTAACCCCCAGACCCTCCAGTTCCTCCACACTACAGCACCATTCGCGTGATGAAACTGCCAGGAGGCGACCCAAAAACCGCCCCCCCCCCTCTTTCGTGACACCATCTGCTCTTTCCTCCCCTACTTAGCGACTCAGTTTCATGTAAGAATTTTCAAATTGAAAGCTTTTGCGTTCACACAGGAAGTAGAAAATTCGGCACTCCTCTCTTTTTTTATGTTTTTAATTTATTCTATTTTATTTGGTTACATGTGTAATTTTAATTTCGAGAATTTAGGGCTGTTTTAATTTTTTTGTTATTTAATTTTCTAATTCCGCGGTCTCGAGCGAGAGCCATGCAGATTTCCGCCACCTACGCTAACTATCTATTAGATCCATCACCGCCTTGGCCTTTATCAGATCTTCGCATCACCGGTCCCCACATAAATTTCTGGATTTTCTTTTTATCAAATATCCTTCTGACACCCAAGGTAGAATAGAAGATTCTGCCATCAAGAATAGTATGGATAGTATGGATAGTATGGATAGGCGTCTTTGGCCGTCTGAGATCCAAGGCACGTTCTGTATACGTTTCTGTTGTGAACAGGAATTGCTTGGTTTTTTATTCCTTTTTGTTTTCTCTTTTTATCGGGATCATCGAAGAGTCCACCTGACACCTGCGTTTAGAAGCAAGGGCTCCTCGTTCTCCACCTCGACACCAGGACACAGCCATCCCTGAAAGCATGAAAAGGAAACGGACTTCATCGCCTATCTTTCTCCCGACCGTTGTGAATTATAGAAATCAAGTTCGCGCGCATCAGCTTTTCCTCTGACCATGTCATTTCTAACGCTCCTTAGATATGCCGGTAAGCGCGAAAAATCTTACTCACCGTATGTGAATTCATAGTGTGAACACAAGGCGTTAATCCTATCTTCAAAATTACTCAAGGTAGGATCCTGTTTTCTAAATGATGTAGCCAAACGAATTTATTATTTTATCTCGTTCTTGCCTTTGAACTAAAATCTCCTTAGCTGAATCATTTCTAATTGATATTATTGATTAAATGACTTCTTTTTTTATCGCTTTTATATCTTGTTCCCTTCATAATATGTGCCTGTGAACCGACCCATTTAATTTACGTATCTCCACCCTATGAAGCCTTAAATTATAATATGTTCTCGCCTTCACTGAACCGTTTAATTTACGTATCTCAACCCTTATACCTTGAATTATAAAATTTTTTGCCGTTATCGATCCATTTAATTTACGTATCTGGACCCTTATGCCTTGAATTATAATATATTTTACCCTTCGCCGACTTACTTAATTTACATATCTCGACCCGTATGCCTTAAATTATAATATATTTTGCCTTTTTTATCGACCCATTCAATTTACGTATCTCGACCCTTATGCCTCGAAATATAACATGTTTTATAATGCTGTCCTCCTTTTATATCAATTCCCATGAGAACCCTTCCGCTTACCTAATTTTTCTTTCTGAACCCCCTTTGTACCTAATTTCGTAACCACTCTCGTAACTATGTTGAGAACCCTATTGCTCACCTTTGAGAAGCCCTTGTACATCTTTTTCCGAGAACCCCATTTGTATTTGTTTTATAGGAACCCCCTCTTTTGGTTTAACTCTGAGAACCCCTTTTTCATCTACTTCACACCTTTTTTTACCCACCTTTGTAGCCCCATGGCTTATAATTTTATTTTTATTTTCGACTTTTTGATACGAATTTCTCTGTAACGTTATCTCAAAACTCGGCTCTTATTGATTTTATTATATTGTCGTGTATTTCTTATATTTGACACTTGAAAATTATTTAATTGCGATCCCTCCTTGAAACTTTCACTTACGTTGTGAATTTTATTTACTTCTTGCAATTTTTTGTTCCCGAGATCCTTGTGCTTTTATTCAGAATAATTGTTACATTCAGAT
The DNA here is from genome assembly GCA_932178445.1 of Andricus quercusramuli. Taxonomy (NCBI): domain Eukaryota; kingdom Metazoa; phylum Arthropoda; class Insecta; order Hymenoptera; family Cynipidae; genus Andricus; species Andricus quercusramuli. The sequence continues at coordinate 331,059 of CAKNXH010060750.1, forward strand.
TTGTTCTCACTGTCTTCTCTTACCTCCATGGATATCTCTTTTGTTATACTTTTCCGAAGTGTTGCATAAATTATTGTTAATTTATTGTTATAATTAATTTTATTGTTCCTAATTTCGCCTCTTAAATTTTGGTATACCTTTTACCTGTTTTGATATATTTTATCTTTCGTTATCTTTTACCTTCTTTTATTTTGGATTATCGTTTGTTTGAGGTTTGGGAGCTTCTCTTTTATCGTTTGTCCTGAAACGTCCAGCGTTCAGTTAATTTCACTTTACCGTTTGGAATGTAGATTCCTTGTGTCTTTATCTTTTCTCACTCACTTTGGTTGAATCGATTTACCTTTGTACCATGAAAGGACTGGAGCCCAACAATATATGTTATATATATTGTCTGAACTGTTCGTTTAAAAAGTTATCTTAAAATTAACTGTTTGGTTTAGCTTCATTTAATTTGAGTAGGGTCCTTTGTCCGCTATTTAGAGAGACCTTGGCAAAAAGAAGAACGATCTCATGAAGAAAGGGCACCTCGCTGGTTTCTTACACTTACTTTTCTGTATAAAAAACTGTCTTGAAATATCGCAATTTGCACGAAGAGGAAAAAGTGGCAGATACTTCTTTCAAATTGCAAATAATTACAATCAGTTCAACTAACTACCTCTGATTTAAATCTCTTTATTATCTTCATTACAAATGAAGACAGTACAGTTGTACATGTATGTACAAAAAACGAACAATTTGTTATATTCTGCAAATTTTTCAACATCAATTTGTTTAGAAATGTTTAGAGAATCACCATGATTTTTTTTCATTTTTCTTATTATTTTTTCAATAAAGAACTATGTTCCAAAGTTCACTGTCATTAAAAGCTGTCAAACCTTACTTTTTATCAGATTTTCAGGTCTGTAAGCTATGAGAATTTTTTTGGCATATTCGTTTCCATCTCATCAACGTACAACATGTTGACATTTGAAATTATCATTCACTGAGCTACCATTTTTTCTTCACTTACTTTTTTAACTTCAAAGCCAAGAAACTCGAATTTTCTCGCCGATAGTAGTAGTGCTGCGGCTAGTTGGCGTTCAGGAGTTATGTACAATTGAATTTTAGCGATAGGGGTGAATCATCGGAAATTGCGGCCCCTGTATCCTGGCAACATGTTATACTAGGTGCGTTTCCTTTACAGAATTTGAATAGGTTCACTAGCACTTACAACCTGGCGTAGTTTGTATAAGATAGGCGACAAGAAGATTGTAGGCGGGGACACTTGGCAAATTTTACCCCGTATTAAAAAAAGCCCATACTTTACCAGTACGTTACCGACCATAATTTCAAAAATATAGTTAAAGGTTTAATCAACAGCAATATGTCTTCATCGATCGTCCATAAAAATAATTTAATCCTACTTTGAAATTAAATATAATTTCAAGATTAAATCATCGGTCATACGATAATTTATAATATAAAAATGCGTTTACGACAACGTCACGGCACCATTTTTATGCCTTCTTCAGGTTAAAATTGTATCTAAAACTAATATTATACAGAAATGAATATTATTTCAAAGTGGAATTTTAAAGTAATCGAAATTGTTTTCAAACGTACTTACAATTTAATCATTATATGATTTGTTGACAATTTGATCCATGTTAGTGCAAGGTGCTATTTTTACATTTCCCAATCGGAAATATTATTTCTCAATAAAAATGCTATTCTTTGAAACACAGTTTTTAACAAATGTGGTCAAAAGTAAATAAATAATATATAAGTAAGTAAAAATGTAAGAAATTTGATTCTAGTCCAATTCTCATTTGAGAGAAATCAATTTCCGGATAAACCATGGTCTGACGACCTACAACAGCACGAGTAAAAACAATAAGAAAGAAAAATGGTTAAAGGAACATAGCAAATTTGACATTACAGTATCCTTCCCATATATACAAGGTTTACCTGAAAGACTCAGATCATTACTTAGAAAACATAAAATTACGTCTATTTTCAAAATAATCATAAATTAGGAGCACCTTTTAGAATATAAAAGACTCTGATCTGAAAGAGAATTTATTGAATGTATTTTATTTAATTATATAACAACGGCCATACCACGCTGGAAACACCAGTTCCCGTTAGATCACTGAAGTTAAGCAGTGTTGGGCGCGGTTAGTACTTGGATGGGTGAGCGTTTGAGAATAATACTACTGCGTTGCTGTTGGCGGTCGTGGGTGTGGTGAGCCCACACTTGTAGTTATTTACTACAAGAAACTATCCACCTAGAAACACTACCCGAATCGGGTAGTGTCACGCCTACCCCTAGAGGCTCGCCGAAAGGGAAACGGCTTAATGGTATAAAAAAAATAATGGTATATGCAAACCATGCAATAAAATTTAAATCGGTGAATCTGGCAGGAGACTCAAAAGTAGAATCACAGGACATAAAAGGGACTGTCGGTTAGGTAACCAAAACACAGGCCTATTGTTACGTCATAAAAAATGCAAAATACTGCCCATTTAACCTAGGTTCCTTGTTTTAGTTGAGATTGAAGATCTCGCACAGGGAAGAGGAAAGAGTAGCCAATAAATAATATCCAAAGTTTATTATGACAAATACAATTGGAACTTATTAACTACTAGGAAATTAAGTTAGGATATAGCACAAGAAGCTGATGGTAGACAAGTAGGTCCTTCTAATCCTTGGCCAGTAGCTTAAAATACCCGGGGCCTTTGACCAGGCTACCGGGCGCGTCCCCGGGTTGCGGATAGGGGGGCCCTGTACCGAGGGTTTCTGCTGAATACGGTCAGACTACTCAATAAGCAGTCGCGGAGATAACAGGTCTCTGGGATAACAGGTCGCCTCCTAAAGTATACAGACCTTACCCCCGCATGCGGGGCTCTGCGGGCTGAACCTCTACTTCCCTAGCTAATCGTGGGAACAAGATGGAGCAAATGAATAAAACAATCAACAGGAGCATATGCGAGGAGTTGGGAGGAGATTTGGATGTCGTGGAGGAGGAGGATCCATAGGCCTTTTTCAAGAAGGAACCAAATACATCTTATTTGAGGAGAAGAAAAAACAAATTCCAAAAGATTGCACGGGAGCACAAATCTGGGATGGGATTCACGAGGCGAAGGCGGTTCTAAGGAACCTCCAGGGATGTGGCTCGGACTTCTACTACAGCTTTGGCACCGTCGAAGGTGAAATGGGCAGAAAAATCTCCGAGACAATGCAGGAAGAGCGAAAAAAGGCAGGGCAGGAAAAGAACACAAGCCAAACGGGGACTTAGACGGAAGAAGCCTTGGAAACTCCCGCTCCCAAGCTAGGGAAGCGTGAACAGGATTCCACCCTGAGTCCCATTGAGGCAAATTCTTCCGCGAAGCCGATGGAGAAGAGGTCGAGGACCCGCACTGCTGCGGCGGGGGTGACCTCGACTCCCAAGCGAGGAGAAGAGAAGGAGAGGCCTGCTACTAACACGAATCAGGCCAAACCAACAAGGCGATCTCGACCTGAGGCAGTCCTCATAAGGCCGGCCGTAGGCTCGAGCTACGCGAAGGTCCCCAAGGACCTCAAGCGAAAGGTGAACCCGGACACTCTTGGGATACAAATGAAGGGTGTCAGGGAAACCCGAAACGGAGAGATCCTTGTGAAGGTTGGGCCGAAGGCGAATGGCAGATCCAAATTGTCGGCGGCTATAAAAGAAGCGGTCGGTGCTGAGGGTAGCGTGCGCGAGCTCGTCCCCCGCATCAAGGTCGAGGTCCTGGACCTTGACACTACCGCCGATGTGGCAGAAGTGGAGGCCGCCGTTCGTATACACTTTGACGAAGCAACTAGCGGCGAAATAAAGGTCAGTTTAACGAAAAGGGCCTTCAGAGGTAATCTGAAGGCCTTCGTCGAGAAGAGGGAGGAGCTTGCCGCAAGGCTTATCCGCACGGGACACCTCAAGGTGGGATGCGTGTCCCTTCGCGTGCGGAAGAAAACTGAGGTCTTCAGGTGTTACCGCTGCCAAGGCTTTGGGCCACATGGCAGTGGGCTGCACGGGTCCCTCAGTGCTACCTCTGCGCTGCAGAAGACGATAAGCCCCGGACAGACCATCAGCCCGGGACGAGGAGATGCAGAGCGTTCGGAGAGGCGACCTCGTCGAGGAAGCCTCAGGGACGCGGTGCTTAACGAAACTTACCCAACCGAAATGCTGAAGCCCGACGAGCCCGAGTTGTGGTGCTACCACACTACAGGCGACGACGGAAGTTGGATGGAGGTTAGAAAAATGCCAAGCTGGCGCTCAAAGCTGGATGCCGAAGCACGGTTTATTGGCCTTACCCACATGTCCTTGAAGTAATGCGATAAGCGGTTCCGAGGGTATGATTTAACAGAAAGAGGAGGTAAGTTTAGTGGACATTACCGTTTTTTAGGTTAAGTCCCACACTCAGTGCGTGAATGCACTCTCACCTCCTCTAAAAAAAAAGCTTGGAGAATCAACAAGTTGAGGGAGTCAATCTTGATGACTTTCCGTGTGGGCGTGTGTGAGAGTGCGGAGAAATGATTATCCAGAGGTTATAAAGTATCCAGAGTAACCAGGGTGTTTCAGTCCAGAGATTTCATCGGATGGATTGTATGACACAACACCTTAGGAAAATTACAAATCGCAATGATCCTCAGGATTCCAAAGAATGGAAATCCAGGATTTAGATTTAGGGTGAACTGCACTACCACAATGAAGCACGCACACAAACTCGAAAAATTCTGGGTTGAACACACTGGGCTGAACACTAAACGGACCGAATTTGAAGGTAACTGACTGAAATTTCTCATTATGGGCCCTTTAGCTTTGCATGGGACCAGTTCCTACAATGCTTTGCTATCTACATCGCTGACGTCACATGTGTAGTTGACTGTGCTATCATATATAGATATACTCCATGGCCTGCCACGTTTTCAGTATATCTATAGCTAGTATATCTATACTTCTACTCTGGTGCTGAATATATATAGTTATATACTACAGCGTGCAACGTGCTGACTATATATATAATTAAAAAAAAGTTAAACAACCACCGCAGGGTACCACTAAGAGCAACTGCCATCTGGAAAAAATGTCAATGGCCCCCAGTAGAACCGCGGTAAAATACACCTATGGCCACGTCTCACATCCGTGAGATGGGTGGTCACAGGGCACGACGAAATCACAAGGACAGGCCGGCGAAACCCTCGTGTGTCTTGAGGACACGAAGCGACCCAAGGATGACAGCTTTCTGCATCC